>CAUOFW020001144.1:0-129738 GCA_963454935.2 Ilex paraguariensis
CAGTTGTGCAAGAGAAGAGTCAAATGAAACAAATTTTCTTTAAATTCTTATGTTTTTCATTGCAATAAGTAGATATGTTAATAAATATTAGTCATCTCTCAAGCAAGTATTATGGTTGAAAATAAGCTTGGATCAGAGGATGTTATGAAAATATGAAGCTTAATTTTAGTTTCTTTTCTTCTCCTACCTTTATTCTTTGACAATCAAACAGATCTAGAACCAAAAGACTTAAATTCACACTTCAGAGCAAAAGAAAGTTGTAAAAAGACCCCAAAACGAAAACAGAAGGCCAGCTAAATTATAGGAGCAAAAACAGAAGAAACCAAGAAAGCCAGAAATTCTAGGCAACAAACAACCAACTATCCATCAGCAAACAAAGCAATCTCAACCAAGACAAAAGCATCATTAAAGATTCATCGGACATCAAACAAGTGACTACCCATTGTCGAAAAAGACGAATCTTTAATAAAACAAAGGCTTCATTAAAGAAACACCATGATACCAAATCAAACCACATAATGATATTCATTAAAGAAATCAAAAGGACCAAAAAAGCATCATAAACAAATCAAAATCCAAAAACCTATGTGTGCAATTGGTTATAATTCTCTGAATCCAAGACTTACAAAGGATATCTTCTGGTGTAGATTCGACCCGTTTAGTGTAAAAGAAAGTCAAAGAATGAACCTGTGGGGAAGCATAGAGATTTCCCGAGGGGCCACAACCCTATTAACTACAAATTAACAACATCAATTTACACCAATTAATAGCCCTAATTTTGAAATTATTTGTGTGTGTGTGTGTATGGGCGATGAGTTTATGTGTGAGTGTATGGTTGATGGGTGTGTTAGTGTGTGTATGCATTGTGTGTGTGTGAAAGCAGGGGAGAGAGAGAAGCAGAGGGAGAGAGAGAAGTAGAGGGTCGGGCCGGAGAGAAGCAGGGAAGAGGGATACCTGGGAGGGGTGTGGTGGTGGTTGTGTTGCTGGCGATGGCGGTGGCAGTGGCTGTGTCGCTGGCGATGGTGGTGGCTATGTAGATGGCGATGTGGTGGTGTCGCAAACGATGTGGCGATGGTAGTGGTGTTGCTGGTGGCGTAGCTGGAGTGTAACAGAGAAAGAGGGAGAGGGTATAGCTTGGTGTCGGTGGGGGAGTGCCTAATGAGGTGACTGAGAGGCTCAGAATTTTGAAAAATATTGTGGGTGAGAAGAGTTGATTTTAGGGGAAAAAATATAATATTGTGGATGATTGTGGGCCGTTGAATGGATGAAATAATTTGAAATCGTCGGATGTTGAAGTCGCTCTGTTTTATATTATAGACTAGGGATAATCTTTGTCCGAAGATACGGTACAATTCAAAAATAATCAAATACTAAATTCGGACGCATATTAAGTTGAAAATCTAAATTATCCTCATAATCCGTGTCTGCAGAATCTGTATAATTAAAAAAAAACATTATTCTTCAACGAGAAATAATCAAACAGTGAACATAAGCACACATCAATCTAGTTTTCTTTATTTTTTTAAAAAATTTTGACATAGTTTCTTCTAAAAATAGTAGCCCAAAAAAATCTTAACCCGTATTCAAAGGTTATATATCTCATAATCATACTCAAATCGACATCATAATATTAGTCATTCATGGCACAATCCTTCCTCTAAATAACAATTTACCAACAACCACTAAATAACAATTGGCCAAGCTAATACCCGTGCCTAAAGGCACCATGCAATACAAAAATATCACCAACGACAAAAAATAAGGGTGCATTAAAATAAGTTCACTTCATTCAAATATTGATCAAATTGCAGATAAGTTGAAACCAATATGTAATTACTACTTTTCAAATAAGTTTAAATCAATTGAGTCCATTGATTCCAATGGAACTACTGACCTTACCATATATTTCCAAATTCCACTTCACAATATACTTTATCACCCACCCATCCAAACCCTTTACATAGCCTTAACTAAAAATTCTAGAATCTTTCTGGTTATATATAGATTTTAGCAAAGCACCCCATAAAGCTAGAAAATATGAATTAAATGAAAGCATATAAGCAATCATATAAACCCAATAAAACAAATGGAAGCACAAAAATGGGAGTAACTTGTAATTGAGAAATTGGAAAAACAAAGATAAGAGGATTCCTTTCGTGACGGGGTTTTTTTTTACATCTAAAAGATAGTATACAAATATATATCAACTACACGCCCAAAAAAAAAAAGGAAAAAAAATGATAGTAAACTTATGGGTATAATCAACTTTTGATTAAGAAAATTTCTTAAACACATAAACCTTCATAGAGTTCAAACAAAATAGATCACAATCAAAGTGGTATGACACTAAATTTTTCAAGGGAAACACCATTGAACATATGTATTTTAGTACAATATGCACACCTTCATGATTAAGAGTGAAAACATATCAAAAAAATAGTTTTACCACTAAAAAAGGAAGAACATGATAAACCTATGGTGTAGGCACACAATTAAGATATTCTAATTACTTATATGACTCCACTAAATTCAATCTTTTCTACCTTCATTTTTGAAAAGGATAAACGTCAAGAAAGCACGGTAACACAACAATTGCAATAGCTGACAATTCATGCATCAAGAAAAAAAAATTACAATCAAGAAAAAATGTTTCAAGTCTAGTGGCTTAAATGTCCAACTACTTATGTTTCAAAAAAAAATGTCCAACTAATTGAGTTAATAATTAAAGTTTTGAACTAAAAAACATCATCATTACTTTGACCATCATATATTAAGCCATGCCATAAAAATAATCAAGCTATACCATGCATTATTTCTAAAGAGCAAAAGAAATTTGAATATTGACAAAAAGGATCCATATACATTAAGCATTGATATAAACGAAAGATAATGTTGAAAGACTTTGCCTTAATTGTATTTCAGTGACAACACCAATGGGTCTTTGGTCCAATGGTACTCCTTACCTTGTAAAAACTTTGTCGTCTTAAGGTCAAGGGTTCAATCCTCTTTTTCCCTCCCCGTCCCCCCAAAAAAAAAATTTTTTTTAAATTAAAAAAAAAAACTATGTTACTAAATGCTAAAAATCATATCATAATTAATGGTATGCAAAATACCTATTTTAATTATTTTTCTTCATTCCTCAAACATATCAGCAATCAAAATACTAAGATAAAACAATGTGGACTACAACATAAATACCTTTGTTTATGGGGCTAAGCATGACAAGTGTTGATAAGTAACTGACAGAAAACCTAGCCAGTATTATAAGAAATCCTAACCACATTTAATTAATAAAGTATGACCTCTGCCAGCTTAAATATCAAATAAACATATTAAAATTGCCACATATAATTACCTTCAATCCATAATCTGTAAAAAGTTCACAAATAAAAAAAAGATTACTCCCAGGCTTATCTAGAGATATCACATGCCTAAAATAGTAGCTATATAACGGGAAAAAATTGATAATTAGAGAAAATAAGTATTGGGAAGAGAAAAATGGTGCACAAAATAGGAATCTAGAAATTTCCAACTTGTATACACAATTTATATTTTTTATCACTATTGTAAACCCCACCCTTTTATCTTTAGATATGTATGTAGGTTTATGTAGAAAGTTATTATTTCTTTTGGAAATGTTATTATGGAAATTCGAGGAAATAGTAGTTAAAACTTAGTTTTAAATTGCAAATATATGAAATCGTTATAATAGAACTTGTACAAACTAGGTTTGATGTACAAAAGCATGTTGAATAAGTTTGAGTTGGATTTGGAAGGGTTTGGAATGAGTTTGAAATGAAAAATAGAGGAAATAGACAAATTTGGACAAGACCTACCGGTAGTACGTTGTCCAGTGGATTTGAACTACTGGTAGCTCAACAGATAGTAAGTTGCGAGTGGATTCGAACTACCGGTAGCTCAACAGGTAGTAAATGTCTAGTAGTTCCGAACTACCGGTAGCACAACAGATAACAGATTGCCAGTGTATCTGAACTACCGGTAGCTCGATACGAACTACTGGTAGATAGTTAAAAAGTCAGGATTTTTATGTTTTAAAACCCCATTTTTACTACATTTACTCTCATTCTTTCACACCACTCTCACTCCACACCTCTTAGAACCCTAATAGGAAGACTTAGAGAGGAAGAAATAAGGGGAGAACAAGAGTTCTAAAGGGGATTAAAGATCAAACCTAGCTACTCCAAGAACATCAAGGTAGGAGTTTTCTTCTATTCTTGTCCATTGATGCTAGGGCTAATATATACGTATTTCTTGACTCCTAATCATATGTATTTGCTATGGGTTCTTTGTTCCTTGGTCTTTTTGCAATTATTAGTGTCTTTTAAACAAAGTTAGGGTTGAATACCCATGAAGTCTCATTTTCTTGATTATAAACTCTAGTTTTCAAAAGAGATGGATTTTCTTCTTGATTCTTCCTTTGTTCTTGACTTTGAAACTTTAGTGCCTTGTGTTGAGTACTAAAATGATATTGATGATGATCTTTTGCATTTTCTTCAATGTTCTATTGAAATGATACATGTGAAAATTTGGGGATTGTTAAAATTACTTGTACTCTTGGAAATACCCATGGAATTGGGGATTTTAAAAATTATTTGTTATTGACGAAATTGTTGGTATTGTATCTCTTGTGTGGTTGTTTGGATAAATATGGGCTACGACTGATCAGGTATCATGGTGTGGGTAAACGTCTTGTTACTCCATATGGGTTAGAACTTTTTCTACCACTTGTAATGGGATTAGTGCCTTGCGAGAACTAAATCATTATCGCTTACGGTTTATCGTGAAAAAAGGGGTAAGTATACTACTCTTTGGTTGGATACGTCACTGCCATAGTGTTGGCATACGCCCTTCCTAAAGGTTAGACATCCTTGCAAGGATTTGTGTGAATTGTACGTGGGACATGATATTTTTGATGGTATCCATGTGAGGTCTTACTTCATACCAGAGATACGAATATAGTGGTGTGTTATTGTTCATTGTACCAGAAATGGTTCTATAAGAATCTTGGAAAGTATGAGATTCTACAAAAACTTGAGAGAAATGGTTTATGGTGGAATGAATTATTAGTTGTATATCGTAGTGGTGGGTTATTGTTCGTTGTACCTGAAATAGTTTCTACAAGAATCTTGGGAAGTATGGGATTCCACAAGAACTTGGGAGAAACGATTTATGGTGGAATGAGTTACTAGTTGTATATTGGTTTCATGTATGCGTTAAATTACTACTGTTGCTGAAACTTGAGATCTATTTAAATGTCCATGTTTTATTTCAAAAATTCATATATGCTATTTGTGAAAGGTGACCGACTGTTTTTATATGCTTTTTCTAAACCTTGTTCGAGTTTGGGAGAATTTTTCCTACATAGCTTAGTGCTCACCCCCTAAAAACAAACATTTCTCAGATTATATCCAAGAGGAGGATCTTGGAGGCGATGAGCAAGTACCTTAGGAGACTTCGACAAAAGGGAACATGGATTCCGAGGTGGACGCATAGAGCGACTTTACCTTTTTGTTCTAGAATCGATAATTCATCATTGTGAAGTCTAGCTTTTTTTTGTTATTCCGCTGCACTATAACAGTTAAGTTTTGAGATGTAAGCGCTATAGTGTGCATATTCTTTTGGGATAATGTTGTAAATTTTGTGAATGATGAATGGAATCTTATTTATTTATGGATCATATTAGTTGCTCTCATGATGTGAATGGTTCTTAAATTATAATGCCTTCCAAGATGATTTTTGGGGGTGTTACAACTATACCTAAAAGGCTAGTAATCAACTTTTAAATTTTTACAGCTCCCATGGAAAACAAATCCACAAACACAAAAGATTGACTACTTTGCTCATACTTCCTCACTCTTCCATAATTAGCATGGAAAAGGTACTATTTCCATGTTAATGATTAAAGTCTAAATTTCATTACAACACATGCGCACAAATTATCCTACTTTTCATTGGCATGCCACCAAGACTAAAAAACATATCCAATCAATCATAAAGGTCACTACTACCTCTAGGTGTTGTGTTGCTTCTGAAATCATCCCAACCTTAACGGCAACCAATCCTAAAAACATATCCAAAGTAACAGCAAAATGAATAAAACATTAACAACAACAAAACCACCACAAAATAGAAATCTCCATAATATTGTAAACATCAAAACAATCTAATTACTTCTCTCACCTTGTAGTGAATATGTGAACTAATTGGTCAATAAATTTAGGGTCATTGTAACATTATTATGATTTACGGACACCTTCAATTAAATTATGCAAAGGATAAAACACTTAGGCTTTGATTGTGGATTTTCTTTGACACTAATCATCCAAAAATAGTAATATAGTACATTACTACATTGTGAATTTCAAATTTTTTGATTGAGTATTTGAAATTTGTGGAATGTATTGATTTTAACACACAAATAAAAGCTTGCTTATTAGATGGATTTTAGCAATAACAGTGTTGACAACAAATCCAAAAACAAATAAATAGAGTGTTATGGATACAAATTGTGTGATGTGTATGTTTGTGGGAGGGGGGGGGGAGGGGCGGTTAGGAAGGGGTTAACAAAGATGGGTCTCTATGTGTGCATCTTTGACACAAATCATCAAACAGGTGGTCTGTGTTGATTTTAACACATATCAAAGCTTGATACTCATTTGTGTGTGTATGTGATGTGTGTGCTAAGTACGCATGTTTTGTGATGTGTGTGGGTGTGTGCAAAGAAGACAAAAGATAGAGAGAGAGAGAGAGAGAGAGAGAGAAGAGGGAAATATGTGTGTGGTGGGTTGGTGTGTATGTGTGAAGTATGTGTTTAGTGGGTGTAAGAGAGTGTGTGTTGGGTGGGTGTGCTATGTAGGGGGTGGGGTTTTACATAGAAAGGAGAGATCGTATAGGGCGTTTTCGAAGAAGAGGGAGAGAGATTTGTTGGGGGGTCCGTGTGTGTGTGTGAGAGAGAGAAAAGGTGAGAAGAGGAAGAAATACCTAGGTTGTGGTGGCTGGCAATGGCGGTGTGTTGTTCTATTCTGATGGTAGTGGCTATGTAAATCCCCACATTCTTGTCTTTATATAATAACGTAATAATTTTTAAATGTTCATATATGTAGTGAGGGAAGCATGAATTATATAGGTTGTAAAAGTTGAAGTTAGGAAGTGTTCTAGTGTTAAAACACATTTTTGATAGAACTTAGGTAGAAAGAATTTGACACTTTCTTAGTATTTGGACCATAAATTTTTACTCTGATGTCTGTTTGATCTTACATATTTACAGTAGATACTAGACTTCCAGGGCTACTAATAGTATTTCACAAAAATTTTCCAAATCGACCTCTAAATGGACCAAAATTTCATTGAAAGTTCAATTGAAAATAAGATGACATTCAAACGTGTTGATCCGTTCGAACGACAATCAGTCTCAATACTTTGTGTTTGATAGAGCTCTGAAGAGAAAAAGTATTGGGAGCAAACAACGTTCGAATGCCAAATGACATTTGAACGTAAGGTAGCAAATAGAACATGCAACATTTGAACGCAAAATGACGTTCGAACGTGAGGCAATAATTTGCACTACCAACATTCGAACGCCAAAATGATGATCGAACGTGAATTATGATTTTGAGTTTCAGATTCACGCGTAGGGGACTGTTTCTCCAACTATAAATACATAAGACCGCCTCCTATAGTCTCATTTTAATATTTCTAACCCTAGAGAGTCTTAGAGAGGAAGAAAGAGGGGGAGAAACACAAGATCAAGGGGGATTTTCACATTGAAGTTGATCAAATCTTCTAGTTTTTCACACAACACTAAGGAAAAAAGGTGGGGGTTTCTTCTCACTCTTGCTTATTGAGGTTAGGGTTTATATAAATAAATAAATAAATAAATAAATAAATAAATATATATATATATATATATATATATATTTTGACTCTAAATCTTAGACATATGTTATGGAATCCTTGTTTCTTAATGTTCTTGCAAACTTTACCATGTTTTGAATGAAGTTATGACTTGATAGCCATGAAATCCTTGTCCTTAACATCAAAACTCTAATTTTTCAAGAAGTAGATATTTTACCCTTGATATTCCATTATTCTTGATTTAAAGACTCTAGTGTTTAGTTTGAACAATAAAAATATATGTTTAATGATCTCTTGTATATTTTCTTAAATTACTCCATTGGAAAAATACATATGGAATTGGGGGTTTTTGATTTATTTGTGATTTGAAAAATTAGTTGGTGTTGTATCTCTTGTGTGGATGTTTGGATGAACATGGGTGGCTATTGACCAGGTATTGTAGAATGAGTAGATGCGTTTCTTCCTCTGTGTGGGTTTGATGATTACCTACCACTTGTAGTGGGGTTGGTCCTTTGCGAGGACTAAACCACTATTCGCTCACGTGGTATCGAGGCTGAGTGTTAGCATACTATTCCTGGGTTGGATCACCTCTGTCGATGCGTCGGTATACGTCCTTTCTAAAGTTGTATATCCTTGCGAGGATTGGTTGTGTGTGTATGGGCCAGGATATTCTTAATGTGTGTATTCATGCGAAGTCTTACCGCATACCTGAGACATAGATACAAATGTGGGCGAAATCATTTATTGTTGAAAATGGTTTAATGTTGGAAATGGTTTATTGTTTGAAAATTGATTTTACTCTTCATTTGATTTATTGCTATTGCGTAAACTTGAGATCTGATAAATTCACTATTTTATTTCAAAGTTATATATGATATTTTGTAAAGTGAAAACTGAACTGTTTTATATGTTTTCCAAATCTTGTTCGAACTTCGGAGAATATTTCAACAAAGCTTCGTGTTCACCCCCCTACAAACAACATTTTCAGATTTTGGTTTAGAGGAATAGCTCGGAGTTGATGAGTGGTTAGCTTGGAAAGCTCAATTGGATGGAAGCGTGAATCCCAAGGGGAATGTCTAGAGTTATTCTCTTTATATCCTAGATTAGGGGATGCATTTTGAGACTATGTATGGATAATATTTTGTTTATTCTGTTGTAACATTAAGTTTGATTTTTAGATGTAATGGCCATGGTTTGACATATTCTTTTGGATGATACAGTAGAAATTATGTATGATGAATGAAATTTTTTTTATTTATAGATTTTATTAGTTGTTCTCATGATGTGAATGTCTTTAGATAGTAATGTCGTCCTAGGTGGATTTTGAGACGTTACAGGTTTGGTATCATAGCCTAGGAATTAGGTCTAACATGAGAGTTGTAGGTTATGGATTACCAGTAGAGAAGTAGGACTAGGTCGAATGAATTTGTAATGCCCCCAAAAGCCACCTTAGACGACATTACTACCTAAAACCATTCACATCATGAGAGCAACTAATAAAATCCATCAGTAAAGAAAATTTCATTAATCATATATAACATTTACAATATCATCCCAAATGAATATGCCAAACATGGCCCTTGTATCCAAAAGAATATGATGAACTATGACAATTACATCTAACATAATCAAATTTGAACTTTGCAGTGGAATAACAAAAGGTTAGACTTTACATAGTCTCAAAAGGAATTTCCTAGTTTATCTCGTAGGAGAGTATAACCCTAAGCATTCACCTCGGGATCCACGTGCCCATCAAGTGGAACTTCCCAATGTACCGGCTCATCAACTCTGAGCTCCTCCTCTTGTACAAAATCTGAAAAATATGTTGTTTGTAGGGGTGAGCACTAAGCTCTATTACAACATCCTCCCAAAATCAAACAAGATTTAGAAAAAAAATATAAAATAGTTCGATCTCACCTTTTAAAATAGCATATATAACTTGAAAAAAAATAGTGACAATTTATTTGATCTCAAGTTAACTCAATAGGAATAATTTAAATGAAAGGAATAAGCACGTCAGAGTGATAGAAATCAAACAATCATTCAATAATGTCATCTCATATTCTCATGTATGTTGGTTGCTTCCCATGAATTTACACTACGATTCTACCTCGTTCACTCACCACAATAACACAATCCCAAATATTTTAGGAAGGGTGTATACCGTCTCTCATGGCATTGACGAATCCTTTACAAGAAAGGTACACCATCTCTCAGCCTCGAACTTACGTGAACAATAGTGGTTGCTCTCACAAACAACAAACCACTACAAGCGTTAGGAAATCATCTCACCCCCACTGGGATAGACTAACCTCTAACACTACAACAGTGCTCGAATGCAATTCAAGTTCATCACAACAACTATACAAGAGATACAATAACAAACATTTTCTCAAATCACAAGGAAATCCAAAATCTCCAAATTTCACAATTTGTATTACAAGAGAACAATTTAAGAAAATAAGCAAGAGATCATCAACAATCCATTTTTATTGTTCATTACAAAGCACTAAAGTTTTGAAATCAAGAACAAGGAAAAAATCAAGAGAAAAATCCATTTCTCTTGGAAACTAGGGTTTTATAACAAGAAAAGAGTTTTCATGGTTATCTAACCCTAGCTTTGTTTAAAACATGATAATCTTTGCACAAATAACAAGAAAAGATGATTTCATAGCATATATATATAAATGAGAGTGAAAACATATATATACATATAAGCCCTAGTCTCAATGGTCAAGAATGGAAGGAATCCCTACCTTGAATCAAAGGTTCCAAGCAAAGTCCAAGCTCTAGAGACCTCCTTCCTCCCTTTTCTTTCTTCCTAATCTTCCCCTAGGGTTCTAAGAGAGTTATGGTGAGAGTGGAGTGAAAGAATGGAAGAAAATGGGAGTAAAGTGGTGCTTTAAAGTCAAAAAATCCCGAATTTTACTGTTCACAGGGCAAAAGATCATATTTTTCTCCAAAATTATGATTTTGCCATTAAATATCTCCAATTTGATCCCTATGACTACCCTAAGATTTACAGAAGTTTCGGATTCATTTTTAATGTTATTTTAACCTAAAAATATTTAGTTTTATGATTTATCTTTCTACTAAAATAGTTTACACCCGAAACACTAAAATTACTATTTTATTTCTCTGAATCGCTCTTAATAAAGGTTTAAATCGATTGACCCATCAGAGGTCCAACATACCATCTTTGGTACTCCATTATTGTCCATTTATAACATTTTAAGGAAAGCATAATTAGTCCCAAAGCTTTGGCAACTTGGGCACTAGTACCCACACCATTGGGTGGCAGTACCTCGGTGTTTCTCCTTTTGGACCATGATCCACTTCGAATCTGAAGAAGTTTATAAAAGTTGTAGATCTGGAGGTCCTATGTATTGTATCAAAATTTCAGCTCAATTGGACAATTGGATAAAAAGTTATGACAATTCTACAAAAAATAGTCCAGAGTAGACAGTATCGGTACACAGTACCGGTACACTTTAGCTTCTAGTGTTCACAGTATCGGTACTTAATACCGGTACACTGCCCAAAATGCCTGATTTTCATTTTCAATCCATTCCAAACACTTCCAACACCAACCCAAACTTATACAACATAAATTTGTTCATCAAATATATTTGGTACAAGTTCTATTACAAAGGATTTTATATATTTATCCAGGTTTTACAATATTAGCATTTTAAAAAAGAAATGATTACTTTTTATATAAAGATAAGAGTGTGGGGAGGGGAATTACAGAATTGTTGACTTAAATCTTATACAAGCCTTATGCTTTTGGATTAAAGTGATAATTAGGATGTCTAGTACATCGAGGAAATAAAATTGTAAATTGATTTGCAAGATGGACAGTTGACATGGACATGGACGTGGACGTGAGAGTGGTTGTGGAGGTCAAGCAAACCCACCACCATCACTACCTCCCGCTACCATGAATGACATTTATCAATGCCTAAGGGAGCTAACCACTCTAGTACAACACCAGAATAGAATCAACAACCACAATGGGGGGTTTCAACTATTAGCTCCTATACCGGGCAACGAGGATGAGAATAGAAGGATGATAGTTTTTAGAGAATTCTTGAGGCAATGCCCACCTAATTTCCAAGGAAACTCTCACCCTTTGGAGGCAGATAAGTGGATTCATCGGGTGAAGAAAATATGTGATAGCATGAACGTTGTCAAGGATCTATGAGTCGGCCTAGCTACATATCTACTAGAAGGGAAGACATATCATTAGTGGGATTCGGTGAAAAGAAGGAGGAACACTGATGCTTTTACTTGGAAGGATTTTGATCAGATCTTCCAAGATAAGTATTTTTCTAAATTGGTCAGGGACAAAATGAGTGCGGATTTCCTGGCTCTAAGACAGAGTAGCATGATGGTGGCAGATTATGAGAGAAATTTTGATGAGCTATCCTGCTATGCCATGAAGTTCTTGTCTACTGAGATCAAGAGGGCTAAATGATTCGAGCAGGGCTTGAGGCTTGCCATCAAGGAGAAGCTTGTGGCTCACAAGATTCGAGACTATGGAGATCTTATCTACAGAGCTGCACTGGTGGAGAGAGACAAAGAGGACAACCAGAGAAGACAGAACTTAGCGAGGGAGGTTTGATCAGGATCGGTGCTAACATCAGTGGAGTGCAGAGGGTGGCACCTTACAGTCTCCCTGACCAGGCGGTTGGACAGAGATTTCAGACAGCTCAAGGAGTTGAAGGCTTATCGGAGAGGATAGGAGTAGACCCATGAGCCTACTTTGCATGTGGAGGTTTGGGGCATATTTGGAATCATTGTCTAATTTTTCCACCCCAAAAAGAATACCCATACGACCGGACAAGTAAATGAAAATAAGCCACCACTAAAGAAGCCACTACAGCAGAAATCGTTAGGAGCTATAGCCTTAGGTGGTACCAGTCAAGAAAGAGTTTTTGCTTTGATCCAACCGAAGGAAGATGTTTTCAATGCAGTTGAGGAAGGTATTATTTTTTTGTATAACTCTTGGGCACGTATTTTATTTGATACTAGCGCTACTCATTCCTTTATACACACTACATATGCTATTAAATTGATATTAGAACTTGAGAATCTAGAACATGCCTTGAGTATTGACATGCCTACGGGAGAACAGTTGGATACTAGGAGGGTGTGTGCTTCGAATTGGAGAGCAAGAATTGATTATAGACTTGGTTGCATTAGACATGAAGGGTTATGACATAATATTTGAAATGAACTTGTTGACCATTTTCCATCCTGTAATGGATTATTTTCGTAAATGAATTTTATTTCAATTATTGGGAGGGGTAGTTTTCAATTTCATTAATGATCGAAATTCTTTCCACCCATTTCCCACTATGAGTAATAAATTCCTGAAAGTTAAGGCGGGGAACAATTTGAGTTTCTTAACTTGCTTAATGGGAGATGATCGAGATAAATCCCATTTAGACATGCGGTTGATAGTGTTGGATTTTTTGGATGTCTTCCCAGATGAACTACCTAGGTTACCCTCACAAAGAGAGATTGAGTTTACGATTGATCTATATTTGGGAACCAAACTCATATCCATCCATTGCTTCCAATAGAATGACACATTTGGAGTTAAAGGAGCTAAGAAAATAGTTAGACCAACTATTGGCTATTGATTTTATCCGTTTAAGCATTTCATCTTGGGGAGCCCCGGTCCTCTTTGTGAAGAAGCATGATGAAACACTTCGGTTATGTATGGACTACCAAAGATTGAATCAAGTGATAGTGAAGAATAAATACCCATTGCCACAAATTGATGATTTATTCGATCAATTGAGAGGTTCTAAGTATTACTTCAAGATTGATCTTTGCACAAGGTACCATCAACCGAGGATCAAGGAAGATGATATTCATAATACAAATTTTTGTACCAGGTATGGTCATTTCAAATATACTGTAATGTCATTTGGACTAACTAATGCTCCTGCAGCCTTTATCGATTTGATGCACAGGGTACTCTGGCAGTATCTAGATTAGTTTTTCATTAAGTTTATTGATAATATATTAATCTATTCACGGACACATGGGGAACATGAACATTATCTTTTGGTAGTGCTTCAGAACTTGAGAGAACATAAGTTGTATGCTAAGATGAGTGAGTTATGGATGAAGGAAGTAAAATTCCCTGGCCATGTTGTGTCAAAACAGGGTGTAGTTGTTGACCCCGCAAAGATTGAAGCCTTAATGAAATGGGAACCACTGAGGAATGTGACTGAAGTACGTAGTTTCCTAGGATTGGTAGGCTACTACTTGAGATTTGTGGAAGGGTTCTCAAAACTAGCGATGCCAATGACTCGCCTTATAAAGAAGGTGGAAAGATTCTTATGGACTCAAGATTGTGAACTAGCCTTTCGCACCTTGAAGGAAAGGTTGACAACAGTTCCTGTCCTCATTATTCTGAGCAGTGGGGAAGGATACGATGTTTACACCGATGCTTCGTTTATGAGCCTTGGGATGTGTGCTCATGTAGGGAGGTAAGGTAGTTATTTATGGCTTGGGACAACTAAAGATTCATGAGTAGAACTATCCCACTCATGACTTGAAGCTTGCTGATGTGGTTTTTGCTCTTAAGTTGTGGAGGTATTACTTGTATGGAGAAAAGTTTCAAGTATTTTCTGATCATAAGAGCCTCAAGTATATATTCACACATAAAGACTTGAATCTTTGACAAAGAAAGTGGATTGGATATTTTGACGATTACGACTTCACACTCAACTACCATCCGAGGAAGGTTAATGTAGTAGCAAATGCACTTAGCAGATAGTCTCGGGGTGAAATCAATGTTCTTGCTATTAATAGGTGGAAGATGATTGATGTTTTGGAGGAATTTGATCTATTAGTGGATAGACAGGAGGATCGACCATGCTTATTTAATCTTATAACTCAACCCATTCTCCGATAAAGGATTGTAGAGTTGCAACAATTAGATAAAGAGTTGAGAACTATCTAGGGTAGATTGGATAGGAATGAGGTTGTTGAGAATTGGTCTATACATGATGATGAATTACAGTTTCGAGGAAGACTGTGTAGCAAACAATAACCAAGTAAGGAAAGAAGTGTTGGGGGAGTGCTATCATTCAAAATTCTCCATACATTCGGGTAGTACTATGATTTATAGAGACATGAAGCATCAATATTGATGGAAAGGGATGAAATCAGACATGACTAAGTACATTGCAAAGTGCGTGGTGTGTCAGTAGGTGAATGTGGAGCATCAAAAACTTGAAGGATTACTACAGTCCTTACCTATCCCAGAGTGGAAGTGAGATCACATCACTATAGATTTCGTGTCTGGTTTTCCAAGGACGTTATGAGGGCATAATGTCGTATGGGTCATTGTAGATAGACTCATCAAATTCGCTCATTTCTTGAGTATGAAGACCACTGACACTTTAGAGACCTTGAACAAGTTTTATATTAGTGAAATTGAAAGATTACATGGAGTTTCACTCTCTATTGTGTCGGATCGTGATTCTCGTTTTGTGGCACAATTTTGGAAAAGTCTACAACGAGCTATGGGGACAGAGTTGCATTTTAGCACCACCTTTTATCCTAAAAAAGATGGCCAATCTGAGAGGGTGATACAAATTTTGGAGGACATGTTATAAGCTCGCGTGTTGGACTTCAAGGGAAGTTAGAGTGATCATTTGCCATTGGTGGAATTTACATATAACAATAGTTTTCAATCTAGCATTGGCATGGCACCTTATGAGGCATTGTATGGAAGACCATGCAGGTCCCCGACTTGTTGGTTAGAAGCTGGAGAGAGTAGTCTGCTTGGGCCAGAAATTGTTCGAGAGACTATTAAGAAAATTCAACTAATTAGGGAAAGACTATGCACGACACAAAGTAGACAGAAAAACTATGCGGATAGAAGAAGAAGACCATTTGAATTCTAAGAGGGAGACTATGTGTTCCTCAAGGTGTCACCCAAGAAGGGAGTGTTTAGATTTGACAAGAAGGGAAAATTAGCCCCAAGATATACTGGACTATTTGAAGTGATCAAAGTTGTGGGCAAAGTGACGTATCAACTTAGGTTACTAGCCTAGTTGTCAGGGGTACATGACGTACTCCATGTGTCAATGTTAAGAAAGTGTCAATCGGATACAACGTATGTCGTGGATTTGGAAGGAATTGAAATTCAAGACGGAATAACCTATGAGGAACAACCGGTGGAAATTCTTGATAAAAACGAGAACGTGCTTTGCAATGAAGTAATCCAATTGTTGAAGGTCATTTGGCAACATCATGGGGTGGAGGAAGCTACCTGGAAACCAGAGCTAGAGATGCGAGAGAAATACCCTCATTTATTCTTTACTTAAGGTAAGTTTCGAGGAAGAAACTTTCTTTAAGGGGGGTGGATTGTAAACTCCAATATTCTTGTCTTTATATAATAATGTAATGATTTTTAAATGCTTATATATGTAGTGAGGGAAGCATGAACTATATTGGTTGTAAAAGTAGAAGTTAGAAAGTGTTCCAGAGCTAAAACACATTTTTAATAGAACTTGGGTAGAAAACATTTTGACACTGCCTTAGTATTTGGACTATAACTCTTTATCCTAATGTCTGTTTGATCTAAAATTTTTATAGTAGACACTAGACTTCCAGGGCTAAAAACGAGTATTTCACGAAAATGTTCTAAATCAATCTTTAAATGGGCCAAAAAGTTATTGGAAGTTCAACTGAAAATGGGATAACGTTCGAAAATGATGATCAGTTCGAACGATAGTCAGTCCCAACACTTTGTGTTTGATAGAACTCTGATGGAAGACTAAAAGTACTGGAACCAAGCAATGTTTGAATGTCAAATGACGTTAAAACATAAGGTAGCAAATTGAACACGCGACATTCGAATGCAAAATGACGTTCGAACGTGAGGCAGTAATTTGCACTACTGACGTTTGAATGCCAAAATGACGTTCAAACGTGAGTTTCGATTATGGAAGCCTCCCATAGTCTCATTTCAATATTTCTAATCCTAGAGAGTCTTAGAGAGGAAGAAAGAGGGGGAGAAACACAAGATCAAGAGGGATTTTCACATTGAAGTGGATCAAATCTTTTAGTTTTTCACACAACACTAAGGAAGAAAGGTAAGAGTTTTTTTCTCAATGTTGTTCATTGAGGCTAGGGTTTATATATATATGTTTTGACTCTAAATCTTAGATATATGTTATAGAATCCTTGTTTCTTGATGTTCTTGCAAACCTTCCCGTGTTTTGAATGAAGTTATGGCTTGATAGCCATGAAATCCTTGTTCTTGACAACAAAACTCTAGTTTTTCAAGAAGTATAGATTTTTACCCTTGATATTTCATTATTATTGATTTAAAGACTCTAGTGTTTAGTTTGAACAATAAATATATATGTTTGATGATCTCTTGCATATTTTCTTGAATTGCTCCATTGAAAAAATATATATGGAATTGGGAGTTTTTGATTTACTTGTGATTTGAGAAATTAGTTGCTATTGGATCTCTTGTGTGGATGTTTGGATGAACATGGGTGGCCGTTGGCTGGGCATCGTAGAGTGGATAGATGCATTTCTTACTCCGTATGGGTCCGAAGGTTCCTTACCACTCGTAGTAGGGTTGGTGGCTTGCGAGAATCAAACCACTATTCACTCACGTGATATCGATGCTAAGGGTTAGTATATTATTCCTGGGTTAGATTGTCCCTGTTAATGCGTCGGTATACACCATTCCTAAAGTTGTATATCCTTGGGAGGATTAGATGTGTTTGTGTGGGCCAGGATATTCTCAATGTGTGTATTATTGTGAAGTCTTACTGCATACCTGAGATGCAGATACAAATGTGGGAAAAATGGTTTATTGTTGGAAATGGTCTAATGTTAGAAATTGTTTATTGTTTGGAAATTGGTTTTACTTTTCATTTGATTTATTGTTATTGCGTGAACTTGAGATCTGATAAATTCACTATTTTATTTCAAAGTTATATATGATATTTTGTAAAATGAGACCGAACTGTTTTATATGTTTTTCAAACCTTGTTTGAACTTTAGGAGGATTTTCCTACAGAGCTTAGTGCTCACCCCCCTATAAACAACATTTTCAGATTTTGGTCTAGAGAAAGAGCTCAGAGTTGATAAGCAAGTAACTTGGGAAGCTCAATTGGATGGAAGTGTGGATCCCGAGAGGGATGTCTAGAGTTGTTCTCTTTATATCCTAGACTAGGGAATACATTTTGAGACAATGTATGAATGATATTTTGTTTATTCCGCTGTAAGATTAAGGTTGATTTTTAGATGTAATGGTCATGGTTTGACATATTCTTTTGGATGATACTATAAATATTATGTATGATGAATGAAATTTTCTTTATTTATGAATTTTATTAGTTGCTCTCATGATGTAAATGATTTTAGATAGTAATGTCGTCCAAGGTGAATTTTGGAGTGTTACAGGCTAAGTATAATAGAGAGAGAGAGAGAGAGAGAGAGGAGTGGAAGAGGGAGGGAGAAAAAAGGGAAGAGATGGGAGTAGAGGGCATGACTTTTGAGTCTTTGACAAACCAAATGACCGTTGAAATTGGAATGAAGAGATATGATGCTGTTAAGAGAGAGAGAGAGAGAGAGAGAGAGAGAGAGAGAGATTGATGTGATGGATTTAAGGGAAAAAATGTGTGTAGGATAAAAATACAAATGCTTAGCTAATTTATTATATAGATATTAATTATAATTTTTTTTAAAAAAATATATATTTTTATTGTTAATTTTATTTGAATAAATGTCATAATAGAATATGAATTTTGGTTGTAAAATTTAAAATATTTGATATTCTATCTTTGGTTGAAATATTTTTGGTCTAAGTATAACATTTTAAACTTGAGGGGTTTAAATATTATATACCTACAAACTTCAGGGGGTCTGATTATAATTTATTAACGGATATAACATTGATGGCAGGGGGTGTTTTGTGCGCGTACAAATCTCAGGGGATTTGTTTATAATATTTTAAATATTTGGGAATTTGAGTAATTAATTGACAAACCTTAGGAGGTCTGAGTGTAATTCTCCCTTTTTTTTTATTGTCATGTTCTCCACAAATGCCCTTTCAAATTCCAAAATATCCATTTGTAATACATGCTTGTATAATTAGTTATGTGTGGCAAATGTATCATTTTAGATTCACTAATCTTATGTTTACCAAGTTTCTTATACCAAGTGATGTGGCCCACTCTATATCATTGAATATTAATGAGACCCACTTATTTTGATGGTGAAAATTGTACCACATCTCTTAGGATGAAAAACTTGATAAAAAATCTTGGTCAGCATACCATTGTTGTTTTAGATTATTAGCAAAACACGCACCTCATCATACACTTGGGCACATATTATACACACACTCCCATACAATTGCACACAAGTATGACACTCAACACACATAGCACTTGCACAACACACTGTGTACGCACACACACACATACACAACACATAGTTAGGTTTTGAAATCATTTTATTATGATAAGTGTTACATAATTTTTGTAGGCGGTGTCGGATCTATTTAGCCTCTCCCTTGCCAATTTCATTGGTTTGCATTTCCATTAGCTTTTCGTGTGTTACTGCCATTGATTTAGTAGTTTCTTTTGTTTGATGATTTGTTTAGGCAACTTACTTTTAGGTATGAACTCTGATTCCGTGTTGAACCATTGAGGTTCAAAAGTATTAGTGAGTTCATAAAATTATTTGTGCTATGATATGACTCTTTAAGTTTTTGTTAACTAGTTCTATTTTATTGAAAGCTAATTAAGTTAAATAAGCATAAAACATAATGTTGTGCAGAAATTGATAAATTGGACCTGGAGATGAAAAATAAAACTGTGCAATTCATGGGAAAAGATCAAAGTGTAAGCTAGTGATGCTTTCAGCTACTAGGTCAGATCATAGTATTGCTCTCCCACAATCCCATTTTCATAGTTTAGGCTGCTCTGATTTCGCTCACCACCACTATGAGAATTGATGTTGCTTTCTTTTCCTCTAGCTACTAAGATGTTTCAGTTTGCCAGGTTGTCTCTTGCCTACCCATGGATTCAGTAGTAGTTTGAAAGGTTGGCCTATTTGGGAATCCCCAAATCTATGTTTATTGTCAACTCCCCGAAGCATTTTCATTTTGTAATTGTTTATATATTTTTGAATTGAATAGGTTGGGTTTAATATTGTTTGCGAGGGTGAAGACTTTATAAAAAATTGACGAACATGACTAATAAAAAATTCCTTGATTGTAGATTGGTGTTAAATTTTGGTTATAACATTAAGAGAAAAAATGATTGTTTTTAGTGGCAACAACTAAAGGACATTGGTTTGAAGTAGATATTGATACACTCCAGATGAATTGATAGGGGATTTTTTTGGCTTTTTATTATGTGATTGAATTGTGGTGTGTGTTTGAGAGTTCATTAATTTGAGGTAAGAATTTAGCTAAGTTTGGTTAGTGCAATGAAGCTGTTGGTATAAAAATTAGGGGTTTGGAATTTTAGGTGACCATTATCTATAATAATAAGATAGTTGTTTCTGACTTCCCAAAATTAGCTTACTACAACAATGGTCTAGATTTCATCTAATTGCATTTTAATGGTTCAAATTTCATCCAAATCCATTTAATTTGATCGGATGGTACATAATGCATCCAAAGAAAAAAGAATTCCTGCCCAAAGTAGATGCCCACCCCATCTCTCTTAGCTTTCTCTGTTTCTTTCTCTCTCTCTCTTTCTCTGTATTACCATGCCCTCTTCTCTGCCATGGAATAACCACAACCGACCAACCCAGGTAAATGATTGTGATAAGGCAACACTGTGATTTAATGGTGAGTTCGGTAAATAGTTTGAACTCTCCCCTTATTTCTCTCATACAAACGACACACGCAAACATATAGGGTTCTGTCTTTAGGGTGTTGTATTAGGGTGGGTTTATTGAGAATAATCTAGTGGAATATTTTTCATATCTTTGGTTTGAAGAATTATTACCATTTTGGAGATTACAGTTTAAAAACACACACAGTGTGAACACACACCTTTATTTGGGATTAATGGACATTGTCATATACAAAAGCTTCTCTAAAGAAGGCAACCAAACACATTTTGTAGTTGTTAGAAGTTGTTAGTTTCTTTCGTCTAATAATTTTTTTCTTTTATCTATGCTCCTTTAAATTTATGGTTGTTTTATAAATTCTAGGTTTGTCTCTTTAATATCGAGAATCAATCTTGGTTATACAACTACTTCTTCGTGGTGTTTTGAAGTGAGAGTTTTGGCTTGATTTATTATGTATTTTATTTGCATTAGTCATGTACAATTTATTCCTGATTCTGAATATAAATTTTAGTTTATTTTTAGTTTGGATTATGAACTTTAATTTTGTTTAATTTGAACTTCTGTAAATTCTAGTTTAATTTGAGTAGCCTTAATGAAATTGATAGGTTCATAGGCATGTTCCAGCATATTAACATGCTTATATTTGATGTGATATTAGGTTGGTAATTTTCAATCGGAATCCAAATGCTCTAGAATGGTTTTTGATTTTGTAGGGATGTTTGATCAAATTGTTTCTTGGATTGGAAATATTTTCAAGGATGATTTGGTTGAATTCATTTTGACCTTATGGCCTCTGATAGTCTTAAAATGTTTTCGTGGGTAGATAAGTTGACTATGTTTGATTGAGTTAGCTATTATTATACTTTCATGGTAGTCAATAAATAGGTATTTTAGGTAGGAGTTGATGAGATAATGACTTTTTGGAATTGGTTTGGAAATGATTATGAGATACATAATTTTTTAGACAGATTGATATTTCGCTGGGTTCCTACTTTGAGGAAAATTTGTCAAAATTTTTAGAAAAAATATCGGGACCCACATTGATTTCAATGTCTCTAATTAAAACAAATGAAGGAAAATTGTTCCAAATTGACATTTTTTTTGGTCATATAATATTTATATTTTAAATAATAATTATTTATTTTCTATTACACGATTTAAAATTAAAGGTGAACATAGAGGAAAAAATGGAAAGACAGTGGAGAGATAAGAAAGAGGTAGGTGTGAATTAGTGGGATTGTCTAACATTGGGGAATATGTTGATTAAATTGTTTGATATTAAGGATCATATAGAGAAGATAATTTTTTGAGCAAGGAAAAGAAATTCAGGATAATTTATGTACCATTAGATCAAACAAAATGAAAATTAGATCAATCTTGTGAGATCGTTGCTTGATAGTTTCCATTGCAAATTCCTAACCTCCTAACACCTTTCCTCAATGTATGTATGATGTGTGTGCAAAAGGGAAGGGGAGTGTCACACTCCCTTGAAATGGTGTCAAAAGAAAGGGCAAGGAAAAAGGAAAATAGAAATGTGAAATGTGATGTGTGTGTACAAAAATGCTCCCTAAGCGCAAGGAGACTTTTGAGGGTCGTGTTTTACTTGGAAATATTCCAAGGTCGTTTCCTAGGAGAAGGATGTGAATCGTTTTGAAAGTGATTTTGGTAAAAGAAAGTGTAAAATCTTTTGGAGTTGGAGTTTGGTTTTGTGAGTTGTGATTTGTTATGATGAAAATAAGTTGGAAAGAAAGTGTCGGCCAATCTGAAGGGTTCACTCCGATGAGGATACCGAGTCAACTCGAAACTTTCCTCCAATGGAGCATAAGTGAACGATTGATTCGTGAGAAGTAATGAACATAGCAGAAATAAGGATCCAAGCATAACCCGTGACAATGCCTGCGGGATATCAAAGATTCACACTCCGGTCCACACTTAACCTAGTCAAACCGAACCACCGTACACCGAGGGGAGGAGAGGGGATGAGTTAAGGTGGTATACCCAAGGGGAGGTCTTCCTTGGATTAGCCAACGTAAAGATTTAGCTACTCATGATTAAATAAGAACCAACAATATAGTGAGAATTCATTACAAGGAAAGGAAATGCTTGGTAAAGTAAATGCAAGAAATGTAAACTAAATGAGAATGCGTTTAATACCCATTTACAGCTAGGAAATTTAAGAACATTGAAGCATTAATGGTGAAAGCTTTAACAGAAGATTAAACTTGAAAACAACTAGACATTAATGACATTCAAAGCATTAAAGGAAGCTTCAAAGGTTCTTACATCAAATTAGAAGACAATGTATAGAAGAGATTGTAAAAATTTGAACTTTTCTCTCTAACTACACTATTCATCTTCTTTTTCCCCCACTCTTTCTCTCTCTATCTTCTAATGTGTAATGTAATGCCCAAAAGACCACACTAGACGGCATTACAAACTAAGAACCATTCACATCATGAGAGCAACTAAATAAGTCATCCATAAAGAAATTTCATACATCAAAAGTAATCTTTTGCAATCTCAATCCCAAAAGAATACGCCAAAGCATGACGAATATATCCCCAAAAGAATATGATCCCAAAAGTACAATAATTACATCCCAAAAGAATTAAACATAAACTTGCACCGGAATTACAAAAGAGTCTAGACTTTACAATATTTCCAAAGTAAATTTCGTAGTCTAGAATAAAAAGTAATGTATTTCTAAGCATCCATCTCGGGATCAACATGCCCGTCTACGAGAATCTCCCAGTGTGCCAGTTCCTCAATTCCCAAATCCTCCTCCAATACATAATCTGAAAAATGTAGTTTGCAGGGGGTGAGCATTAAGTTCTGTAGCGACATTCCTTCCAAACTCAAACAAGGTTTAGAAAAACATATAAAAACAGTCGGTCACCTTTCATAAATAGCATATATGGATATTGAAATAAAATAGGGACATTTAAGCAGATCTCCAGTTTAAGCAACAACAGTAATTTAATGCATACGTGAAACCAACATATAATAATCCAATCTAAACTAAGTTCTTGCGGAATCCCATACTTCCAAAAATTCTTGTAGAAACTAGTTATGGTACAACGAACAATAACCCACCACTGTATTCGTATCTCTAGTATGAAGTAATACCTCGCATGGACCATCGAAAATATCATGGCCCATGTACAATCCACACAAATCCTCGCAAGGATATCCAACCTTTAGGAAGGACATATGTCAACGCCATGACAGTGACGTATCCAACCAAAGAGTAGTATACTAACCCTTTTTTCCACGATAACCCATAAGCGATAATGCTTTAGTCCTCGCAAGACACTAACCACATTACGAGTGGTAGGAAAAGTTCTAACCCACATGGAATAAGAAGGCGTCTACACACTCCAAGATACCTGGTCAGTAATAGCCCATGTTTATCCAACAACCACACAAGAGATACAATACCAACAATTTTCTCATATAACAACAATTCCATAAATTCCCAATTTCACATGTAGTGTTTCAATAGAAAAATTGAAGAAAATGCAAGAGATCATCATCAATATCAATAACCAAGGAAGAATCAAGAAGAAAGTCCATCTCTTTTGAAAACTAGGGTTTTATATCAAGAAAATGAGATTTCATGGGTATTCAACCCTAACTTGTGTAAAACATGATAATAATTGCAAGAAGACTAAGAAAAGATGATTTCATAGCAAATATATAAGATTCAGAGTCAAAAAATACATATATATTAGCCTTAGCATCAATAGACAAGTATGGAAGAAAACCCACTACCTTGATGTTCTTGAAAAGACTAGGTTTTGATCTCCTTAAAGTTGAAATCCCCTTTGATCTTGTGTTTTTCCCTTCCTTTACTCGTCTCTAAGGTCTCTTAGGGTTTTGAGTGTTGAAATGGGGCTAAAGGATTTGTCCTTAAGTATTTATAGTGAAAGAAAAACCGGTTATTTGTGACTTAAAATTTTCAGATTTTTTGAAGACCTTTCGGAAGGTTGTTCATCGACCTTTCCAAAGGTTTGCCTATTTGTCAAACCATTTTCATTAACCTTCTGGAAGGTTTTGTCTACTGAACAACCATTTCCAACAATCTTCCGGAAGATTTATCCTACTGGATAAGCCTTTACTTTAACCTTCCAGAAGGGTTTTCAGCGACCTTTCGAAAGGTTTTGCCTATTTTTTTACAAATCTTTCCTTCTTGATTTCCAATCCATTCCAAACCTTTCCAATTCCAACCCAAACTTATACAACATACTTTTGTACAATAAACCAAGTTGGTCCAAGTTCCATTACGACAATTCATAAATTTGCAAGCTAAAATAACTTTTAACTACTATTTCCTCAAATTTTTTCATATTATCATTTTAAAAGAAATAATAACTTGCTATGTAAACCTATATACATGTATAAAGATAAAAGTGTGGGGTTAACATGTAATGTGTGAAGTGCTGAAAAATGGAGTCCTGCCTTGCCAAAAACATTCCTGGAGTCCTCCTCAAGCTATGTGATGTAATCTCCATCCATAGGCTGTCAAAAGGAATGGGCTAGACAGGGTGGTGCAGAGCTAGCTTGAATACCCAGTAAGATTTTTCTTCTCTCTCTTCATTTATCATCCAAGCTCCAAAAGTCAATTGAAGGGTGTAGGAGGGTTGTTCAATATGATGGGGGAGTCAAAGACAAGTGGGAGAGTGATTGGTGGGACCCTAAAAAATGGCAGAGCTTGAGTTGTAGAGATTTGGGCAGAATCAGCAGACAGTACCGATACTGTGTACCGGTACCCCGAACTCCAGAGGCAGAACTGTACCGGTATTGCGTACCCGTACTGTCTGCTGCAGAGGCCAAACCATACCGGTACTCAGTACCGATACTGTCTCTGCATTTTGACTGATTTTCTGATTTCTTCAACTCCTGAGCTTTCCTCTAGCCACTCTTTCATCCTCATTCACCTCAATGCATATGAGAAGGTCTTAAGAAGCTTCATTTGACATCTTTTATCTGCAATCACTAAATATCTTTGTAATAGCTCAAGTAGCACAATTCTAATCATTTGATCCCCAAAAGCAAGTGAAAATGGAATGATTAGCACATGAAATATGATATGTTTTTGTGCTAATCACACTCCCCAACTTGAGTTTTGCTAGTCCCTTAGCAAAATTTATTTTCCAAACAAGATAACGGGAACAACATACAACAATCCAATTCAATAAATAGTTTACCCCATCAATCAAAAATGCAAAAATCATAAAGTAATTAACAAAATAAGCATGGACAAGATTGAACAGGAACTGTGGTATTCCATTAATATGTTATAAAGTTGGAGTACATGGAGTAGGACATCAAAAAGAAACCAAAATGGCCTACGACCCCATCATTAGCCACATCTTCCTCAGACCCTTCATCTTCCCTAGACACCTCAACATCTTCATCGTCATCATACTCTCCATCATCCCCATCATTAGCCTCAACTGCTGTGGAGGCAGAGGGGGCAGATGCAAAAGGGGCAGTATCTTATGGAGTGGGTCCTTCTGGGATGGGCCTCCCTAGGAAGGTATGCATGAACATCTCTCTCAGCATGTTCGTCATCCCCTGCATTGATGCCTCGATCCCATGCACTATTACTTCGAGTGCATCCAGACGCTGGGGGACTGAGCGTGCTGGTGCAGCTGTGGATGGCCCAGTGGATGAGGATGGTCTGGGAGTCTCAGCATTAGAATCCAGCTTCTTAGCTTGCTCTCCCGTACTCATTTCTTTTCTCTTCTTACTACTGACTTTGCTAATAGCCCTAGTCTCGGGAGGAGTGAGCTTGTCAAAATGCATTGGCCTTTACTTTGAAGTGCTTGCACATCTGGGTTACCAAATTCCCATATGGAAAATTGGTTATCAGCTTCACTGTCTCAGCAAATTCTTTCATTACTTCCCATATGAAGAGTGCAAAGTCTATTGTTTTACCTGACACGACAGCATCAAAAAGGGTTAGCTTTTCCATATTTAGCTTCTTTTCAGCAGCCTTCGGGAGTAAATTGTAATAGAGAAGTTTATTCAGAAACCTGTACACATGCTTTAACCCTCCACTTTGAAAAATTCCCTTGAATTGAGTGGGATCCTCATACATTAGAGCCACGAACTCGTCTTTAGTCTTGGCGGTCTCTTATATTCTCCAAGAAGAGTGGCAATGACATTGGGGGTTACCTCGAACATTTTACCCCGCACATTTGCTCTCAAAACTTCCACATTGTTCACCTTAGCCACCGTAAGCGTTTGGTAGAATTCTCTACACAGTGACAAATTATACCCATCAACGGGGCCTAAACCAAAATCTCATGCTATGTCCCTCAATGATCTTCACAACCTCATGCCTTGGGGTCAGTGAAAGGTGATCAAGGTGCCGCTTACAAGTCACACTCTTCCCTTGAATCCATTGGAGTCGTGCCTCTTTCCTGGCCTTCTTCCTTTGCACATTTGGGTCCTCGGGTGGAGAATAATTGGGTCTAGGTCGTTTAGTTCGGGCCATGCAAAGCAACAGTGCCCCCATCCAAAGAAATGCAAAGAGGATGAAGAAAAGACCCTCAATCGGGTCTATGGCCTCAAGATCAACATCTAAGTGACGAGCCATGTAAAGTTTCTTGGAGAGATTGGAGAAAATAGGGATGAATAAAGCTTATGGGAATTTAGCACTTAGGTTTTCACAGGGGTGGATTGCACAAAATCAAAGCTCAAAGAAAGGAGGAATTTGGAATTGAAAGAGAAAAGGGGGGATTTGGAGGCTTGGGAGGTTTTCGAGTGAGAGAAGGAGGCCTAGGATCTATGATTAGAGGGGGAAAGTGAAAGGTTCCCTGAAGAAATTAAATTTAAAAGCCCTAATTTGTTTTTATTTGATCAGACTGTACCAGTACTCAGTACCGGCACCCCGAACTCCAGAGTTAAAATCGTACCGGTACTTAGTACCAGTACTCTTTGCCTTGTTTTCCAAAATACTCCTGCTGAGCAACACATCTCCACTACCTTCCACTCAAGACCTTCCTAAACATTCGACCACATTATTTATGACCTCTACTCTTTCCTAAAAATGTACTACACTTGTAAACCATAATCTGAACCATCATGCCCAATTTATTATTGAATTTGCAAAGTGATTTAAACTTTTGAAGCATTCAACGTACAAGGCATGGATTTCTATCCTTAACTATCAAAATGAAGACCCAAAATGCACATCACATAATTAACAACATGGGCATTCCTCATTCATTTAAGATATCAAAAACTTGAGCAATATTCCTCCATTTTGCAAGCGTGGAACTATTTAATACATTTCTCAGATAAATGAACTAAGCACACATGAGCAAGATCATAGTCTCAAATGCTAGTTAAAGTATGCACCTACAAATTCATGTTCAACTTGTGTGTGTGTGAATTAAACAAGTAATTTGAGCATTTATGCAACAGAATTCACATTCGAATAGCCTGCCAAATTTAGTTTCAATGCAAAACTCACTAGAGGTCACTCTTAAACAATGAAATGCACTCTAGTTCTCCTGGTATGCACTACATGTGTACATGTGAGATAGAATCTTGTGTTCAAAACAAAGTGTACTCACATGTAATCCAAAAATGAAGTTCATATATGAAAAATAAAACAACCTTGACATAATCTCATGAAAGGAATGCTAGGGCACTAGATAGCAAAATCAACTTTTCTTGTTCTTTAAAAGTATGCATCTCCCATGCTTCTCTAGATGATTTAGGACTTTCAAGGGTTGTAATGAAGCCTTGGGGTGGTAATGAGATAAGTGAAATGAAGGATATAGGGTGACAAAGAGGGTTGTTCTAAGTGAATGATCTTTATTGCAAAAAGATCTCCCTTTTATGGGATTTCTAGGCTAACACCATCACCACACTTTTTTTTTCTTTTCTTTATTTCCCTTAACATTGTCCTTTTCTTTTGTCATTCTTTACTTCATTCATCCTTTCATCACATTTTTCTTGGATTTTCATTCTCCCTTTTTTTCTTCTCTTTTTTTCAACTCTTTGAGTTTCCAAAACAATCATCTCTTGCTTGAATTTCCTAACCACACTTCCTTTACTTTTGCAATCACTCATTTTCAGCTTTAGGAACAACCAGTGTACGGTAGATATTTCTTATTTTCATCGGCTTGGTCAAATGTGTGGCATAGAAAGGAATTTTCAATCACGACACTAGGGATAAACTTTTCACAAGAAAAAAGGTTAAGGCTCAAAGTATTTCAAAGATGGCCTAAAATCACTTCCAGGTACGCATGGGATGGCATTGTACAGTTGAGGCAAGTCAGTCTACTATCTAGATACACCTAAACAAAACAAGTGTAATGAGACTATTGAACAAATTTGACATTGAAAAATTGTTCTTTGAGTAAATGTAAGTTTTCTCCCAAAAAGGTTGGCACTAAAACTCTCATGGGTCCTTACTCATCTCCACTACTTATGTCAAGCCTAAAACATGAATCCAATCCATAATTTGCTGAAATTACACATTCAAAAGTCACATATGGTTGAGTTCAAAAATTAATACATATGTGATACTTACGTATAAGATCAATTTCCACAGTATGCTCATTTGGTCAAAGTTCACAACAAAGATCAATATGTCATCCAACCCAACACTCTTAACAAGGGAATACAAATCAACATTTAGATATTTTTCATCAAAAATTTTCAAAAAATTTCACCTAAATACCCTAATGCAAAAATCTGTATCACAAAAATTTTCCACAACCTTGGTGTATTATGCAAGTGGTGCACCACTCCCCCCCCAACTAGATTGATACAGTGTCCTCAAGGCAACCAAAAGATAAAATATGCAATGAAAGACAATAAAAAAAAATTGAGTAGGGTTAGAGAACACCTCGCAATTGAGCTTCGACAAAAGCACCAATATCTGAAACTAAGAAAAATAATACTATACAACCAAATAAAGTAAGTGACATTAAATAAAAATAACATAAGTAAATAATAGCAACTGTACACGAGAAAGGATAAACACTTGCTACTCCTCCACCAAATCCAGATACACCAGGTCAATTAAATCCTCCTCTACCACTTGTTCTTCAGAGCCCCCCAAAAAATGGCTTAAGTCTTTGGCCATTGACCTTGAATGTATGACCATTTTTGGGGTTGGAGACATCCACAAATCCGTTGGGGTAGGCCACCTTGACAAGATAGAGGTCATCCCAATGGGATCAAAGTTTTCCTTGGAAAATGGAGAAACAGGAGTTATATAAAAGTACTTTCTGCCCGGGCTCAAAGGACTTTCTCTCAATAGATTTGTCATGAAAACTTTTAGCTCGTTCTTTAGAAATTTTGGAGCTTTCATACGCATCCCTCCTAATATCTTCCAACTAATTCAGCTCTAACTTCCTTCATTCTCCAGCCATTCTTAAATTGAAGTTCAGGGTTTTGATGGACCAATAGGCCTTGTGTTCCATTTCGACCGGAAGATGGCAAGCCTTTTTGTAGACAAGCCAATAGGGAAACATGCTCAAAACAGTCTTATAGGCAGTATGATAAGCCCATGGGGCATCAGTCAGTCTATTTGACCAATCTTTCCTGTTGGGGTTCACCATTTTTTTTAAAATGTTCTTGATCTCCCTATTGGCCAACTCGACTTGGCCATTGGTTTGTGGGTGGTAAGCGGTGGATACTTTGTGAGTGACGCCATATTTAGACATTAACAATGCAAATGACCTATTGCAGAGTGTGATCCACCATCACTTATCATTGCACGAGGCATCCCAAACCTCAAACAAATATTCTCTTTGAGAAACTTAACCACGACCCGGTGGTTGTTAGTCTTGGTCTGGATAGCCTCCATCCATTTGGAGAAATAGTCCACTACCAAGAGAATGTATAGGTAATCTAATGACATAGGGAATGGACCCATGAAGTCGATGCCCCAACAGTCAAATATTTCTATCACGAGTACAAGGGAGAAGGGCATCATATTTCTTCGGGTCACATTACCCAAATGTTGGCATCTATAGCATTCTTTAAAAAATAAAACACAGTCTTTGTTAAGTGAGGGCCAGTAAAAACCTCATTGAAGAATTTTGCCGAAGTTTTTTTGCTGAGAAGTGACCACTAAATGCTTGTGAATGACAGAATGAATGGATTTCCCGCTATTCATTTTCTGGTACGCATCTCCTCATGACTTGATCAGGGTAGTACTTGAACAGGTACCGGTTGTCAAAGTAAAAGTACCTCACATATGTCATACATTGTCTTCGATCTTCTGGGCTCTAATGCGGTGGTATTTGTCCTTTTATAAGATAGTTACATGTATCAACATACCAAGGACACAGAATGAATTGAAAGCAATTGTTCATCAGGGAAAAAGTCAGGGATAGAAAGGTGCTCATCAGTCTCTTGCACCACAAGCTGGGATAAATGATCTGCCACCATGTTCTCAACTCCTTTCTTGTCCTTGATCGTCAAGTTGAATTCTTGTAGGAGGAGTATCCACCTAATGAGTCTTGGTTTAGTATCCTGCTTAGACAACAAATACTTCAAAGCAGAGTGAACAGTAAAGACAACAATAGGTGAACCTGTGATGTAAGAACGAAATTTATCTAAAGCAAATACTACAACTAGTAGCTCTTTTTCTGTGGTAGTGTAATTCATTTGAGCCTCATTGAGCATTTTGCTAGCGTAGCATATCACATGCGGTTTATTTTCCTCCCTTTGATCGAGCACTACTCCAACTGCGTAATCACTCGCATCGCACATCAGCTCAAAAGGTAGATCCCACCTGGGTGGTCACATGATCGAAGGTGTGACTAGTATACTTTTAAGTTTTTAAAGGATGCCTCACAATCATCCAACCACTCGAATGGGACCTCCTTAGATAGTAAATTGGTCAAGGGTCGGGCCAATACACTGAAATTTTTTATGAATCGACGATAAACTCGGCATGGCCCAAAAAAAATCAGATGCCCTTGATGGCTCTTGGTGTAAGGAGGTTGGAGATGACCTCCACCTTGGATTTGTCGACTTTAATACCCCTTGTTGATACTATATGGCCAAGCATAATTTCCTCCGTCACCATAAAGTGACACTTTTCCCAATTCAAGACTAGATTCTTCTCCTCATATCTTGTTAGAACTTTCTCCAAGTTTCCCAAACATCCCTTGAACGAATCCCCAAACACTAAAAATTCGTCCATGAAGACCTCCACTATCTTTTTCACCATGTCATTGAAAATCCCCATTATGCAGCGTTGAAAAGTCCTCGAAGCATTTCATAGTCCAAACAACATCCAGCGGTAAGCGAAGGTACCATAGGGACACGTGAAGGTGGTTTTCCCTTGATCTTCCAATGTAATTTCTATCTGATTGTAGCCGGAGTATCCATCTAAAAAGTAATAGAATAGGTGCCCCGCTACTCTTTCCAACACCTGGTCGAGAAATGGTATTTTCTTGTGTAAAGGTTTAGCTTCTAGTAGTCAATGCAAACTTTCCATCCGTTAATCACCCTTGTCGGTATGAGCTCATTCTCATCATTTTCTACCATCGTAACTCCAGATTTCTTAGGTACTACTTGCATGGGGCTAACCCACTTACTATTGGTAATCGAACAAATGATGCTCACATCAAGTAGTTTCAACAACTCATCCCTCACCACCTCTTTCATGATGGGATTCAACTGTCTTTGTGGTTATCGGGAAGGTTTGGCGTCCTCCTCAAGATAAATGCGACGGGTGCAAATGAGAGGGCTTATTCCCTTGATGTCTACAATGGTCCACCCAATTGCTCCTTTATGCCTTTTCAATACCTCCAAAAGTTCTTCTTTTTGTTCCCTATTCAATGTTGAGCAAATAACCACCGAAAATATTTCACCTTCCCCGAGATAAGCATATTTCAAATGGGAAGGTGGTGGCTTCAATTCCAAATTGGGCATTTGTTCGTTTGAAGGAGATATTTTCTTTTCTTGATTGGGTAACTCTTCAAATGTAGGGATCCACCTTTACACTCCTTTCAAATCTTCTACCCCCTCTTGCTCATCAAATTTTTCAAGATCAACAATTCCTTCTTCCTTGAACTTTAACATCCCCTCAAGCTCCAAGTGTTTCTCAACCAAAGTGTCGATTCTATTAACCTCACTTACTTCATCATCATCACCCGGTTGCTTTGCCAAGTTGAATACATTGAGCTCCATTGTCATATTCACAAATGCCATCTTCATGAGACCGTTCCTGTAATTTATCATGGCATTAGATGTAGCAAGGAAGGGTCTTCCAAGTATTACAGGGATTTGGGAGCTAAGGTTTATAACAAGGTGTGTATCAAGTACAATAAAATTGACAGGGAAGTAAAATTTATCAAATTGAATTAAGACATGCTCAATTACTCCCTTTGGTGTTCGGGTACTACGATCTGCTAATTAAACCGTAATTGAGGTGGACTTTAACTCCTCAAGCTGAAGTTGTTGATATACCGAGTAAGGAAGAAGGTTCACACTTGCCCCCAAATCGAGGAGCGCTTGCTCCACACGACAATTTCCAATGGTGATGACAATGGTTGGACAACCGGGGTCTTTGAATTTCAGAGGAGTATTGGTCCTCAATATTGAGCTCACTTACTCGGTGAGGAATGCTTTCTTGTGGACATTCAGTTTCCTCTTCACCGTGCATAATTCCTTCAAAATCTTAGCACGTGATGGAATTTACTTGATGGTGTCGAGGAGTGGAATGTTAATCTTCATCTACTTAAACATTTTCAAAATATCAGCATAATTAGCCACCTTGACAGGTGGCTTCAAACGACTAAGAAACGGGGCAGTCATGAGAGGTACAAACACACTTTCATCAATCAATTTTTATTTCTCAACTACCTCTCTTTCTTTCTTTTCACTCACTTCACCCTTATCAGTGTTGCCCATTGTATTTTTTTCTTTTTGTAATGTGGTTTTGGGTGAAACCTTTGGCACAACAGATTTATCGATTTGTTCGCCACTACGAAGGGTGGTGACTGCCTTGAGTTGCTCACAACTCTCCTTGGTGTTCTTGAAAGACTCAATCACATGTTGTCCCTTAGGGTTCTCTTGGGGTTGAGCGGGGAATTTCCCCTTTTCTTGTTGTGACAACTCTATGTGATTGGTGATCTTTGTGAGTTGAGCTTCCATGTTGTTAAGAGTTGTGGCAGTTTGGTTATTAATGAAAGTTTGGCTTTGGATGAAGGAATAAAGCACATCCTCCAAGTTCCTCTTATGAGGAGGTTGGTAGGTGGAAGAATTGGATGGTCCTTATTGGGAGAAACTTTGCGGAGGTGGACCTTGGGAGAAATTTTGTGGTAGTGGGTTTGAAGAATACCCTTTTGGATTGTTTCGAGGGTATTGGGAGCTAGACGCTTGCCCTTGGCCATGGTACTAACCTTGCTTAGGAGGCACGGGAGACGTGTATGTGTTAGAACCATGAGGGATAGGGTTATCATTTCTCCAATTGAAATTAGGGTGATTACTCTATCCTAAATTATATGTGTTTAAGTGAGGGGAGAATTATTGCCTTGTTTGGTTAAATGCATGCACTTGCTCATGGTACGCTTCCTTAAGCGTTGGAATATTGGGGCACTCCGATATGGAATGCTCCACATTCTCAAAAATTGAGCAAGACTCCTCGGTCCTTGACACATGTGACACTTCATGCCTCCTACTGACTTCAAGAATCTTAACTTTCCTTGACAATTTAGCAATTTTTGAAAACAAGTCTTCCCGATCTCTCAAGTCATATATCCTACCCCCTTGTGGTTGACTACTACCCGAAGACGTCCTAGGTGTTTCGTTGGATCCCTAATGTCCCAATATTATGCATTTTGGGCCAGTGTACTAAAGTAGTCCAGAGCCTCATTAGGGTCTTTTTTCAAGAACTCGCCATTGCACATCATGTCAATGAATTTTCTATGGCTTGGTGTGATTCATTCGTAGAAGAAACTTACTAGTTGCCATGATTCAAAGCTATGATGTGGTATGGATTGTATCAACTCCTTGTAGTGATCCCATCATTGATAAAATTGCTCATTGGGCTTCTCAGAAAAATTTGGAATTTCCTTTTTTAAAGTAGTGGTTCTATGAACCGAAAAAAATTTGTTCAAAAATTCAGAAAGCATTTGAGCCCAAGAGGTAATGGATCAAGGTTGCAAGGCATACAACCATGATTTGACTTTATCATTGAGGGAGAAAGGAAACAATTTCAATCGAGCTATGTCTTCCATAGCATAGTTAGCATTAAAAGTTGCAACTATATCCTCAAACTTCCTTATGTGCAAGTAGGGTTTTCCTTTTTAATCCTATGGAATGTAGGAAGTAGTTGCAACTGGCTTAACTTGGAAGAGATGAGCTTGGACCGGTAAATAGATGCAAGAGAGTGTGGTGCTACGGGTTGGTTGAAGGAAATCCCTCATAGACCTCGTCGAAAGGTCCATTTGGATGTTATTCCCTTCATTCACGGGAAGGGGAAATTGCATCTGTGGATTAGGCATTCTAGGTTCAGGCACTTCCCCACCCTTTTGAACATTTGGCATTCTAGGTTTGGGCACTCCCCCATCCCTTTGAACATTTGGATTGGCACCAAGATTATCAAAATTATCACCCGCATCCTCGGGTGGGTTTTGGTCAATATTTATGTCGGAGTCTAAGGGTTGTCTAACCAATCGATTTTGTTCGTCCCTTCCCCACATGCAGTAAACTATCTACAAATCTAATTATACACAAACAAGGATATATATACATGGAACAACGTACCTCAGCCTATGATGAAGATCATAGGACTTACCTCCGTCGTCCGTAAATCACCTTCTCGATTCGACACTTACCTTCCCCGACAATAGCGCCAAAAATGATTGATAGTTTTTGTTGCAAATTCCTAACCTCCTAACACCTTCCCTCAATGTATGTATGATGTGTGTGCAAAAGGGAAGGGTAGTGTCACACTCCCTTGGAATGGTGTCAAAAGAAAGGGCAAGGAAAAAGGAAAATAGAAGTGAGAAATGTGATGTGCGTAAAAAAATGCTCCCCCAAGTGCAAGGAGACTTTTGAGGGTCGTGTTTTACTTGGAAGTATTCCAAGGTCGTTCCCTCAAAGAAGGATGTGTATCATTTTGAAAGTGATTTTGGTAAAAAAAAGTGTAAAATCTTTTGGAGTTGAAAATTGGTTTTGTGAGTTGTGATTTGTTGTGATGAAAATAAGTTCAAAAGCAAGTGTTGGCCAATCCGAAATGTTCACTCCGATGAGAATATCGAGTCAACTCAAAACCTTTCTCCAATGGTGCATAAGTGAACGATTGATTCATGAGAAGTAAGGGACATAACGAAAATGAGGATCCAAGCATAACCCGTGACAATGCCTACGGGATATCAAGGATTCACACTCCGGTCCACTCTCAACTTAGTCAAATCGAACCATCGTACACCGAGGGGAGGATAGGGGATGTGTTCAGGTGGTATACCCAAGGGGAGGTCTCCCTTGGATTAGCCAACATAAAGATTTAGCTACCCATGATTAAATAAGAACCAACAATGTAGTAAGAATTCATTACAAGGAAAGGAAATGCTTGGTAAAGTAAATGCAAGAAATATAAACTAAATGAGAATGCATTTAATACCCATTTACGACTAGAAAATTTAAGAACATTGAAGCATTAATGGTGAAAGCTTTTAACGAAAGATTGAACTTGAAAACAACTAGACATTAATGACATTCAAAGCATTAATGGAAGCTTTAAAGGTTCTTACATCAAATTAGAAGACAATGTATAGAAGGGACTGTAAAAATCTAAACTTCTCTCTCTAACTACACTATTCATCTTCTTTTTCCCCCACTCTTTCTCTCTCTATATTCTAATGTGTAATGTGTGATGTGCTGAACAATGGAGTCCTCCCTTGCCAAAAATGTTCCTACAGTCCTCCTCAAGCTATGTGATGTGATCTCCATCCATAGGCTGTCAAAAGGAATGGGCTGGATATGGTGGTGCAGAGCTAGCCTGCACACCCGGCAGCATTCTTCTTCTCTCTCTTTATTTATCATCCAAGCTCCAAAAGTCAATTAAAGGGTGTGGGGGGGTTCAATGTGATGGGGGAGTCAGAGATAAGTGCGAGAGTGATTGATGGGACCCTTAAAAATGGTAGAGCTTGAGTTGCAGAGATTTGGGCAGAATCAGCAGACAGTACCGATACCCCGAACTCCAAAGGCAAAACCATACCGGTACTACATACCGGTACTGTCTGCTGCTGAGGCCAAACCATATGGGTACTTGATTGGTTATTTTCCTTGTTATCCCTAACCCCTAAATATTATCCCTTAAAACGTATTTTATATGGATGGAGGGGAGTGTCACTCTCCTTTAAGTAGTGGCAAAAGAAAGGGCAAGGAGATGGAAAAATGGGATGGTGGAAATGTGTTATGAACAAAATGTGTGTGCGTGTGAACAAAAGTGCTCCCCAAGTGCAAGGAGTCTTTTGAGTGTCGTGTTTTACTTGAAAAAGTATTCCAAGGTCATCTTCTCAGGGAAGAAAAGTTTGAGTGTGGTGAAGGTGATTTTGTTGCAAAAGGGTAATATGTAAAATCTTTTGTTTGTGTTTTGGTGATTGGAGTTTGTGAATGAAAATACAATAACACAAGTGTAGGCTAATCCAAAGAGGTCATTTCAATGGGAATCTCAACTCAACTCGAAACCTTCCTCCAATGGTGCATAGATGAACAATTAATTCGTGGGAAGCTAGGGACAAGATGGTGAGGATCCAAGCATAAACCATGACCAGGCCTATGGAATATAAAAGACTTACAACCACATCCACTCTCAACCCAGTCAAATTGAACCATCGTACACCAAGAGAAGGAAAGGAAATGAGTTGAAGTAGCATGCCCAAGAGGAGGTCTCCCTTGGATTAACTAACTTAAAATATAGCTACTCATGAAAGCAAGAACGAAATGCATAATGTAAAGAGACATAATTAAGAATTGCAGCATGAAACTTAACTTAAAGCAAGAAATCTTAAGCTATGAAGAAAAATATTTAATACCCATTTCAAAGCATAAAAATGAAGAAAGCTTAAAACAACAATGGTGAAATCTTAAATGTGTAACTAAACTTGCATAGAACTTGAAATAAATGACATTAAAAGGAAATAATGAAGATTACAAGAGTCTTACAATAAACTACAAGTGAAAAGATGGAAGAAAATGCAAAAATATAAATTTTTATTACTATTCATCATCTTCTTCCTTGGAGCTTTCTAAGCTTAGGTAGCCACCCTTTAATGGCTTGTGAATGCTGAATATATGGAGTGTGAGATGATGCATTTTCATCCTTGAGGCTCTCCTAGCCTGTGTGCAGGCCTCTCATCAATGGGAGGTGAGTGGATGGCTGCCCTCTTCTCTCTCATCCTCATTAATGCATTTCTCTCCAAAGTCTTCAACTAGGGTGTATGAAGCATGTAAATGTGTAAGGGAAGATAGGGGTAAGTGGGAGAATCAATGGTGGAACCCCTAAGTAAGTGGAGAATGAGTTGTAGGCGTTCTGGATAGTCTAGGCAGAGCGTACCGGTACGTGTACCGGTACACTCTGCTGCTCTGGACCAGGTTTCATAGAATCATCATAACATTTGATCCAACCGTCCAATGGAGCTAAAATTTTGAACAAATATAGAAGACATCCAGATCTGCAACTTACATGTTTTAAACTTTTTCAGATTCGAAGTGGATCATAGTCGAAAAGAAGGAAAACCGAGGTACTGCTACAAAATGGTGTGGCTGCTGATGCCTATGTTACCAAACACCAATACCTCCTTGATTTTTTTTACTTTTAAGCCTCCAAATCCTCATATAATATTTCCATATTTTCACCACTCCTCCACACTTAGTTGCAAGGTTCTAAAATCCATCATTTAAGCTATAATTACCTGCAAAATCGAAAATTCAATATTATTCATAATTTCAGCTAACTTTAAGTACTTAGATGCAAAAATTGAGTTAAAATTCATGTAATAATGCCGTCAATTATGCAATATTATGCGCTCATTGGTACTGTGTCTGCATGTTGACTAGTTTTCTGATTTCTTCAACTTTTGAGCTTTCCTCTAGCCATTCTTTCATCCTCATTCACCTCAACTCATTTGAGAAGGTCTTAAGAAGCATCATTTGACATCTTTTATCTGCAATCACCAAATATCTTCGTTAATAGCTCAAGTAGCGCAATTCCAATCATTTAATCCCAAAAAACAAGTGAAAAGGGAATGATTAGCACATGAAATATGCTATGTTTTTGTGCTAATCAATCATGTGTTTCATTTAAATATAAATGATGTTATCTTCCTAGTATTTTTGAAATGATTAAAATAATAAATGGAAGTTCAAATCTTTATTAAACGAATAGTCGTGAAGTTTGAGTTTTCGCGCATATTCATTGTCAGAACAAATTTAGTTTTAGAGGCGTTTTAAGATTGATAAGGGTAATTAGGTATATTTATCAACCTTTTTAGCTCAAAATAACGTTACCATTGAATCAAGGAGATCGAAAAACATTAAGATAGATGTTCATCTCATATAACTGTTCAAATGGGTAAAATAATAATTTTGGTGTTACAGGTGTAAATCTACTTTGGTTTTGATAAAACTCATAAAAATAAATGTTTTTAAGTCAAAATAACATTAAAAATGGATTCGACACCCCAAAAATCTTAAGCTAATCATACGGATCAAATTGGAGATGTTTAATGACAATCGTAATTTTGAACAACAAACATTTTTGGGGATAATGAATAATAACTTGTCCCAATATGCAACCTAAGAGGGGGTGAATTAGGTTTTTCTCTACAAATGCTTAATTAAAAATCAAATTCACTATTTTTGAAATTGTTCAATCTAAATACAAGAGTATGATTAATGTGAATGTAGTGAATGTGAGTGAGCAAGTAATATGTGGAAAAGTACGAAAGATAGAGAAGCAAACACAAGGTTTATAAAGGTTTGGTCCTAACACACTTGACCTACGTCCTCTCTTCCATCCCCCCTTGGAGGTTCCCTTTATCTTTCTTGAATCCCTTCAATGGGTGTGATTCAAACCCTTACAACTTCTTCTTCTTGAATACAAATCAAATCTCTCTTTCAAAGCTTACTTTAAGAATGCTAACAATATTCTCTCACTCTTGCTCTAGAAATATTCTCTCAATTCAAATACAAAATAAAGTAAGAGGGATTTGTATAAGTAATGCTCACTCCAATGATCTCTCAATAATGTATCAAAATAAGTTAGAAGGATTTCTTCTTGTCTTTGCTCAATAGTAGAATTGCCCAACAGTCTACCCCAAGCATTAAAGGCTTTGTATTTATAATTGGGGTCATTTACTAGCTAAATAAGTTGAGTTGGAAATTTCTAGCATAATGCCTAGAACACTATCTGGTATGCCAGTTGGTGTGTCAGATGTAGTTGTTTCTTGTTTAACGGACACATCCGGTATGCCAGTTTGCCCAACTGGTATTCCGATTCACACTTTGCCTCTCTCACATCAGGAATTCACTCTTACAATGGAGATACTATAAATTCTTGAGGTATGCTGGTTAATGATCTGACATGCCGGTTTAGCAGGCTTGGGTCTAGTAGATACTATAAAACATTGAGGTATGCCGATTAGACATCTAGCATACTGATTTAGTCATCCGACATACCGGACAGTGCCAACCTATAAGCTAGTTACTCTTATGGATTGTTTTTTGCTTCCGTTTCTCTTCTTGATCTCTTTCCCTCTTCATTCTTTTTTCTTCCTTAGTGTTTTCCTTGTCATATTCAATCACCTACACTTTATCTAAAAATCTAATCCAATCATTAGATCATATAGTGATTTTTTTTATCATCACTACAATTCTCAAATTGGGTATTGGGTTAACATTCTCCACTTTTTTGATGATTACAAATATCCTCTTAGCAAATAGGATTAATCCAACAATATGAATTTTATTAATGCTCCACCTAAGCATATGCATGTGAATATTAGCATTTTATTTACGTAATGTACATGAAAAGCTCCCCCTTAATCTATGCATTATGTTAAAATGCTAATGTTGATGAGTTGGTTTGATAAAAATGTGGTGACAAACATATGTATGTGTTTTTGAAAAAAAAAATGACCCCTTGAATATGATCAAATATATATACATACATATATTTCTCCCCCTTTGACATCATCAAAATGAATGAACCAAATAGACAATCACTTGCCAAGGGAAGATTGTGCCAATGATATGTACATGATTAATACAACTATGTGTGAGGCACCTATATTCAATTACCAAAAGTAGGTAAATTTTTTGGAAATCAAATTTACTAACCTCATATGTGATTAACAAGCCATTTGCATTGAAAGAGTATATCCAATCCAAGACGAGTGTATTATCAACATCCTCAATCATATCTCTTTCAAGAAAAAAAATAGTTATAAAATGTCAACATTCAATATTCATCAAAGCAATGATACTTAGACATGAGGATTCAAGAAAACACATTATTTATTTTAACAAACACAATATTCAACATGTTTTAAGTCTTACAATCCTAATATAAAAATGCTAAAAATTGTGATTTTTTGTGAAACCCGGGAAAAATTTTAACTTTTTCTGAAAAAAGGGCAAAATGGTAATTTGCCATTATAGCGCGGGTTGACAAACTGGTATTTTCCTAGACCTCGTGTGATGAAACGGACCTCACCGTTGGATTCGCATCGCGAAATCTAGCTGCCCTGTCAATTTTCGTCGAATTCCGAGATAGTCGAGTTTTTTACGTTTTTCGAGGCAAGGGGCATCCGGTGACCCCCAAAAATGAAATTTTAATAAAAAATTTTGAAATTTGAAAAATATTTTAAATAAATTTCATATAAAATATTTTGAGCTTAAACCGGTACAAAATAAATCGTTTCGGGGCAAAAACGGACCCGAATCAGTGAGGGACACGTGGCGCAACTCGGGCCAAGTATTGGAAAGTATAAATAGGGGCTAAATCAGATATTTTGCTGAAGGATGTCTGCATTTTAGCTGGTTCCAACGTGTGAGAGCAAGAGGGAGAGAAAAAGGGAGAAAACAAATCCTCCTTCGCCGATTGTCGGAGTTCCGTCGCTTGGATCAACTCAGACCAAGAGCCAAAGTTCATCTCCTCGACAAAGGCTACGCGTACGTACCAAAAAGAGTGGATTTCACCGAAGATCCAAGAGGAGACTTTGGAAAAAATCAAAGCTTTGAGGTTGATTTGGTGTTATAGAAGTTCTTACACTTCTATTGAGGTAGGGTTCTCTCCTACCTTGTTTTATTCTTTCCTTAAGTGGGCTTTTAGTGGCTGAAATTGATTTATATGTGGGCTGTCCAAATGCATTGTTTTGGTGCTGAAATTGGGGCTGTTTTGTGCACTAATTAAGGGCTGTTTTGTGCACTAATTAGGGGCTGTTTTGTGCACTAATTAGGGACTGTTAAGGGGCTGAATTTGGGTTGTTTAAAGGGCTGAATTGCGGACTGTTTTTAGGCTTTTTTGTGGGCTATATATGGGCTGTTATATGGTGGTTTGTATGGGCTGTTTTGTGGTTTAGATAAGAGCCGTTACGTGGGCTATTACATGGGCCGTTATGTGTTATATTATGCCTTAATGATTAGATGTGTTATTAGCCTAAAAGTTGTGATATCACTTGCCTATGATTATGAAAGTGAAATTATGGACTTATGACATGATTTATGATTGGAAATGCAATTGTTGGTATATGCATGTTATGATATATTGAATTTGTGACAAATATGATATCTATATGCTTAGAACATAACTTATCATGATATGTTAAGATTGTTCATATGTCATTCATAGCATATTGAACATTGTATCATTGTGCATAGAGGCATCACATTCATGGGCATAAGTCATGAGTGTGGGTGTGTGAGATGCATGGTTGATCAAACACCTTGTTTGGTGGTTGGTATGTGGGTTCGGGAAAAAGTGGATCGAAGATTCCCTTTGAGTAGCATGGTTGCATGGAAGAAAACTTGTGTCGGGTATAGCAAGTAGGGCTAGACTCTCCCTCGGGTGCAAGACCCGACGACTTGGTTATACACTCCCCTGTGGTGAAATTCTGGAAAAGTGTAGTATGGTATACGGAACCGGCGGTATAAAATCCAAAATTCGTTGCCCAACAAGACACAAGATTTTGATTTATAATAAAATACTCACTTAATGAGTACCATCCAATAATGATCTAATTTATAAAACGCATGATTTTTTATTCAAAGCGATCATTGGATGTATTTCTGTCGAAGACGGGTTGTGGAAGTCAGTGAGGACTTGGGTTTAAGTGCATGAGTGAGTATCATCTTATTTCATGGCATGACATGGTTGCATTTCAACATTGAATACATATTCTTGTATGAATGGTTGTTAAATGTTAAATGTTGCTTATACACATTGCATATGCATTTAAGGTGGGGAGTAGCCCTAGTAGGAGTTTTTCTCTACTGGGTGTTGGCTCACCCTATACGGGAAACATTTCAGGTACGGGTCATACACCGAGAGACGGCACTTACTTGGGCACTTAAGGAGGAAGAAAAGCGGACTTGTGGCTTTCAATCCATTTCTTTTGTAAAATTAGACTTGTAATTAAATTTTGGCATGTAATGTGTAAAGGAATTGTGATAGAATCTATATCGACTGTTTTAATATAATCTTTGCATGTTTGTATGAATATGGATAATTGGACCCGGTGTGGCCAATGTTTACTTATTGGACCCAGTGTGGTCATTGTTGAATATAGGACCTCGGATGGGTCTTGTTATTATATAATGCACAGGTTGTGTTTTGAGTAGAGTTCTCCTTACAAAGGAGACTCTGCCCAAATTTTTAATAAATGATGGACCCCGGTAAATTGGGCATAACGTTGAGATATCGAGTTACTCGGTATCCACGGGCATTCCACGGGTTGATGAGTAATCAACGGACCCCCGGATTTTGGGGTGTCACATTTTTAGTTGACAATGCTATAAAGCACAAAACACTGCATAAAACAACCATTCAAAGACTTTAAGAGTCTTAGAATTACAACTTAACACATCAAACAAATCCTAGTGGTAACCTCCTAAAAGTCATCAATAACGAAGGAATGTCTTGAGGTGAAGGTGGTGGAGCAGAGGCCGAAAATGAAGGATATTGATAAGGTTGAGGTGGAGGAGTGCCAAATGTAGAACGAAGGTATTCCATCATCCCATCCACTTTGGTGTGAAGACTCGCCATACTACTAGTAAGTTCCTCCATGGACTTGTGAAGTGGCTCTAAGTCTTCCATTGTAGCGTAAACGTGAGATCTACTAATTTGTCATTGTTTTAGTTCAAAAGTATATATGATATTTTGTAACTTGAGACTAACTCATTGTTTTGTTTCCAAACCTTGTTTGTCTCTTGGAGGATTTTTCTACATAGCTTAGTGCTCACCCCCTACTGTTAACACTTTAGAAATTGCGGTTTAGAAAAGGAGATTGGCTTGGACGAGAAGGTAGATTGGGAAGCCTAGGCTGCCAAGGATGTGGTTTCTCAGGAGGATGTTTAAGATTATGCTTGTTGACTAATTTACATGTTGGTTATGGAACAATGTTACAAAGGATATTTTACTTATTTCGTTTCATGACATTAATTGGCTCTGGAGAGACTTGTTATATTTGGTTTTGGATGTAATTTCCTAGGTTTGGCACGATTGTTTTGGATTATGTTTTAGTTATTATGGATGATGGATGTAATTTTTTTCTACTTGTGGTTAATATTAATTGCTCTCATTGTATGAATGGTTATAGATTAGTAATGCCTTCTAGGGGAGATTTTGGGGTGTTACAAAAATAAGCTAAATTTAACTTTCTACTAATCATGAGACAATAAATGAGAAATACTTGAAAGTGAGGGGCCTGATTGTGATGTTTTTGATTTCCAGTCCAAGTATTTCCAATTACCATTTTTATGGTTACATCAAAATTATCAACATATTCTCTCAAGTTTCCTCTTTCCCAACAGAATATTTCTTCTTCTGTATTAAGAATTTCTAGAACGGTGACAAGTTGCCATTGGGAGAGGACTATCTTCTTTCCCTTTACCATTGATTTTATTTTTTGGATTTTGAAACAATAAGGTTTGTATAAAATCGAAAAACAAGGGTGGGATGGTAAGGTTCATCTAGGATCATCACATTCATCCAATCCATATTTTCTAGCAAGGTATTTATCTTTAAATGAGAAAGTTTATGTGGTTTAATCAGTTGACTACTGACAAAATTTCGAGATTCATACCTATGCCATTGTTGACTACACTCTTCATTCATGGAGAGATCTAAGTTTTGCTTCATCATCCTTTCTTCCGTTCCTATAGTAAAAGATCCCACCTTTGCTTTTCACCCCTTGTTTTTGGTGCCATGAAGTGGTTGGAGGAGGAAGATGAATAGTGCTAGGATTTTGATAGGAGAAAAGGAAGATGTGAAATTGGTAGAAGATGAAGTGATTGTGTGGTGAGGAAATGAAGAGGAAAGGGTTTATATAGGGTAGGAACCAATGGATGAAGGAGTTATGAGGAGTAATTTTCCAAATAAAAAATTGAAGAGTCGTGACTATTGCTAGAAACCAGAATACCAAGCAGAATGTCGATTGAGCTGTCCGACATGCCGAATGAAGCAAATAGGGATGCCAGTTGACCAATCGGCACACTGTCTGGTTTTTTTGCCAGACAACTCCAATTCTCTTCCTTTTGCATCTTCAACCTCTTTCTTTGCTTTTAAGGCATCTCTACCATGGATAAATGATCTGTAATTCCCTTCTAATTTCACAAAATCGATCTTCACTCAATGGTTTGGTGAAAATATCCACTAGTTGATTTTCAGTTCCCATGAATTCAAGCTTAATATCACCATTTTGCACATAATCCTTAATAAAGTGATGTCTAATTTCAATGTGTAGTTCTTGAGTATTGAATGAGATTTTTAGGGAGATTTTATAGCACTTGTGTTGTCACATCTAATTGGGATATGTCCAAACTTTAAATTAAAATTCTTCAAGGTTTGTTTCATCCACAACATTTCAGCACAATTACAACTAGCGTAATGTATTTGGCTTCAGCAATTGACATAGCAACTGAATTTTATTTCTTGCTAAACCAAGAAACAAGTGGATGCACTATAAATTGGCAAGTTGCACTCATGCTTTTCCTATCAACTTTGCATCCGACAAAGTTCATGTTTCAATAACTAACGAGATCAAAAGATGAGTTCTTAGGATACCATAATCCTAAGTTTGTGGTACCGCCAAGATACCTAAAACTTTTGATGGCATTTAAGCGTGATTCTTTATGATTTGCTTGAAATCTAGCACACAAGCACACACTAAACATGATGTCCAGTCTACTAGTTGTCAAGTAAAGCGAACTACCAATCATACATCTGTAAAGCTTTACATCAACATTTTTCCCACTCTCATCTTTGTCAAGCTTCAAGGAGGTACTCATAGGAGTTCCATAAGACTTTGAATTTGTTAAACTAAATTTCTTTAGAAGCTCTTTGGTGTACTTGGATTGGTTTATAAAAATTCCTTCACTTTCTTTCTTTATTTTCAAACCAAGAAAGAAGTTAAGTTCACCCATTAGGCTCATTTCAAATTCATTACGTATAAATTTTGTAAATTTGTCACAAATTTTATCATTACTAGCACCAATGATGATATCATGCACATAAATTTTCACAAGTATATCCTTATCATCAATTTTGATAAACAATATGGTATCTACTTTGCTCATTGAAAAATCATTATTTAACAAGAATTTACTAAGTCTTTCATACCAAGCACTAGGAGCTTGTTTCAAACCATACAATGCTTTAGTGAGTTTATAAACTTAATTTGGATTGTGTGCATCTTCGAATCTAGGAGGTTGTTCTACATAGACTTCCTCCATGATAAAACCATTTAGAAATGCACTTTTAACATCCATTTGATATAATTTAAAATCCTTGTAACAATCATATGCAAACATCATTCTTATGGCCTCTAATCTTGCTATGGGTGCTAAGGTTTCATCGTAGTCTATACCTTTTTTTGATTATATCCGTTTGTAACTAACCTAGCCTTGTTTCTAGTGATATTACCATCTTCATCTTTTTTGTTTCTAAACACCCATTTAGTTCCTATAATAGTAGTCTTCTTGGGTCTAGGAACTAATTCCTATACTTTATTCCTTTCAAATTGATTTAACTTTTCTTGTATAGCCATAATCCATGATTCATCATCTAAAGCTTCATTTATGTTCTTTGGCTCTATGAGTTACAAGAAGGCTAAATTATTACAAATATTTCTAAGACTTGATCTAGTTTTGACTCTATAAGAGGGATCCCCTATGACTTGTTCTAAAGGATTATCATATACTCTTCTATACTCTTTTGGAAGCTCTTAAAGGGTTGTGCCATCAATGCTGTCTATTTTATCATCTTGGTTATCATCCATTTTCTTAGTGTTGTCATCTTTATTATCATCTTCATTAAGTTGATTGAACTTGAATGTGAGATCTAAACCATCATCTTCATCTTTACTTCTAATTATTAAAGGATCCGATTTATCAAGGACAACATGCATGAATGTTTCAACAAGAGTTATATTATTGAATACTCTATATGCTTTACTATGCGTTGAATAGCTCAATGAAATGGCTTCATCAGATTTAACATCAAATTTTCTAAGTGATCCTTCGTATTAAGAACAAAATATTTGCACCCAAAAACTTTAAAGTAACCTATTTTAGGTTTTATGTTGTTCCATAGCTCATAAGAGGTCTTTTTGATTATAAATCTAATTAGAGCTCTATTCAATATACAACATAAACAATTTACAGCTTCATCCCAAAAGTATTTTGGTAAGTTATATTCATTTAATATTTTTCTACTCATTTTAATTATGGTTATATTTTTTTCTTTCCACTATAACATTTTGAGGAGGTGTCCTAGAAGCCAAAAATTCATGAACATAACCTTTGTCTAGACAAAATCTTTCAAATTTGTGTTGGTCAAATTCTCCTCCGTGGTCATTCCTAACATGAGTAATCAAATATCCCTTTTCATTTTCAACCATCTTAAAGGTCTCTATGATAATGGACCCATGTGTATCTAGAGTAGTCATCTACAATCACAAAGGCATAGCTCTTTCCTCCAAGACTAATCACATTAGATGGACCAAACAAATCAATATGGATAAGTTCAAGGGGTCTAGATGTAGAAATCACATTGTTTGATTTGCAGGAGATTTTGTATTATTTTCCTAGTTGGCATGATTGACAAATTTTATCTTTTTCAAACTTGATTTTAGAGAGATCGACAATCAAGTCTTTTCTAACAAGCCTAGAGAAATATCCTAACCTTCTATGCCAAAGCCATGATTCATTTTTAATGATGGATAAACATTTCACCTTTTGATCATATATGTCATGAAGATCCACAACATACACATTCTCTATTCTTTTGGCAACAAATAATATGCAATTATTGATTAGTGCTCAAAGTTAACATTTTACTATGACTAATTGTGCTTTGATGGAGTTTAAGTGATGACATTTCAAGACCTAAAGTGAACAAAAGCTCAAGAACAACAAATATCACACTTGAGTGTAACACCAGTGCATTAGGGAACAAAATTGGAGAAGGTTGGAACAAAGCAAGAACATTTGAACGACAACTAATGTTCGAACGTCCACTTGAACCAGACTGCTGAGACCTGGCATTTTACAGTAAGAAGGTAGGCCCTGAAGTACTTGAGTACCACGTTCGAACGCCAACTACCATTTGAACGTCCACATGATTTGACTCAAGACCAGAGTAATGAGTGCAAAACTCCAAGTCCTACATGGAATGTGGAAGTGGGTTTCCACAGAAGACTAAGACCACTTGAGTGATGGGGTCACATCCCATCAGGTGTTCGAACGCCCCTAAATCAAAAAAAAAAAAAAGACACATTCGAATGCCACTAAAGCAAAAATAGAAGACAACGTTTGAACGTCGACTCACGTTCGAACGTCCTCCACAGATTGCTTGCAGAATAGTTGGGTTTCATGGGCGACAAACTATATTCCTTCACCCCCCCCCCTCCTTTTCCTTGCCTATAAATATCCCCATATTGTGGAGTAGAGTACAATCTTTTTCTCTTGTAAAGTAGAGTACAGAGCTAGTTCTTGTACATTTCCTATTTATATTTTCATTTTGAATTTGTATCAACTATGATGGAGGCTTAGACTCCCCTTATAGTTGAAGTCTTTTATTTACTTGAGCTAAGTATTTACATTCATATTGTGACAACCATGATTGTGGCTTAGACTCCCCTTGTAGTTGTACTTGTTTTTATTTACAGGTATCAAGAGAGATAGCTTATCTTTTGGTTGTGGTGGAAACCCTCCAAAAGTAACCAGCTTTCTTCTACTTTATCTCACTTCCATTGCTTGAGCTTCCTTCTTCCTTAGAGGAGTGAAACTCTTCCACTTTTCTAGAGCTTTACCAAAGCCTTGAAGGGTGGAATGTGATTCACTTATTCTTTGGTGAAGATCGGCTCCTTGTTTGTTGTACTTTACTTTGTAATTTCTCTACTTGGAGGGATGAGCATCACTCACTTTTATAGCTTTATCCAAGCCATGAAGAATGAGTAGTTCCTCATTCACTCTTTAGTAAGAGGTGATGAATATGTAGAAATTATCCGGAAGTTATATTTGTGTAATCTTGTTATGCTTTAAAGCTTTATATTTCACTTGTTCATTGAATGATTGAATATATCTAGCAAAGCTAAGGTACTTTGTATAACCATGGGTTCTTTCTATGTCATAGATGACTCTTACACGGAAAAACCTGTTGGTTCAAGGAAAGTACCTAGGCGATATCTGCATGACACTTTTCAATCTTCATTATTATTGTGCTTTATCTAAAGAATGGAACATTAATATCATGGTTGGATGCCTTGTAGAAACACTTGCTTGTTTGTAGACGGGTTAAATCTCGGCACAGGCAATTCTTGTCCACTTCTAGAAAGGCATCGGAATCATGTGCTTAATTCTCACAGTCCATCTTTATCTTTCAATTAACTTGCTATTGACACAAGAGTTAATTGAGTTATAAAACACAAGTATAATAAATCGGATGATTAACCACATGTTATGATCCTCAAGCTAAAGAGTGACTGTTTTCCATTTGAATTTATCTTATATTTTGTCTAGAAAACTCTTGAAAAGAATCTTCTATTCTATTTAAGAATTCCACCACTCCAAACTCTCAAAATTTCTAGTTACTTGGTCTCTATTATTGTTTACTTCAAAACATCAATCATAGTTCCCTATGGATTCTACTCCGAACTTAATCGGATTATTACTACAACTTGACTGCCTACACTTGGGTGTACACATTTCGGATCAAGTTAAGTTTTTGGCACCGTTGCCGGGGAACCATTAAAGGTGTTTGCGGTAAAAGGTAAAAAGACCTCACTTTTTGTGTATAAATTTGTTTTACTGTGTATAAAATGGTTTTAGTTAATTTTATGTCTAAGAACGCTCCTTACTATCAAATTTTGTCAGCAGAATCATTTGGGTCTGTGAATCAACCGGAACCACTTTCATCTAGATCAGTAACAGACTCTTGTGAAAGTAAAATGACAAATGATGAGGAACGAGGAGAAATTCCTGTGAGAGACGGTGAAGTGCCTAAGATTCGAACTCTATGGGATTACTTAAATCCCACAAGAAATAGTGTCCCCTCTTGTTTTATCTTTCCTGAAGATGCACCCCTCTTTACTGTAAAGACGGGGACAATTCAACTACTCCCTCAATTTCGTGGATTCGAAATAGAAATCTCATATTTGCACATAAAAGAGTTTGAGAAAATATGTGGAACGTTTCAAGACAATTCTAAGCTATCCAAAATGAAAAAAATTTCAGTCTCTCTAAAGGATAGAGCTAAACAATGGCTAAATACTTTAAAAGCTCTTTCAATACCTGACTGGCAGGCACTACAAAATAAATTTTTTATAAAGTTTTTCCCTTAACACTGCACTAATGCATTGAAAAGTCAAATTATGAATTTTTTGATCAAAGAAGGGGAAACCTTTTACCAAAGTTGGGAGAGATTCAAGGATCTACTCCAGTCCTGCCCAACCATGCTTTTGAGAATCGGACTTTGGTAGGATTTTTTTACGACTCCTTGCCCACTAAACAACATCAGTTTGTCGAAATGATGGCTCAAGGAAAGTTTATAACCAAAAGTTTGGAGGAGACATTCAATTTCTTTTACACCATATCTGACAGTTCTCAGATGTGGGACTCAGTCTCCCCTACCATTGTTAAAGCTAAACCATCTACTTCCCAAGGGGGTAAGTATGTCTTAAGAGATGACGATGACCTAAGAGCAAAAATGTCCACCCTATCTCGAAAGCTTGAGGCTTTAGAGATGAAAAAGGTTCATCAAGTTGATGTTAGCTCTCCCACAGAACAAGTGTGTGGAATCTGTGCACTGATAGGACACCCTACTAGGGAGTGTTCTACCATTTCAGCATTCAAGGAGGTTTTGTTGGAACAAACAAATCTTGTCTCCAACTTCAACAAGCCTTACTCCAACCTATACTCTAAAACATATAATCTAGGGTGGCAGAACCACCCAAACTTCAATTGGAGAAACACACAACCAACTCCCGTGAACCAACAACAAGGTTCACACCCACCACCTCAAGCACCTCCGGTATACCAACCATACCAACCACCACAAAAGAGGAACCTTGAGGATACTTTGAATCAGTTTATGCACAACCAAATGAACTACAACAATAGTTCCACTCAAGCCTTTACTGATTTCAAAATGAAGACCACTCAATCTTTCGAGGATCTTAAAAGCCACATCTAAAAGTTGACCCAATCCATGACCACACATGAGAAGGGCAAGTTTCCTGCCCAACCAAAACCATCACAAGGCCAATTTGAGGTTGAAAATTCCACAATCATGGAAAATCCACAAGCCCAAGCCCAAGTTGTCACTGCACTAAGAAGTGACAAGGTGATTGACAAGACTATCAAAGACATGTTACTTCCAAAGCCAAAACCTAAGTCAATCCCAGTCAATTCACCAATTGAGACTGAAACAATTGAGCTGTATGTGAGAAAGAAGAGGAACCCGAGCCCATGATTGAACAAGAACCAGAGCCATCAAGGGAAGAATAACTCTCGTGTTCTATTCCTGCTCCTTTTCCTCATAGACTCAAAACTGCACAAAATTTGAATAATCAGCCAGAAATTTATGAGCTCTTCAAGCAAGTAAAAATCAACATCCCACTTTTGGATACAATCAAACAGGTTCCATCTTATGTCAAGTTTTTGAAAGAATTGTGCATAGTCAAGAGAAGCTAGAATGTTAAAAAAAAAGCCTTCCTGACAGAACATGCCAGTGCCTTGCTTCAACACAAAACCCCTCCAAAATACAAAGATCTAGGGTGTCTGACTGTGTCGTGTGTCATCAAACATTTTAGAATCGAACAAGCACTGTTAGACCTTGGAGCAAGGTTCAATTTGCTCCCATTTTTTGTTTACCGATAGTTGGGTCTAGGAGAACTCAAACCCACAAGTGTCACACTTCAGTTGGCAGATAGATCTGTCAAAATTTCTAGGGGCATTGTTGAAGATGTACTTGTCCAAGTGGACAACTTTGTATTCCCTGTTGACTTCATCGTCCTAGATACTCAGCCAGCAAAGTATTCAGAGAATCTAATTCCCGTTATTCTTGGTCAACCCTTCCTAGCAACTTCAAATGCACTAATCAATTGCAAGAATGGGGTCATGAAGTTAACCTTTGGGAATATGACTCTTGAGCTGAATATTTTCAATGTTGCCAAACACCCATGACAGGATAAAGGAAAAAGAAAAATAAATTTCATTGAGTCTTTGGTTCAGGACCATTTGAATAACACATTCTATGAAAATTCCACTAAACTTTCTTTGTTAGAATCCATCACAACAGATGATGATCCAAACAATTGCCCAACTCAAACTGTTGATATATGCACCCCCAAATTCGAGGAACTTTCGCCAAGTGGCACAAAGCCACTTTCATCCAGTGTCAAGCCACCAAAGCCTGAATTGAAGCCTCTCCCATCTGACCTCAAATATGCATTTCTAGGAGAGGACAAGTCATACCCAGTGGTAATTTCATCTAAGCTCACAGACTTGTAAGAGTCTAAACTGATTAAAGTTCTTAAAAGTTATAAAAGCACCATTGGGTGGACCATTGCTGACTAGAAAGGTATAAGCCCATTGATCTGTAATCATGCCATATATCTGGAAGAGGATTCCAAACCCTCTCATCAAATGTAGTGACGATTGAACCCTCACATGAAGGAAGTTATGAAAATGGAAGTGCTTAAACTCTTAGATGCAGAGATAATCTTTTTCATCTTCGATAGTAAATGGGTTAGTCCAACCCAAGTTGTGCCCAAAAATTCTAGGGTCATAGTGGTCAAAAATGAAGCCAATGAACTAGTATCAACTAGAGTCGTCATAGGATGGCGGATGTGTATTGACTACCGAAAGCTCAATTTGGTGACTAAAAAAGACCATTTCCCTCTTCACTTTATGGACCAGGTTCTAGAGAGAATTGCAGGCCATGAATATTACTATTTCCTAGATGACTATTTCGGGTACAATCAAATTGAGATAGCACTCAATGATCAGGAGAAAACCACATTCACATACCCCTTTGGAACTTTTGCATTGAAAAGGATGCCTTTTTGACTTTGTAACCTCCTGTAACATTTCAAAGGTGCATGTTGAGTTCGTTCAGTGACATGGTCAAAAAATTTTTGGAAGTATTCATGGATGACTTCTCTATCTATGGTGACTCATTTGATTTGTGTCTGGCCAACCTAAAAAAGGTATTAATAAGGTGTAAAGAGACCAATCTGGTGCTTAATTGGGAAAAATACCATTTTATGGTAACACAAGGCATTGTCTTAGGTCACATTGTGTCGTTTGAGAGCATAAAAGTTGATAAGGCCAAGATAGATTTGATTGAGAACTTGCCTGCTCCCAAGACTGTAAAGGATGTTGGATCATTTCTGGGACATGCAGGATTTTACAAGAGATTCATAAAAGATTTTAGTACCATAGCAAAACCCATATGTCATCTCTTGAGTCAAGATGTAATATTTGATTGGAGTGAAGCATGCCAAAAAGCTTTTGACAAGCTTAAAGGCATGTTAATTTCTGCCCCAGTAATGCAATCCCCTGACTGGACTCTACCATTTGAACTAATGTGTGATGCAAGTAATTATGTTGTAGGTGCTATACTGGGACAAAGAAAAGATAAGAAATCACATGTCATTTACTATGCAAGTAAAACTTTGAATGATGCTCAAATGAATTATTCAACAACTGAAAAAGAATTACTTGCGGTAGTTTATGCTTTGGAAAAATTTCGTCCTTATCTTGTTGGTTCTTCTGTTACTGTATTCACTGACCATGTAACATTAAAATTCTTGTTCACAAAGAAGGATGCTAAGCCTGGGCTCTTAAGATGGATACTCTTACTTCAAGAGTTTGATCTAGTCATTAAGGACAAAAAAGGTGTTGAGAATGTGGTGGCAGACCATCTATCTAGGTTAACTTATGAATTTTACGAGGATGGACTGCCAATCAATGAAAATTCTCCAATGAACAATTATTCATAATTGATGAGACCCTATGGTACGCTGATATTGCTAATTTCCTTGCTACTGGAACACTCCCTACGTCTTCCTCCCCCATGGACAAAAAGAAATTTTTGAGGGAGGTTCGTAATTTCTTTTGAGAAGATCCATACGTATTTAAGTACTGTAAGGATCAAATCATAAGACGTTGCATCCCCGCTCAGGAAAGCAGACAGGTAATAATCTTTTGCCATTTTGAAGCATGTGGTAGCCACTTCTCAAGAAAAACCATTGCAAAAATCTTGTAGTGTGGATTTTACTAGCCCACACTTTTCAAAGATGTTCATGCCTTTAGTTTAATTTGTGATAGATGCCAAAGGTTAGGAAGCATTTCAAAAAGAAACATGATACCCTTGAATCCCATTCTGGTGATTGAAATTTTTGACTGTTGGGGCATTAATTTTATGGGACCATTCCCCCTTCCTTTGACTATCTATACAATTTAGTGTCCGTAGACTATGTATCCAAATGGGTTGAGGCAATTCCATGCCAACATTTGTCCTGATTTGGAGTTCCTAAATCAATCATAAGTGATGGGGGGCTCATTTACAATCGCCCATTTCTGGAATTTGATGAAAAAATATTTGATTTTGTACAAAATTGCAACCCCTTATCATCCACAAACTAGTGGACAGGCTGAATTAGCTAATCGGGAGATCAAATTAATTTTGAAAAAAATGGTAAATCCAGACTGCAAAGATTGGTCATCAAGACTAACTGATTGATTAACCCTAATTAAGGCGTAATTTAATTAAGTTAATAGGTCAATTGTGTTAGTTAAATAAAGTTAAACTAGTCAAAATAAGCCAAATTAGGGTTAGTGTGTGAAATAGGGATAATGCATTGATTGTTGTTCTTTTCAGGAGTTTGTGCATCAAAGCTACCAACTACTGGGGAGCCAATTGTGTCAAGCTACAAACTACTGAGGAGCCAATTATCAAAGCTACAAACTATATGGTGCCAATTATCAAAAGCTCAAAAGGGAGGGGGATCAAAGTGTAATTCAAGCTCTCCCTTTTTGCCTATAAATAGCACCCATTGGGTATTGTAAAGAGTATCTTTTTCTCTTGGTAGTGTAGTGGAAAACCCTCTAAAAGTCATTATTATTTTCTTGTATCATCTTTCTTGAAGAGCATCTTTTAATAGTGGAGAACCCTCCAAAAGTCATTATGACTTTCTTGTGTCATTGCTTTCTTGAAAAGAGCACCTTTTAGTAGTGGATAACCCTCCAAAAGTTATTATTGCTTTCTTTTTGCTTTCTTTTATTTATTTTTTTTTATTTATTATTGCTTTCTTTTAATTTATTATTTTATTTTATTGTATTATTGCTTTCTTTTATTTACATTGTCTTGAGCTTTCTCCTTCTCTTAGAGGAGTGAAATTCTTCCACTTTTCTAGAGTTTTACCAAAGCCGTGAAGGGTAGAACATGATTCACTAATTTTTTGTCGAAGATTGGCTCCGTGTGTAATATGTTTTCCCTTGTAACTTCTCTACTTGGAGGGATGAGCATCACTCACTTTCTAGCTTTACCAAAGTCATGAAGAGTGAGTAGTTTCTCATCCAATCTTTAGTAAGAGGTGATTATTTAAGAGTTATATTTGTGCATTTCGTTTATGCTTAGCCCTAGTCTTTATTTCTTCATAATGTTTTCTCATTACATTTTTTTCTTTACTTTAAGCATGAGTAGCTAAATTTTTAAGTTGGCTAATCCAAGGGAAGCCTCCTCTTGGGTATGCCATTTCAACTCATCTTCTTTCCTCCCCTCAGTGTATGATGGTTCGGTTTGACTGGGTTGAGTAAGGACATGGTGTGAGTCTTTGATATCCCACAGACTTGTCACGAGTTATGCTTGGATCCTCACTTCCATCTTGTCCCTTGCTTTCCACGAATCAACCGTTCATCTATGCACCATTGGAGGAAGGTTTTGGGTTGACTTGACATTTTCATTGGAGTGAACCCTTCGGATTAGCCAACACTTATTTCTCATTTCAATTTCATCACAAACCAACTTCAAACTACAAAAGATTTTACACTTTCTTTTCACCAAAACCACTTTCAAAACGATTCACATCCTTCCCCGAGGAGACGACCTTGGAATACTTTTCCAAGTAAAATACGACACTCAAAAGACTCCTTGTGCTTGGGGAGCACTTTTGTTCACACACACACATTTTGTACATTTCATATTCCACCATTCCTTTGCCCTTTCTTTTGACATCATCCTAAGGGAGAGTGACACTCCCGCTCACACATACATCATATATACATTGAGGGAGATGTTAAGAGGTTAGGAACAAAAAGGAAATAATTCAAGCATTTTTGGCGCCGTTGCCGGGGAAGGCAAAATGTCGAATCGAGAAGGTGATTTTTGGACAATGGAGGTAAGTCCCGTGATCTTCATCATGGGCTGAGGTACGTTGTTCCATGTACATAATCTTGTTTGTGTATAATTTTAATTGTAGATAGTTTGTTGCATGTGGGGAAAGGACGAACAAAATTGATTGATTAGATAACCCTTAGGCCCCAACATGAATATTGACCAAAACCCACCCGAGGATGCGGGCGATAATTTTGAAAATGTTGGTGCCAATCCAAATGTTCAAAGGGGTGGGGAAATGCCCGAACCTAGAATGCCTAATCCATGAATGCAATTTCCCCCTCCCGTGAATGAAGGGAATAACATCCAAATGGATCCTCTGGTGAGGTCTATGAGGGATTTCCTTCAACCAACCCGTAGCACCACACCCTCATACATCCTCTTACCGGTCTAAGCTCAGCTCTTTCAAGTTAAGCTGGGGATGTGGCAACTACTTCCTTTATTCCATGGAATTAAAAGGGAAAACCCCTATGAGCACCTAAAGAATTTTGAGGATATGGTTGCATCCTTCAATGCTAACTATGCTATTGAGGACATAGCTCAATTGAAATTGTTTCCCTTCTCCCTCAAAGATAAAGCCAAATCGTGGTTTGATGCCATGCGACCTCGATCCATTACCTCTTGGGCTCAAATGAATTCTGAATTTTTGAATAAATTTTTTCTAGTTCATAGAACCACTGCTTTGAAAAAGGAAATTCAAAACTTTTCTGAGAAGCCTAATGAGCAATTCTATCAATGCTGGGATTGTTACAAGGAGTTGCTACAATCCATTCCACATCATGGATTTGGATCGTGGCAACTGGTAAGTTTCTTCTATGAAGGAATCACACCAACCCATAGACAATTCATTGACATAATATGCAAGGGTAAATTCTTGAACAAAGACCCTGATGAGGCCCTTGATTACTTTAGCACATTGGCCCATAATGCACAATCTTGGGACATTAGGGATCCCAATGATGTACCTAGGACTTCTTCGGGTAGTAGTCAACCACAACGGGGAGGGATATACGATTTGAGAGGCCATGAAGACTTGCTTTCAAAAATTGCTAAATTATCAAGGAAAGTTGAGAGTCTTGAAGTCAATAAAAGACAGGAGGTGTCTAATGTGTCACGAACCAAGGAGGGTTGTTCAATTTGTGAATGTATGGAGCATTCCCTATCGGATTGCCCAAAAATTACGACCTTTAAAGAAGTGTACCATGAACAAGTCCATGCCTTCAACCAAACGAGGTAATCATTTTCTCCCAATTCAAATACTTACAATCTGGGTTGGAGTAATTACCCAAATTTTAGTTGGAGAAATGAGAACCCCATTCCTCATGTTTCAAGTGCATATGCATCTTCCATGTCTCCCAAGAAAAACCAATACCATGGCCAAGGGCAAATATCTAGCTCTCAATACCCAAGGACCAATTCACAAGGGTATCAGTCAAACCCGCCACCAAATTTTTTTCTCAAGGACTGTCCAATCCATCCACATACCAACCTCCTCACAAAAGGAATTTGGAGGATATGGTCCATTCCTTCATTCAAAGCCAAACTACCATCAATAACCAAAATACCACGACCATCAATGATATAAGAGCCCAACATACAAAGTTGACAAACTCCATAGGGGCATCTCAACAGGAAAAGGGGAAGTTCCTCGCTCAACCACAAGAGAACCCTAGGGGTCAACACTTTGTTGAGTCATCAGAACCTTTGAGAGAGAGTTGAGAGCAACTCAAAGCTGTCACCACCCTCTGTAGTGGCAAAGAAATTGAAAAAATCATTTTGCCAATGGTCTCACCCAAGACCACATTGCCAAAGGAAAAAATATCTTGGGTGACGCCGACAAGGGTGAGGTGAGTGACGAGAAAGAAAGAGAGGTTGTTGAGAAAGAAAAATTAATTGATGATTGTGTGTTTATTCCTCCCATGCCTACCCCTTTCCCGAGTCATTTGAAGCCACCTATCAAGGTGGCTAATTATGCTGATATTTTGGAAATATTTAAGCAAGTGAAGATTAACATTCCACTCCTCAATGTCATTAAGCAAATTCCATCATGTGCTAAGATTTTGAAGGACTTATGCATAGCAAAGAGGAAACTAAATGTCCATAAGAAAGCATTCCTCATTGAGCAAGTGAGCTCAATATTGAGGACCAACACTCCTCCCAAATTCAAAGATCCCGGTTTTTTAACCATAGCCATCACCATTGAAAATTGTCGAGTGGAGGAAGCACTCCTTGATTTGGGGGCAAGTGTGAATCTTCTCCCCTACTCGGTATACCAACAGCTACAGCTTACAGAGTTGAAGCCTACCTTAATCACGCTTCAATTGGCAGATTGTAGTATCCGTACACCAAGGGGAGTAGTTGAGGATGTCTTAGTTCAAACTGATAAATTTTACTTCCCTGTCGATTTCATTGTGCTTGATACACACCCTGTTGCAAATCGTAGCTCCTAAATTCGCGTAATACTTGGAAGACCCTTCCTTGCTACATCTAATGCCGTGATAAATTGCAAGAATGGTCTAATAAAGTTGGCATTTGGGAATATGAAAATGGAGCTCAATGTATTCAACTTAGCAAAGCAACCAGGTGATGATGAAGAAGTAAGTGACGTCAATAGAATTGACACCTTGGTTGAGGAGCACTTGGAGCTGGAGAGGATGTTGAAATTCAAGGAAAAAGGAATTATGTATCTTGAGAATTATGATGAGCAAGAGGAGGTAGAAGATTTGAAAGGGATGGAAAGGTGGATCCCTACATTCGAAGAGTTACCCCATAAAGAAAAGAAAATTTTTCCGTCAGATGAACAAAAGCCCAACTTGAAGTTGAAGCCCTTGCCCTCCCATTTGAAGTACACCTATCTTGGGAAAGGTGAAACATTTTTGGTGGTCATTAGCTCTACATTGAACATGGAACAAGAAAAAGAACTCTTGGAGGTATTGAGAAAGCATAAAGGAGCAATTGGGTGGACCATTGCGGATATTAAGGGAATAAGCCCTCTCATTTGCACCCACCACATATGTCTTGAGGAGGATTTCAAACTTTCCCGACAACCACAAAGACAGTTGAATCCCATCATGAAGGAGGTGGTGAGGGATAAGGTTCTAAAATTACTTGATGTGGGGATCATTTTTTCAATTGCTGATAGTAATTGGGTTAGCCCCACACAAGTAGTACCTATGAAATTCGGGGTTACGGTGGTTAAAAATGATGAGAATGAGCTTATACCTACAAGAGTGATCACCGGATGGAGGGTGTGCATTGATTACCGAAAGCTGAACACTTGCACAAGAAAAGACCATTTCCTATTGCCATTCCTCAATCAAGTTCTAGAATGAGTAGTGGGGCATCTATTCTATTATTTTGGAGGATACTCCGGCTACAATCAGATCGAGATTGCTTTGGAGGATCAAGAGAAGACCACCTTCACGTACCCTTATGGTACCTTTGTCTACCGCTGCATGCCATTTAGACTATGCAATGCTTCAGGGACTTTTCAATGCTGTATGATGGGGATTTTTAGTGACATGGTGGAAAAGATAGTGGAGGTCTTTATGGACAACTTTTCGGTGTTTGGGGATTCATTTAAGGGATGTTTGGCAAACTTGGAGAAAGTTCTAACAAGATGTGAGGAGAAGAATCTAGTCTTGAATTGGAAAAAATGTCACTTTATGGTGACAGAAGGAATTGTGCTTGGCTATATAGTTTCGGCAAAGGGTATTAAAGTTGATAAATCCAAGGTGGAGGCTATCTGCAACCTCCCACGCTAAGAGCCCTCAGGCATCCGGTCATTTTTAGGCCATGTAGGTTTTTATTGTCAATTTATAAAGAATTTCAGTGTATTGGCCCGACCCTTGACCAACCTACTGTCTAAGGAGGTCCCATTTGAGTGGTCAGATGATTGTGAGACATCCTTTAAAAAACTTAAAAGCATACTAGTCACACCTCCGATTATGCGACCACCCAATTGGGATCTACCATTTGAGCTCATGTGCAACACGAGGGATTACGCGGTCGGCGCAGTGCTCGGTCAGAGGGAGGAAAATAGACCATATATTATACACTATGCTAGCAAAACACTTAATGAGGCTCAGATGAATTACACTACCACCGAGAAAGAGTTGCTAGTAGTAGTGTTTGTCTTAGATAAATTCCATTCTTACATCATTGGTTCGCCTATTGTTGTCTTTACTAATCACTCTGCTTTGAAGTATGTGTTGTTTAAGCAGGATACAAAATCGAGACTCATTAGGTGGATACTCCTCCAAAAAGAATTTGACTTAACGATCAAGCAATGTTATTAGAACCGGACCAGTTATCGAACCGACAAGGGGACCGGGTCAATGGTTCACTGGTTCAACTGTTGGGTCAACTGGTCGGACCAGTAATATAATAAAAATATATATATAATAATTATAAAACTTAATAATTTAGCTAAAAAATATAAAATATGTATAAAATACATAAAATTTGCCATAAAATTAATGAAATTAAGTAACAAAGTGGGGGTTATTGTATTTTAAAGCAAAGTAAAGAGGTTCAAGTAAATTATAAAGAAAAAGAAGGGGTGTCATTTATAATTTTTTCAAGAATAAGGTTAAAAAAAATCAACTATTTACTGATTTAGGGCAAAAAAATTTATTTATGTAATTTAATTTTTAAAAATCAATTTTTGTTAAAAATCGGCTGATTTTCTAGTTTTTAGCCGGTTTGCTTCCTTAAACGGTTCAACTAAGGAACCGGACCGGTTAGGGTACCGGTTCACAGTTGAACCGGTCCGACCGGTCGGTCTGGTCCGGTTCTGATAACAGTGCGATCAAGGACAAGAAAGAAGTTGAGAACGTAGTGGCGGATCATTTATCCCGCCTTGTGGTATAAGAAGCCGATGAGCACATTCCTATCCCTGACTTTTTCCCTGACGAACATTTGCTCTCAATTCATTCTGTATGTCCTTGGTATGCTGATATATGTAACTATTTGGCAATAGGACATATACCACCACAATGGAGCCCAGAAGATCGAAGACGATTTATGGCAGATGTAAAGTACTTCTACTTCGACAACCTGTATTTGTTCAAGTACTGCCTTGACCAAATCATGAGAAGATGCGTACCTGAAAATAAACAGTGGGACGTCCTTGCATTTTGCTATTCACAAGCTTGCGGTGGACATTTCTCGGTGAAAAAGATTTTGGCCAAAATTCTTCAATCAGGTTTTTACTGGCCCTCACTTATCAAAGATTGTGTTTCGTTTTGTAAGAGATGCGATAGATGCCAACGGTTGGGTAGTGTGACCCAAAGAAATATGATGCCCCTTTCACCAGTACTTATCATAGAACTATTCGACTGTTGGGGCGTTGACTTCATGAGTCCTTTCCCTATGTCATTTGCTTATTTGTACATCCTCTTGGCAGTGGACTATGTGTCTAAATGGGTGGAGGCTATCCCGACCAAGACTAATGACCATTGGGTCGTAGTCAAGTTTCTCAAGGAGAACACCTTTTTGAGGTTTGGAATGTCTCGTGTAATAATAAATGATGGTGGATCATTTTTCTACAATAGGCCATTTGCATCTCAAATGTTCAAATATGGTGTCACTCACAAAATATCCACTGCCTATCACCCACAAACAAATGGCCAAGCCGAGCTAGCCAATAGGGAGATCAAGAACATTCTAGAAAAAGTTGTTAACCCAAACAGGAAGGATTGGTCTGATAGATTGACTGATGTCCTCCGGGCATACTGCACTGCCTTTAAAACTGTTTTAGGCATGTCTCTCTACCGAATTGTTTATGGAAATGCTTGCCACCTGCCAGTCAAAATAGAACACAAAGCCTATTGGGCCATTAAGACTTTAAATTTTAATTTGAGAATAACCGGTGATTATAGGAAGTTAGAGCTGAATGAGTTAAAAGAGATTCAACGAGATGCGTATAAGAGCTCCAAAATCTCAAAAGAATGGGCAAAAATCTTTTATGATAACTCCATCGTGAGGAAATCATTTGAGCCCGGGCAAAAAAGTGTTCTTATACAATTCTCGCCTTTCTATTTTCCAAGGCAAACTCCGATCCTGTTGGGATGACCCATATCTTGTCAAGGTGGCCTACCCCAACAGCGTTGTGGATTTTCAAAATCCCGAAAATGCCCAGACATTCAAGGTCAATAGCCAAAGACTTAAGCCATTTTTCGGGGTCTTTGAAGAACAAGTGGTGGAGGAGAATTTAATGAATCCGGTATTCCCGGAAGTTGTGGAGGAATAACTAGTTTTTTTCTGCTTTCTATTATACATGCTTTTAATTACTTACTTTATTTTTATTCCGTGTTAATTATGTTATTTTGTTGTATATTTTTGTTTTTCTTAGTCGCAAATATTGGTGTTTTTTGTCAAAGCTCAAGTGCGAGGTGTTCTCTAACCCTACTAATTTTTTTACTGTCCGTCATTGAATATCATACATTTTTGTTTTATTGAGGACAATGCATGAATCAAGTTTGGGGGGGGGGGGGTGAGGTTGCATTATTTGCATATTAAACCAATGTTTGTGGGAATATTCTATGCAAATATTTGTGGCTACTGACCCTCGCACCTACCGACACTCAAACGGATCGGGTGTTAAAAAAAAAAATGGGATGCCTTTATAAGGCCTCCCACCTTTTTTCCTTTTTCCCCCATCCACCGGTGTTAGTCCCCTCCTTTCTTTTTCCCTTCTTCTTCTTTGATCCTTTTTTTTCTTCTTCTTCTTTTTCTTCTTCTTCGTCTTCTTCGTCGTCGTTCTCTCTGTTCTCTGTAAAAACAACCCACCTCCTACAAATCCATGACCATATATGCCGACAATCCAGTCCTTTGTTTAATAATTTGCCTTACATGTTTTTATTTGTACATGGGTGCTCTTCTTCTGCTAGCACTTAGGGTGAGGGGTTTTCAGCCTAACCCAGATCTCCCTCGAGTTGATTAATTGTTGTGTTTTGTTTGTTTGTTTTGACAGCTAAACAGATCTCTACCCCCATCCCATTTCTTTTTTTTTTCCGCCCTGCCTTTCTTCTTCTTCTTCTTCTTCTTTCTGATGTGTTGTTCTCCGTAACCAAACCCAACTCCAAACATTCCCATGACCATATTCCCCGAAGACCCAATCCTTTGTCTCATGATCTGCATTTGTTTACTCTATTTGTTCATGGCTTTTCTTCTTCTGTCCGCACTTAAAATCAAGGGTTTTCGCCCAAGCAGAAACCCAGATCTACGTAGCGAAGATTAATTTATGTATTTTCTTTGAAGTTTCGGTAGCTGAATGGATCTCTACCCTACAAACCTCATTTCCAAACTCCAAACACTGGTAAATTCGAAACATAGGAGACAATGTTCGATTTAGGTTGGGGGGTGTGATTTACAGTTCCAATTTGTTATAGTTTCGTATTTAAAAAGAAAATTCTGTATTGCATATATATATTTTATAGTATTTTTGATCATATAAAATGCAGCTTCAATCGTCTTTGTGACTGGCAGACGTTAAAGAACTAGATAGTGAGTCTTCAAGCATAGAAATCATGGATGTTAAACTTTTTTGGTTTAGTCTGGGAGTTTTATGAAATTTTCCACCCAATGTGCATGCTGTGATAATGAGAAAGGCAAGAGTTTTGAGAAAAATTGAAATTTGAGATGCACAAGCAAAATCATTGTATGGTAGAAGTAGTTTTGCTAAATGTTGTCATGCCAGATGACTCGGTGCTTTTTTTCATTGTGGTAGGATCTTTCACATGAAAAAATACAATTAGTGATCTCAAGCAATTTCGGGTCGTGCAACCGATCGATTAAACTGGATAATGTATGGGTAGAGTAAGGATTTTCCTGAGACGTCATCTTATACCAGTCCGGTACTTACACGTTTTGTGCAACAAGAAGTTGGAAGGGTCACTAATAATGACGTAGACACAAGCGATGACTCGGATTAGATTTTGACTAATAATGACAAAACTGTGGAAAAAACATTTTTTAGGGATGAAGGTTAATGGTCTGAATTTTTTTTGTGTAAATATTTGTTTATGTACAAAGTCTTTTTGTTGAAATAAAGATGTGGGCCAAGTAAGGAATGTCCTAAAATGCCAACCTGTAGTGTGGGTAGGGACTTATCCTGAGACGCCATAGTTTTCCAAGTTCAATGTGTGCATTTAGTTTTTTTTTTTTTTAAATTTTCATAGATAAATGTGTATATAAATAACTTTGATTTTTATTTGAGTTCGAATGCCAGTAAAAGAAAAAGCCTCATTTACTTGAAAATTGGTATTTTCTCTATGCTTAAATGTCAAATGTACATTGGTATTTGTTATTCTTAAGGTACAGAATGGCCAGACTCGAAAATAAAATTGATATATAACCGACATTCTTTGAAACCCAAACATAACCAGTGGAGATGACGAAGAATACCATGGTAAGTTTTGAGCCTTACGATGCTTTCTGAGAGACAATCAACATTTACTCGAGTAAGCTCTTTCACTTTCAATTTTTGAATAATCTCATTAAACTTGCTTTGATTAATGCAACTAAAGTGATCTATTGACATATCCCATAGGGAACCTTTGCATGCGACATATACATGGACACATACTTGAGAAAGGATTTTAGGCCATCTTTGATTTGATTTTGAGCCTTAGCCATTGCTTCTACGAAATTATATCCCTAGTTAGCTAGGTTTAAGCCTTCAATGAATGATTTCTCCTTCAAGAAACCCATATGATAACCAAGCCATAGGAGAATATACTTGACATACCTTGCTATCTAATTTTCTTGCACCATCTCATAAATCAGTATGATATAGAAAAGCAAGAGAAATAGAAAAAGATGATGGTGGCTACTATTCAATGAAAAAAAAAATCGGTGGGAACAACTGATAAAGAAAAGAAACAGAAAAACAGGGAATTGCCAAGAAACTGAAAAATGAGAAAAATGAAGGAAAGAAATATCATTTCTAGGCAAAAAGATCGAAAAGCAAGAAAGAGGTGTGCTGCATTAAAAATGATAGCTTTTGAATACCATTGACATCATTTCATTAGCCACTGACCACTGGCCACATTACAACCTATACAAAGCCCTAATTGATCTCATGTCTGATGCATATGTGTATTGTCGCTCGAAAACTAGGGTATGTTAAATAGTATTTCTTTAATTGCATTGATATTCTTCCATGAGATTATGCCAATAATATGATTAGTCTACTTTCTTAAGACTTTCACTCCCTTTCTAACTGTGCATGTGATTTTTTTCGATTGGCCATCCTCTGATTACATGCCCTTTGAGAGACAAATCACTATAACCGGAGGGAATTTTTGCTAAGGGCATTTCTAAGAGAGGTTTGTGAAATCAAAGCTATCCACAGAGGGTGGTAAAGTGGAATGTTTGTTATATAATAATTCTTGTTTCTAGAAATACCATTTCTACTACATAGGGAATTTCAAATGCCAATGTGACTAATGCTAATTTTTGCATAGAATAAATACCTATGAAAGAGTAGCTTGCGGAATGTAAGTCAAAATTGAGGGTTGGGCGTTCCAACGACCATGATGCTAATTATTTCTGTCCTAGTTGATCCTGATTCGACATTAGAAGTATATTGATTTTTCCCCAATAACCGAATACTTTTGTTTGTAAATACTGCATATTTGATTCCATCCATAAATCTATTATCTTCCCTATGAATTCTAGTCTCAATAAGAATGCTAGTTCTTACTGTTCCATATATTATGATATGAATATACCACACCAATTTACTTTAACCCATCTGTTCGACTGGAGTTTGTAGGTAGCTCACTAGAAACCTTCACGAGACAAAACTCGTCCACCAGAGATCACCTAGGGGTTTAACGGCTTGTTGCATATGCTAAATGCAATCGTGTTATCTACGAAAGTGATTTTATTTTGTTATTTATTACTACGGACTAGTAATGTTTAGGTTGGGGGTGTGATTAACCCTAATTAAGATATAATTTAATTAAGTTAATAGGTTGATTGTGTTAGTTAAATAAAGTTAAACTAGTCAAAATAAGCCAAATTAGGGTTAGAGCGTGAATTAGGGATAATGCATTGATTGTTGTTCATTTCAGGAGTTTGTGCATCAAAGCTACCAACTACTAGGGAGCCAATTGCGTCAAACCTACAAACTACTGAGGAGCCAATTATCAAAGCTATAAACTATACAATGCCAATTATCAAAAGCTCAAAAGGGAGGGGGATCAAAGTATAATTTAAGCTCTCCTTTTTTGCCTATAAATAGCACCCCTTGGGTCTTGTAAAGAGTACCTTTTTCTCTTGTATCATTTTTTTTTTGTGGAGAGCATCTTTTGGTAGTGAAAAACCCTCCAAAAATCATTATTATTTTCTTGTATCAACTTTCTTGTAAAGAGCATCTTTTGGTAGTAGAGAACCCTCCAAAAGTCATTATGACTTTCTTGTATCATTGCTTTCTTGAAAACAACACCTTTTGATAGTGGATAACCCACCAAAATTTATTATTGCTTTCTTTTATTGTATTATTGCTTTCTTTTAATTTATTGCTTTCTTTTATTTACATTGTCTTAAGATTTCTTCTTCCCTTAGAGGAGTGAAACTCTTCCACTTTTCTAAAGCTTTACCAAAGTCGTGAAGGGTGGAACATGATTCATTCATTCTTTGTCGAAGATTGGCTCCGTGTGTAATATGTTTTCCCTTGAAACTCCTTTATTTGGAGGGATGAGCATCACTCACTTTTCTAACTTTACCAAAGCCATGAAGAGTGAGTAGTTTCTCATCCAATCTTTAGTAAGAGGTGATTATCCGGAAGTTATATTTGTGCATTTCGTTTATGCTTAGCCCTAGTCTTTATTTCTTCATAATGTCTTCTCATTACATTTTTTTCTTTACCTTAAGCATGAGTAGCTAAGTCTTTAAGTTGGCTAATCCAAGGGAAACCTCCTCTTGGGTATGCCATTTCAACTCATCTTCTTTCCTCCGCTCGGTGTACGATGGTTCGATTTGACTGGGTTGAGTAAGGACATGGTGTGAGTCTTTGATATCCTGTAGACTTGTCACGGGTTATGCTTGGATCCTAACTTTCATCTCGTCCCTCGCTTCTCACGAATCAACCGTTCATCTATGCACCATTAGAGGTAGGTTTTAGGTTGACTTGACATTTCCATTGGAGTGAATCTTTCGGATTAGCCAACACTTGTTTCCCATTTCAATTTCATCACAAACCAACTTCAAACTACAAAAGATTTTACACTTTCTTTTCACCGAAACCACTTTCAAAACGATTCACATCTTTTCCTGAGGAGACGATCTTGGAATACTTTTTCAAGTAAAACACGACACTCAAAAGACTCCTTGCGCTTGGGGAGCACTTTTGTTCACACTCACATTTTGTACATTTCATAGTCCACCATTCCTTTGTCCTTTCTTTTGACATCATCCCAAGGGAGAATGACACTCCCCCTCACACATACATCATATATATGTTGAGGGAGATGTTAAGAGGTTAGGAACAACAAGGAAATAAGTCAAGCACTGATGCACTTTGGGCATATCGCACTACGTTTAAAACAATTTTGGGCATGTCTCCTTATTGATTAGTCTATGAAAAGTCATGTCACCTACCTATGGAATTGGAGCATAGAGCATATTGGGCCATGAAAGCAATGAACAATGACTTAGACAAGGCTGGACTTTCAAGAAAACTGTAAATTAATGAACTGGAGGAATTGAGAAATGAAGCATATGAAAATGCTAAAATTGTGAAATCCAGGATGAAAATTTTTCATGACAAAAACATTGTGCGGAAGTCTTTTGAACCTTCTCAAAAAGTCTTGTTGTTTAATTCAAGACTTCGCTTATTTCCTGGTAAGTTGAGATCAAGATGGAGAGAGTCGTATATTGTCAAAAAGGTGTTTGAACACGGAGCAGTAGAAGTGGAAAATCCATCAAACGGTAATAACTTTACTATTAATGGTCAGCGGTTGAAACCATTTTTGGAAAACTTTGTCAAAAATGTGGAGACCATTCTTTTAATGGATCCAGAATATCGCTTTGAGAAAAGCGCCTGCCGACACAAAAAGGGGGCGGGTCAGGAAAAAATCGATTAAACCTGACCCACAGGCGCACCTTTATAAGCCGTCTTTCCCCTTTTCTTTTTTTTTTCCACCTCTCTTCCTTTTTTTTTTATTTTTCCTTCTTCTTCTTCTTCGCTGTTCACGACCTTTTGGAACCACGACCCATCTCCCAACAACATCATGACATACTATCTGAAAACCCAGTCCTTTGTCTCATGATCTACATGTATTTACTCTATTTGTACATGGCTCTTCTTCTTCTGTCTACACTCAGAATCAAGGATTTTCATCCTAGCAGAAACCTAGATTTGCAACGAAATGTTTGATTTGTGTATTTTGCTTGTAGGTTTCAGCTAATGAACAAGATCTCTACCATTCAACCTCATCTCCAAAGCTCACCATATCGGTAAATTCGAAATATTGGGGACAATGTTCAATTTAGGTTGGGGGTGAGAACTATAGTTCATATGTGTCCGTAGAAAATTTTTAAATTTTGTGTAGTTGTTGTTGTTCTTCTTGATTAGATTGTGTACCGTATTTTGATTACCATGTTTTGTATTTTGATGGTTATGTTTGTGAGTCATCTCTGATCATCTTTGTGACTGGTAAACGTTAAAGAACCAGATAGTAAGTCTTAAAGCATAGAAAGCATGGATGTTAAACTTTTTTGGTTTAGTCGAGGAGTTTTGCGCACTTTTCCTTCTGATGTGCATACTGTGATCATGAGAAAAGCAAGATTGGTGCAAAAGAATGAGATCCGAGAATAAGTGAAACCCCTGTGCGGCAGAAATACTTTTGCTAAACGTCGTCGTACCAAAAGACTTGGTATCTGTAAATAGTGTGGTAGAGTCTTTCATGAGAAGAAATATAATCAGTGTTCTAAACCAATTTCTGGTCGCGCATTTGATCGATTAGACTGATAGTGAGTGGACAGAGTAAGGATTATCCTGACACGTCATCCTATTCTGGTACTGTGCTTAATCGATTTGTGAGAGAGGAAATTGGGAGAGTTACTGGTTGTGCAAATGGCATGGAGACAAATGAAGACTCGGATTAGACTTCTTTTTAAACTGTGGAAAATTGTGCTGCGGGGATAAAAGTCAAGGGTTTGAATTTTTGTAAAAAGTATAAAAATCATTTTGTACAAACTACTAAAATGAAAATATGGGCCGAGTAAGGAATGTCCCAGAAATACCAACCTAAGGCGTGGGTAGGGACTTATCCTAAGACGCCATGAATTTTTGGTTAAGATTTGTGTGTATAAACCTCTTTTATTGTGTATAATGTAGTGCAGAAAAAATGGTGATTTTTAATTCAATGTTCGAATGCCAAATGATGTTCGAACGTCGCTTGCTTACAGTATTCAGCCTCTGATGAAGTCTCTGATGGAAACGAAAGGTACTGGGAGCTCAGTCCGTTCGAATGCCAATAGCACGTTCAAATGATAGGAGCTTACAGTACTTTGGTCTCTGACAGAACTCAAAAGTACTAGGACCTCACCACGTTCGAACGACATCAACGTTCAAATGATGTTTTAGAAATCCTTCTAACTATGTTCAAACGTAACTGACGTTCGAATGTCATTTCTTAGACTATAAAACCTGAGTCATCTTCCACACTGAGAAATCCCCAAAAACTTCCAAAATCTCTCAAACCCTAGAACCCATCTTCGCTATCCAGTCCTCAAAATATCCTCCATTCCCCATTTCCACTTAAAATCAACCCTCCCAAACTCATTCCCACATCAAAAACCTCAACCCCACACCGAAACCAAGACTTTTCAAAGATTATTTTAAGCTCAAAACCATGCCTAGAGTTAAACTATCTGCCAAGCGAAACCAGGTAAACTAGGAGCCAAATTTGGTAGAAGAAGTGATCGAGGAGAGGGAGGGGAGACCAATAGTGAGGAGATATAATCGAACGCGATTCCTCAACCCCCTCAAAGATGATAGGTATGAAATTTTTTTCCAAAATCATACATTAGTTTGTGAGAAGGATGTGTTTATTACTGATTTTGCAGAGTTAGGAATACTGGTAGAGATGGAGTGGAGGAATTGGGTATGGTTTTTGTGAAACGGTGGAGATGCCATTGTTGATTTGGTACGGGAGTTTTACTCTAATGCCAAGATCATCAATGGTGCAATCCAAACATACATAAGGGGCATCCACATTGATGTGGATGGGGCATATATTAAGGAGATAAGGCAAGAGGTGCCTCGGGTGCAAAACTCGACATACGCTCCAAAAAAGAACGTTGCAATGAATTTGGTTTAGAAGGAAGCTGACGGGAGTAGATGACTTTTCTAGGGTGGGACGAAGATTTTTTGCCAAGGGGAACTAATTGACAAATACAAAATGCTAAACTTGATTACGGTGTCAAACTTTGCTCCAATAGGACAGAAAAATGAGATTCCACCTGACATGGCTCGATTGCTTTATGCACTTGGGAAGAGCCATAACATAGACCTCCCCTTTCTCATCTTAATGAAATGAAGAAGGGCTGTGATGCGAAGCGAAGCTCACTCCCATTTGGCATCTTGGTAACTGAGATATGCAGAGACCACGGGGTCAGGGTGAGGCCCGAAATGAAAATACAAAAGTAGATGGGGCTACTAAACAAGGCCTCTTTCCAGAGAAGCCAAGGCCACAGTGGTGCCCCGGCTACAAGACAAGAAGTGTCTCCTCCCCAAGGAGTTGATGAAGTGCAAGAGGAGCCTGATGCTGAAGAAGAGAGAGAGAGATGGAGACAGAGAGAGAGCAGAAAGAGGCAAGCCCCAGCACGACCACCCAGCGTTCTTTATGGGAGATCATGCTTAGTATTGAAGCTAAGTAGGATGAGATCCTTAGATTGTTGAGGGGTGGAGCGGGTGGACCTACAGGAGAGGGAGTTAGTGGAGTTGGTGGAGGAGATTGAGAGGGTTATTTCTATTCTTGAGTGGAGTTGGGTGTTTGTGTATTTCTTCTTAGATATGATTCTTCTTTGGGTGTTCTTGTGGATGGTTGTTTTGTAGATGTTGTGGATATCTATTTCTATTCTTGTGGATGGTTGTTTTGTAGATGTTTGTGGATATTTGAAATTTATGTTTTGGTCACTTTTCGTATGGATGGATTGAATCATTGGTATTACTATAAACATCATATTCTATGGAAGGAATGATTCAGTTTATCACTTTTATTTATTTAAATGCATATGTAGAATTAGCACTTTGGTAATTCTTGATAATAAATGAAACAAATGTGCATTCAAAGGTTGCTTGTTAAAATGACTAAAGCATATGATCGGTTTGACACCTCAACTTAGCAACCAAGACTTGAAACCACATTTCTTGGAAAACTGGTATTATCTCTATGCTTAAATTGCCAAATGCACATTAGTATTTGTCATTCTTAAGGTACAAGATGATCAAACTCAAAAATGGAATCGCTATATAACCAACATTCCTTGAAACACCCAACATAACCAATGGAGTTGACAGAAAATACCATGGTAAGTTTTGAGCTTTGCGATGCTTTTTGAGAGGATATCTACAATTACTCAAAGTAAGCCCCTTCACTTTCATTTTTTTCAATAATCTCATTAACTTTGCTTTGATTGACGCAACTAAAGTAATCTATTTACATATCCCACAAGGAACCTTTGCATACGACACATATATGCGCACATACTTGAGAAAGGATTTTAGGTCATGTTTGATTTTACTTTGAGCCTCAAAAATTTCTTTCACAAAGTATATCCCTAGTCAGCCATGCTTGGGCCTTCAATGAATGAGCTCTTTTTCGAAAAACCCATACGATCACCAAGCCATAAGAAAATATACTTGACATACCTTGCTATCTAATTTTCTTGCACCCTCTTATAAATCAATATGATATAGAAAAGCAAGAGAGAGAAAAGACAATTGTAACTACTGTTCAATGAAAAAAAAAGCCAGTGGAAATAACCGAAAAGGAAAAGATACTGAAAGATAGGGAATTTCCAAGAAAGTGAAAAAAAATGAGAAAAAAAAGAAAGAAAGAACTACCACGACTAGGCAAAATATCAGAAAGCTAGAAAAAGGTGTGCTACATAAATAAGAAGATAGCTTGTTGAATACCATTGACGTCATTTCGTTAGCCACTGACCTCTGGCCACATTACAACCTACAAAAAGTCCTAATTGATCTCAAGTCTGATGCATGTGTAGGTCGTCGACTACACGTGGGATATGTCAAATAGTATTTCTTTATTTACATCAATTTTCCTCCATGAGATTATACCAAAACATGATTAATTTGTTTCCTTAAACTTCACTCCTTTAATAATTGAGCATGTGATTTTTTCGACTGGCCATCTTCTGATTACATGCCTTGTGAGAAACAAGTCACTATAATCGGAGCGAATGTTTGCTGAGAGCACTCTAAAAGAGGTTTGTGAAATCAAAGCTATCCATGGAAGGTGGTAAAGTGGAATGTTTGTTATATAGTAATTCTTGTTTCTAGAATGATCATTCCCACTACTTAAGTAATCCTAAATGCCAATGTAACAAATGTTAATTTTTGCATAGAGTAAATACCTATGAAAGAGAAGCATGCAAGATGTAAGTCAAAATTGAGGGTTAGGTGTCTCAGTGACCACAAGGCTAACTTATTTCAACTAGCAACCTCAAATACATATTTGTTCAACCGATGTTTGTTGGTAGCTTCACTAATAATCCTCATGAGACAACACTCGTCCATTAGGGTAAACCTAGTGGTTCAACAACTTATTTTCATATGCTAAATGCAACTGGATGACCTATGAAAAAGGCATTAGAAATAGATTGTTGTTGTACTACTAGAGATTAGCAATATTTAGGTTAGGGGGTGTGATTAGTGTTCAAAGTTAACATTTTACTATGCCTTTTTGGGACTAATTATGCTTTAATGGAGTATAAGTGATGACATTTTAGGACCTAAAGTGAACAAAAGCTCAAGAACAACAAATATCACACTTGAGTGTAATACCAGTGCATTAGGGAACAAAATTGGAGAAGGTTAGAACAAAGCAAAAACGTTCGAACGACAACTCACATTTGAATGTCCACTTGAACTATAAGGTGACCAGACTGTTGAGACCTGACATGTTGTAGTCAAGAAGGCAGGCCCTGAAGTACTTGAGTACCACGTTCGAATGCCAACTACCATTCGAATGTCCACATGATTTGACTGAAGACTAGAGCAATGAGTGCAAAACTCCAATTCCTGCATGAAGTGTGGAAGTGGGTTTCCATAGAAGACCAAGACCACTTGAGTGATGGGGTCACATCCCATCTAGCGTTCGAATGCCCCTAAAGCAAAAATAGAAGACATGTTCGAACGTCAGATAACGTTCGAACGCCACTAAAGCAAAAATAGAAGACAACGTTCGAACATTGACTCACATTCGAATGTCCTCCACAAACTGCCTACAGAGTAGTTGGGTTTCATGGGCAGCAAACACTATTCCTTCACCCCCCTCCTTTTCCTTGCCTATAAATACCCCCATTGTGGGAGTGTCAAGGGGGCATGAATTCTCTTGTGGAATAGAGTACAATATTTTTCTCTTGGAAAGTAAAGTAGAGAGCTAGTTTTTCTACATTTCTTATTTATATTTTCATTTTTGCATTTGTATCAACCATAGTGGAGGCTTAGACTGGTGGAGGCTTAGACTCCCCTTGTAGTTGAAGTCTTTTATTTATTTGAGCTAAGTTTTTACATTCATATTGTGACAACCATGATTGTGGCTTAGACTCCCCTTGTAATTGTACTTACTTTTATTTACAAGTATCAAGAGAGATAGCTCATCTTTTGGTTGTGGTGGAAACCCTCCAAAAGTAACTAGCTTTCTTCTAATTTATTTCACTTCCATTGCTTGAGCTTCCTTTTTCCTTAGAGGAGTAAAACTCTTCCGCTTTTCTAGAGCTTTACTAAAGCCGTAAAGGGTGGAACATGATTCACTTATTCTTTGGCGAAGATCGGCTCATCTTTTATTGTACTTTACTTTGTAAGTTCTCTATTTGGAGGGATGAGCATCACTCACTTTTATAGCTTTATCCAAGCCCATAAAGAGTGAGTAGTTCCTCATTCATTCATTAGTAAGAGGTGATGAATATGTAGAAATTATCCGAAAGTTATATTTGTGTAATCCCGTTATGCTTTAATGCTTTATATTTCACTTGTCCATTGAATGGTTGAATATATCTAGCAAAGCTAAGGTACTTTGTATAACCATGGGTTCTTTCTATGTCATAGATGACTCTTGCATGAAAATACCTGTTGGTTCAAGGCAAGTACCTAGGCGATATTTTGCATGATACATTTCAACCTTCATTATTATCGTGCTTTATCTAAAGAATGGAACATTAATGCCATTGTTGGATGCCTTGTAAAAACACTTGCTTGTTTGTAGACAGGTTAAATCTCGGCACAGGCAATTCTTATCCACTTCTAGAAAAGCATCGGAATCATGTGCTTAATTCTTATAGTCCATATTTATCTTCCAATTAACTTGTTATTGACACGGGAGTTAATTGAGTCATAAAACACAAGTATAATAAACCAGATGATTAACCACAAGTTCTAATCCTTAAGCTAAAGAGTGACTGTTTTCCATTTGAATTTATCTTATATTTTGTCTAAAAAATTTTAAAAAGAATCTTCTATTTTATTCAAGAAATTCTACCACTCCAAATGCTCAAAATTTTTAGTTACTTGGTCTCTATTATTGCTTACTTCAAAACACCAATCATAGTTCCCTGTGGATTCGACTCCGGACTTAACCGGATTATTACTACAACTTGACCGCCTGCACTTGGGTGTACGTATTTCGGATCAAATCAATTATCTATCATGCTTTCTACTTTGCAAGTATTAGACTTAACAAAAACCCTATACCCTCTATCACATAATTGGTTAATGCTAAGTAGATTTGGTTTCAAGTCATTCACCAACAACACATTTTCAATTTGGAAGGAGGATTTCTTACTCATATTACCAATTCCAACAATCTACATATGCACCTTCTTCCTTTGATAGTTGTACAAATTTTGTTATATTATCCATCATATACCTAGAGCATCCACTATCAAGAATTCACTTGTTGGTTTTGTGAGTGGACTTGAAATATACCTCTTCATTTTCTTCTATGGCCCTGAAACATAGATTTACCATTTCCTTCTTTTCCTCATGGTCCGAATCACTATCACCATCATTCCAAGTTGCCTTTATAGCATCATTTTTATCTTTATTGTAGGATTTCTTCAATGTGGGGCAATTTTGCTTGATGTACACCGGCTTGTTGCATTCGTAATATATTATCCAACCTCTTCTTGAATTTTCTCTTCTCTTGTACTGTCCTTGATTCCTTAAGAACTTTTTGAACTTTCTTGTGATGAAAGCAAGTTTTTCATCACTATTTTCCTCTTCATATTCATTGACATCATTTGATGTCTTGGTGGATTTAAAGGCTATGGTCTTTTTCTTTTGTCTTTTGTTCTCTTCATTTCTTTTGTTGCTCATCTCATGTGTGGCACACCAAAATTTGGGGGGGTCTTTTCTCGTCCTATTGATCACCCGTCCAACAGCGGAAGTATACCCGTGAGTACCGTATAACCCGATACCATGTCGTTACATCTCATTCACTGGGATCATAATCAAAAGAGACTTTGGGCAAAGTCTCTTTTGTATGGGAGCCCTACCAAATATGTAACTTGTGCATACAATAATCATAGGACCATTCCAAGATCCAAACCCCATCGATTTGGACTTAATATTTAATCATTTACATCATTTAAATGAAAGGGCTCAAAAGGTGAAGGCCCGACAAAGTTACATGTAAAATTTTAAGTTTTGGGAAGAGGTATTGGTACCTTTGATACCTGGTACTAGTACTTGGGTCTTCTGTTTACTAGGTACCGGTACCAAAGTGTTTTGGTACGAGTACCTGCACCCACCGTTTGCTAGGTGCCGATAACTATGTGTCTTGGTACTGATACTTGAGCTTACTGTCCATCTGAGTATCGGTACCTGAGGCCTAGGTACCGGTACTTGGGCTAACTAGAATCCAGGTACTAGTACCTGTAAGCCTAGGTACCAGTATTTGGGTCATTCGACAATGTGATACTGGTACATGTGAGCCTATGTACCGGTATCTAAGCCTAGAATTTCCCCAATCTTTTCAACTTTCAACTCTAAACCATCCAATCTCATTCCATATTCATTCATTCATTCGTTTACATCAAAAAATTGTCCAAAAGAGTTCATTACATATCTCTTTTACCAAATTACAAGTTCAAAAAATATTACATAATCTATTACAAAAATACAATTTAAGAGCTACAATCCGGCTCCGCCATCAACACAGGTCTAACTGAGGGTAGTCCACTGACGCATGTCCAATACCTAAAATATGTTCCCATAAATGGTGAGCCACACCCAATAGGGTATCTCTTAAGGAGGCTACTCCCCAATCCAGATGCATATGAAATGTAACATGCAATTCATCACATTAATCATTCATTCAAGAACATACATTTCATAAATGAGTGTTACACTCATTCCATGTCATGAGATGAAACTCACTCCCATAACACATGCAATGCCATCCGTATGCATCCGGGGATTCTAAACCCCTGCCATTGATGTTAGACATCCAATGACCATTTTATAAAATCTTATGTTTTTATTGGGGTGGGCATTTATAGACTTCCACCTACGAGTATCCAACCAACAGGACATATATGGACTTCCATCAACAGTTCCATGTACACCAACACACTTTATGGACTCAAGCCTAGGTACTAGTACCTGGGTCATCGACAACATTGTACTAGTACCTGTTAACCTAGATACCGGTACTTGAGCCCAAAATTTTCCCAATCTTTCCAACTTTTAACTCTAGACCATCCAATCTCATTCCATATTCATCCATTCCTTCGTTTACATCAAAACATTTCCTAAAGAGTTCATTACGTATCTCTTTTACCAAATTACAAGTTCAAAACAAATTGCATATTCTACTACAAAAATGCAATTTAAGAGCCACAACTCGGCTCTGCCATCAACACGGACTTAAGTGAGGGCCATCTACCGGTGCTTTTCCAACACCTGAAATATGTTCCCATAAAGGGTGAGCCACGCTCCATAGGGTACCTCCTAAGGAGGCTACTCCCCAATCCAGATACATATGAAATGTCACATGCAATTCATCACATAAATCATCCATTCAAGAACATAAATTTTAGAAATGAGTGCTACACTTTTCATGTCATGTCATGAGATGAAACTCACACATGAAAATGCAACCCCGAGCCTTTTACCGGTTCCCATAACACATACAATGCCATGCATATACATTCGGATATTCCAAGCTCCCGTCATTGATGTTAGATATCCAATGACCATTTTATAAAATCTTATGTCTTCCTTGAGGTGGGTATTTATTGACTTCCACCAACAGGTACCCAACCAACACGGCATCTATGGACTTTCGCCAATGGTTATGTGTACATCGACACACTTTATGAACTCAATACCAATGGGAGTGTGTATCCAAAATTACAGGGACTTGCACCCGAAGAAGAATTTAGCCTTTCTTGCTAACCTCGACACATATTTTCAATATAACCCATGTGACTCAGTCGAACATAGGACCAATTTTTCTGAGCCAACATATCAACTCACCAAGGATGATGTTTGATCAAAACCATGCACACACACCCACACTTATGTCGAACGTCCACAAATGCGATGCTACCCGTGTATATGCAAATGTAATGTACAATTAAAATTTTAAAATCATGTTCATCATATCATGAGCATATTGTGTAACGCTCCAAAATCCCCCTTGAACGGTATTACTGTCTAAAATCATTCAAATGATGAGAGCAACTAAATGAACTTCATAACTAAAGAGAATTTCATTCATCATCCACAATATATACAACATCATCCAAAAAAATATGCCCAACTATGACAATTACATCCCAAAAATCAACTATTACCTTGTAGCGGAATATAAAAAATATTAGGCTTCACATTGTCTCAGAATGAATTTCCTAGTCTAGAACATAAGAGAATATAGCTCTAAACGTTCACCTCTAGATCCACGTTCCCATCTATTAGAGCTTCCCAATGTATCGGCTCATCAACTTCAAGCTCCTCCTCTAGACCATAATTTGAAAAAGATATTATTTGTAAGGGGTGAGCACTATGCTCTATAGGAAAATCCTCCTAAACTCAAACAAGATTTCAAAAGCATATAAAACGGTTGGTTTCATTTTACAAATATCATGTATAGATTTTGAAGGAAAACAAGGACATTTCAATGGATCTCAAGTTTACACAATATCATTAATTAAATGAAAACGTAAAACCAATTCCCAAAAATAACAATTTCCAACAAGTTACCATTTTCACAATAACCAATTTTACAACAAACCAATTCCACCATAACCAACCATTTGCATAATAAACAATAGCCCACAATGTATCTCAGTATGATGTATGACATCGCATGAATAAACACATTGAGAATATCCTGGCCTACACACACACACACCCAATCCTCGCAAGGATGTCTAACTTTAGGAAGGGCGTATACCAACACATTGACAGTGACAAATCCAACCCAAGAATAGTATACTAACCCTTAACCTCGATACCCGTGAGCGAGTAGTGGTTTGGTCATCGCAAGGCACCAACCCTACTATGAGTGGTAAGATAAATTCAAACCCTCACGGATTAAGAAACGCATCTACCCACTCTATGATACCTGGTCAACGGCCACCCATGGTCATTCAAACATCCACAAGAGATACAATACCTAACCAATTTCTCTAATCCCAAGTAACATCCAAAATCCCTAAATTTCACATGTATTATTCCAATAGAACAATTTAAGAAAATATGTAAGAGATCATCAAAAATATTATTTTATTGTTCAATACCAAGCACTAGAGTTTTGAAATCAAGAACAAAGAAAAAATCAAGACAAAAATCTATTTTCCTCGAAAACTAGGGTTTTAATATAAGAAAAAGAGATTTCATGGCTATCTAACTATAGTTTTGTTTAAAACATGGAAATATTTTCAAGAATATCAAGAATCAAGGATTTTCTAACATATAAATAGGATTTAGAGTCAAAACATGCATATATATAAACCTTAACCTCAATGGAAGAGAATAGGAAGAAACCCCTACCTTTCTTCTGCCTTTGTGCTCTTGAAAAACTAGAAGTTTTGATCCTCTTCAATGTGCAAATCCCTCTTGATCTGTGTTTTTCCCCTTATTTTTTCCTCTCTAAGCCTCTCTAGGGTTATAAATGTTGAAATGGGGCTAATGAATGTGTCCTTAAGTATTTATAGTGGAAGAAAAGCTCTCCTATGTGCGATTCTGAAACCCAGATTTTGTAACTCATGTTCGAACGTCATTTGCTTCTAGTACTTTTGTTTTTCCATCAAACAAAAGTACTAGAATACACTATCATTCAAACGGACTTTCACCTTCGAACGTACTTTCACGTTCAAACGGACTTCCTATTTTTGCTGAAACTTCCAGAGAAGTTTTGGCCTATTTAGAGGTCAATTTAGACAATTTTCGTGAAATACACTGTTGTAGCCTGAAAGTCTGTTATCTATCATAAAAATTTCAGCTCAAACAGACATCAGGGTAAATATTTATAGTCCAAATACTAAGCAGTGTCCAAAATCCTTTCTACCCAAATTTTATCTAAAATGTGTTTGAACTCCAAAATCCTTCCTAAATTCCAATACATACCCTATTACCTAGTCTAACATTTTTATTTATACTCTGGCAATCTACATAGTTCATGCATACATCATCACATACACTAGCATTTCAAAAATAATTACGTTGCTATATAAAGATAAGAATGTGGGGGTTTACAATCCACCCTCATTAAAAAAAGTTTCATCTTCGAAACTTACCTTAAGTGGAGAACAAATGAGGGTACTTATCTCGCATCTCCAGCTCTGGTTCCCAAGTAGCTTCTTCCACCCCATGATGTTGCCACAAGACTTTCACCAGTTGGATGACTTTATCACGAAGCACCTTCTCCATGGTGTCGAGAATCTCCACTAGTTGTTCTTTATATGTTGCTCCATCTTGAACTTCAATATTCCCAAAATCCACAACATACGTTGTATCCAATTGCCACTTTCTCAACATTAACACATGAAACACATCATGTACCCCTGACAACTGAGCTGGTAACCGAAGTTGATACGCCACTTTGCCCACCGCTTTGATCACTTTAAATGGTTTGATGTACCTTGGAGCTAATTTTCCCTTCTTGTCAAATCTAAACACTCCCTTTTTAGGCAACACCTTAAGGAACACATAGTCCCCCTCTTGGAATTCCAATGGAATTCATCTTCTATCCGCATAGCTTTTTTGTCTATTTTGTGCCATGCGTAGTCTATCCCGGATGAGTTAAATTTTCTCCATAGTCTCCTAAACAATTTCTGGCCCAAACAAGCTACTCTCTCCAGCTTCTAACCAACAAGTCAGGGACTTACATGGTCTTCCATACAATACCTCATAAGGTGTCATGCCAATTATAGATTGAAAACTGTTGTTATATGCAAATTCCACCAACGACGAATGATCACTCCAACTTGCCTTGAAGTCCAACACACAAGCACGTAACATGTCCTCCAAAATCTGTATCACCCTTTCGGATTGGCCATCCATTTTAGGATAAAAGGCGGTGCTAAAGTGTAACTCTATCCCCATAGCTTATTGTAGACTTTGCTAGAATTATGCCACAAACCAAGAATCACGATCCGACACGATTGAGAGTGGAACTCCATGTAATCTAACAATCTCACGGATATAAAACTTTCTCAAGATCTCTAAGGAGTTAGTGGTCTTCATACTCAAGAAATGAGTGAACTTGGTGAGTCTATCTACAATGACCCATACGACATTATGCCCTTGTGACTTTTATGGGAAACCAGACATGAAATCCATGGGGATGTGATCTAACTTCCACTCTAGGATAGGTAAGGACTGTAGTAATCCTCCAGATTTTTGATGCTCCACCTTCACTTGTTGACACACCGCGCACTTTGCAACGTACTTAGTCACCTCTTTTTTCATCCCTTTCCACCAATGTTGACGCTTCATGTCCCTATAGATCTTGGTACTACCCAGATGTATGAAAAAATTTGAATGATGGCACTAACCCAACACTTCTTCCCTTACTTGGTCATTGTTTGGTACACTTAGTCTTCCACGAAACTGTAACTCATCATTATGTACTGACCAGTTCTCAATCATCTCATTCCTCTCCAATCTACCTCGGATAGCTCCCAACTCGGTATCTAATCATTGTAACTCCACAATCCATTGTCGGAGAATTGGTTGAGGTACAAGATTAAATAAGCATGGTTGATCCTCCTATTTATCCACTAATAGATCAAACTCCTCCAAAGCATCAATCATCTTCGACCTATGAACAACAAGAACATTGATTTCACCCCGAGACTTTCTACTAAGTGTATCTGCTACTATATTAGCCTTCCTCGAATGGTAGTTAAGTGTGAAATCTTAGTCTTCTAGATATTCAATCCACCTTCTTTGCTGAAGATTCAAGTCTTTCTGTGTGAAGATATACTTGAGGCTCTTATGATCTGAAAACACTTGGAACTTTTCTCCATAAAGGTAACACCTCCACAACTTAAGAGCAAAAATCACAGTAGCAAGCTCCAAGTCGTGAGTGGCATAGTTCTGCTCATGAATCTGGAGTTGCCTCATACCATAAGCAACTACCTTACCTCCTTACATTAGTACACATCCCAAGCCTCAAATGAAGCATCAATATACACATCGTATCCCTCCCCACTGCTTAGAATAATAAGGATAGGTGATGTTGTCAACTTCTCCTTCAAGGTACTAAAGGCTAATTCACACACTGGAGTCCACAAGAATTTTTCTCCATTCTTCGTAATACGTGTCATTGGTATCGCTAGCTTGGAGAAACCTTCCACAAACCTCTGGTAGTAGCCTTCTAAGCCCATGAAACTATGTACTTTGGTGATATTTTTTTTAGTGGTTCTCACTTCATCACTGCTTCAATCTTTGCGGGGTCAACAACTATCCTTTGTTCAAACACAACATGACCAAGGAATTTCACTTCCTTCATCCAAAACTCACATTTACTCATCTTAGCATATAAATTATGCTCCCTCAATGTCTGTAGCACTACCGAAAGATGGTTTTCATGTTCCTCTTGTGTTCGTGAATAGATTAATATGTCATCAATAAACACAATGACAAACTGATCTAGAAACGACCAGAATACCTTGTGCATCAAATCCATGAAGGCTACAAGAGCATTAGTCAGTTCAAATGGCATTACCATATATTTGAAATGACCATACGGGGAACAGAAAGTTGTCTTAGGAATATCCTCCTCCTTGATCCACAATTGATAGTATCCTGTGCGAAGATCAATCTTAGAGTAATACTTAAAACCCCTCAACCGATCAAATAAATCATCAATTCGTGGTAATGGGTATTTATTCTTCACTGTCACTCGATTCAACTATCGATAGTCCATGCATAACCGAAGTGTTTCATCATGCTTCTTCACAAAGAGGATGGGGGCTCCCCAAGGTAAAGTGCTTAAACGAATAAACACAATAGTCAAGAGATGGTCAAACTTCTTCCTTAGCTCCTTTAACTCCAAAGGTGCCATCCAATAGGGAGCAATGGATATAGATTTGGTTCCTGCATAGAGATCAATCTTAAACTCAATCTCTCTCTGTGGGGGTAACCCGGGTAGTTCATCTAGAAAGACATTTGAAAAGTCTAATACTATCAACACTACGTCCGCATGGAATTTATACCGATCATCTCCCATTAAGCTGGCTAAGAAACTCAAATTGCTCCCCACCTTACCTTTCAAGAATCTATTTCCTATAGTGGAAAATGGATTGGAAGAATTTTGATCATTAATGAAGCTGAAAAACTACACCTCCTGGTAATTGAAATGAAATCCGCTTGTGAAAATAATCCATTACTGCACGGAAAGTGGACAATAAGTTCATCCCAAATATTATGTCATACCCCTTCATGTCTAATGCAACCAAATTTTTAATCAATTCTTGCTCGCCAATACGAAGCACACAACCTTTACACACCCTTCTAGTATCTAATCGTTCTCCTGTAGGCATGTCAATACCTAAGGCATGTTCTAACTTCTCGAATTTCAATCCCAAATTAAGAGCATATATAGTGCGTATGAATGAATGAGTCACACCAGGATCAAATAAAATTTGGGCCCAAGAATTATAAAGAAGAACGATACCTTCCACAACTGCATTGGAAATGTCTTTTTCTAGTTGGGAAACTTTAGTGGCTTTTATAGTGGTGGCTTGTTTGAATTTACTTGTCTTGCTGCTTGATTGGTCTTTATTGAAAATGATGGGCAGTTATTTTTGAAGTGCCCAAAACCTCTGCATGCGAAGCATTGACGTGGGTCAATGCCTGCTTGATTCTGAGTAACCCCATATCCTCGAAATGTCTGAAGTCTTTGTCTAATCATCGGGTTTAGACAACGGTAAGGGGCTGCCCTCTGCACTCCACTGCTGCTAGCACCAGTCCGAATTGGACCTCCCCTCACGAAGATCTGTCGCCACTGGTTGTCCTCCGTGTCTCTCTCCACAAGTGCAGCTCTATCAATAAGATCGTCATAGTCCCGGATCTTGTAAGTTACAAGCCTCCCCCTAATAGCAGCCCTCAAGCCTTGCTTAAAGCATTTGGCCCTCTTGGCCTCTATAGATATGAACTTTGTGGCATAGCAGGATAGCTCATCAAAATTCCTCTCATAATCTGTCACCGTCAAGCTTCCCTGTCACAGAGCGAGAAAATTTGCACTCATCTTGTCCCTGACCGATTCAGGAAAATACTTATCTTTGAAGATTTGATCAAACTCCTCCTAAGTAAGCATATCCTTAGGAAGAGTAACTACATCTTTAAGGTATTGGATTCCAGTAGTTACATCCAACTCCCAACAACAAACAATGGAAACCTCATACATTCGAGTCTCACCAATGGTCGGCCTCCTCCTGTAACAGGTATGTAGCCAAGTCAACACACAAATCTTTGACAACTCCCATGCCATCACAGATCTTCCTCACCCGGAGAATCTACTTATCTGCATCTAAGGGGTGAGAGCTTCCTTGAAAAGTAGGTGGGCGTTGCCTCAAAAATTCTCGAAGAACTATCATCTTTCGATTTTTATCCCCGTTGCCCGATTCCTGAGCTAAGGAATGAACCCCACCATTGTGGTTGTTGTTTTCATTATGGTGTTATACCAGAGTGACTAGCTCTCTTAAACATTTATAAATGTCATTCATGGCATTAGGAGGTGGTGGTGGTGGGTTTGCTTGGCCACCACGCCTACCGTCCATCATGCACATCAATTTACTATTTAATATTCTTAATGTGCAGGACATCCTAACTCTCACTTTAATCTAAAATATAAGGCTTGTATAAAATTTAAATCAACAATTCATTCGACCTAGTCCTACATCTCTAGTGGTAATGTATAACTTACAGCTCCTATGTAAGATCTAATTTCTAGGCTTTGATACCAAACCTTGTAACGCTCTAAAATCCCTCTTGGACGGTATTACTAGCTAAAACCATTCACATGATGAGAGCAACTAAATGAACTTCATAACTAAAGAGAATTTTATTCATCATCCACATTATATACAACATCATCCAAAAGAATATGCCCAACTATGACAATTACATCCCAAAAATTAACTATTATCTTGTAGCGGAATATCAAAAATATTAGACTTCACATTATCTCAAAATGAATTTCCTAGTCTAGAACATAAGGGAATATAGCTCTAAATGTCCACCTCGGGATCCATGTTCCCATCTATTGGAGCTTCCTAATGTATCGGTTCATCAACTCTGAGCTCCTCCTCTAGACCATAATTTGAAAAATATATTGTTTGTAGGGGGTGAGCACTAAGCTCTGTAGGAAAATTCTCTCAAACTTGAACAAGGCTTCAAAAGCATATAAAATGGTCGGTCTCATTTTACAAACATCATATATAGCTTTTGAAGGAAAACAGGGACATTTCAATGGATTTCAAGTTTACACAATAGCCATAATTAAATGAAAAAGTAAAACCAATTCTCAAAAATAACAATTTTCAACAAGTTACCATTTCCACAATAACCAATTTCACAACAAACCAATTCCACCATAAACTCCTTTCCATAATAAACCATAACCAACCATTTGCACAATAAACAATAGCCCACAATATATCTCAGGTATTATGCATGACATCGCATGAATAAATACATTGAGAATATCCTGACCACACAGTTAATTCTCGTAAGGATATCCAACTTTAGTAAGGGCGTATACCAACGCATTGGTAGTGACGAATCCAACCCAAGAATAGTATACTAACCTTCAGCCTCGATACCCATGAGTGAATAGTAGTTTGGTCCTCGCAAGACACCAACCCCACTACTAGTGATAGAAAAAATTCAAACCCTCACGGAGTTAGAAACTCATCTACCTAATTTACGATACCCGGTCAACGGCTACCCATGGTCATCCAAACATCCACAAGAGATACAATAGCCAACCAATTTCTCCAATCCCAAGTAAAATTTAAAATCCCAAATTTTACATATATTATTCCAATAGAACAATTGAAGAAAATATGCAAGAGATCATCAAAAATACCATTTTATTGTTCAATGCCAAGCACTAGAGTTTTGAAATCAAGAACAAAGGAAAAATCAAGAAAAAAATTTATTTTCCTTGAAAACTAGGGTTTTAAGACAAGAAAAAGAGATTTAATGGCTAACTAACCATAACTTTGTTTAAAACACGGTAATATTTGCAAGAATATAAAGAATAAAGGATTTTCTAACATATAAATAGGATTTAGAGTCAAAACATACATATATATAAACGTTAGCTTCAATGGAAGAGAATAGGAAGAAACCCCTACCTTTCTTTGTCCTTGGTGTTCTTGAAAAACTAGAAGTTTTAATCCTCTTCAATATGTAAATCCCTCTTGATCTTGTGTTTTTCCCCTTATTTCTTCCTCTCTAAGCCTCTCTAGGGTTATAAATGTTGAAATGGGGCTAATGAAGGTGTCCTTAAGTATTTATAGTAGAAGAAATGGTCTCTTGTGCGTAACTCACGCTCGAATGTCATTTTAGTGTTCGAATGTTAATTTCTCCCAATACTTTTGTTTTTCTATCAGATAAAAGTACTAGAATGCACTGTCATTTGAACTGACTTCCATGTTCGAATGTAGGTTGTTCGAACGTACTTTCATGTTCGAATGGACTTCCTATTTCTGCTAAAACTTTCAGTTAACTTTTGGCTTATTTAGAGGTCGATTTAGAAAATATTTTTGAAATACACATTTGTAACTCTGGAAGTCTATTATCTATTGTAAAAATTGCAGCTTAAACAGACATCAGAGAAAAAAGTTATGGTCCAAATACTAAGCAGTGTCCAAAATCCTTTCTACCCAAATTTTATCTAAGATGTGTTTGAACTCTGGAATCCTTCTTAACTTCCAATACATACCTATTACCTCATCTAACATTTTTTTCTAGCATTTTTATTTATACTCTGGCAATCTACATAGTTCATGCACACATCATCACATATATTAACATTTCAAAAATAATTACTTTGCTATATAAAGATAAGAATGTGGGGGTTTACATATTATGAACATATTCAATTTTCACAAAAATTCCCAATTTTTCAAATGTCAATTATATCATAAAGCATACAAATGTAAATACATAGCATGTCCAAGCAACACATTCTTCATGAAATTCAAAACAAAGCAATTTCATCAAACTAACACTACAAGAATAAGGGTCTTTTGTGATAAATTTGTTATGAAAGCTATGTTTGCCGTCACAAAAGGCGCGTTTAAGCAATTTTTTGTGATAGTTGTGTTTGCCGTCACAAAAAACATGTTTCTATCAATATTTTATTATTATTTGTGGCAGCTATTTTTCCTATCGTAAATAGCATCATAAAATCAAAATAAATTTTTGTATTTGAGATAAAATAATATTTGATAAAGTCAAAAGAATTTTTCGTATTTGTGGCAGCTATTTTTCTTGATGCATATAATATTTCATAAAACATTAAAATCTTGTTTTAGATTAAAAAATAGTTTATAGTTTAAAGAAGAAAAAATCTAAAAAAAAGTTGTATTGGCCACAACTATTTTTCGAGTTAAAAGTAATATTTTTTAAAATTATGCAGTTTTACATCAAAAGAAAAATTCTAATAGCATTTAAGGCTATGATGTGATTCATGTGTGATTAATTCGTGTGCATTGTAAAAAGTTATTTTTGACACCCCAGGACTAGTTAGGATAAGAGAATATGTTTGAATTTTTGGATATCAGGAAAACAAGTTTGTAGGTACTTTCACTGGGAACCTTCACAAGACAAAACTCGTCCACTAGGGATCACCTTGGGGTTTAAAGGTTTGTTGCAGGTGCTAAATGCAATAGTGGAATTAGTATAGTTTTTTTTTGTTTGCCTACTTTTTATGTTCTATTTGCTTCTAACTAGCAAAGATTAAGTTGGGGTGTAATGAGCACATAATATTGCATATTTAACGGCCTCATTACATGCATTTTGACTAAACTTTGAATTTAATTACTTAGAGTCAGTTGAATTTTTGAATAATGTGAAAATTTTGATGTTGCATGTAATCATAGGATAAAAGATGGTTTTTGGAACCCTGAAACTAAGCGTAGATGAGTGGTGAAGAGATGAACACATTTTTGAGAGAAACCCTGAGCCTATTGGAATATTGGTACCGGTGGTACACACACCATTTGGTACTGCTACCCTAGCATTTCCCAATTTTTACAATGATCCACTTAAAATTTGAAAAAGTGACAAACATGAAAGTTGTAGATCTGAATTTCATATATTTTGTGAAAACATTTCAGCTCAATCAGACGATGGTATCAAATGTTATGACAAATCTACAAAAACTGGTTTAAGCTTTCATTAAAGCTCACTGCCATCGAGGTACCAGTACCTCATCACTAGGTAGCGGTACTACAGTTAAAAAAATCCGAAGAACTTGGGTCAAAGTTGGAATTTGACAGAGAATAACCCACACTTTCCGTTAGATCTATATATATCTCTCTTTTAGGAGTTTTGAGGAGGGAGGTAAAGTTAGAGAGGGAGGCTACCTAAGCTTAGGAGTAGTATAGAGAGAGAATGTTTTTGCTTTTCTTTCACCATTTTCATTCTTGTAAGCTTCAGTCTACATGTAATCTTTCTTTCTAGCACATCAATCTCATTATTTCAAGTTGTATTGAGTTTAGCTAGGGTTAATAGTTCCATTGTTTGCATTTCTGTATTTTCTCTTTAAGCTTTACATTTTGAATATGAATACCATTTCCTTTGTAGTCTAAGCTTTTTCTTACATTAATGCAAGTTCATGTTTGATTTCATTATCATGTTTTTCTCTTTCATGTTTGTTCTTGCCTTTAATATGAATATCTAAATCTTTAGTTGGCTAATCCAAGAGGGATTTCTTCTTGGGTATCTGTTTGGTTTGAATAGGTTGAGTACGGATTAATGTGGTTGTAGGCTTTTTATACACCGTAGACTTGTCACGGGGTATACTTTTGCCTAAGCAACTATATTCATCTCTTGCTTCCTATGAATCAATCAAGCACCTAAGCACCATTGGTTGAATGCAATGAATTGATATGACATACTCATTGGAATGAACTTCATGGATTAGCCAACCACTATTTTTTTACTTGCACATTACTCAATACACAAACCACCAAACTTCAAATCACAATATTAATCATTTTTCCCATTCAGAAATCAATTTTGAAAACACTTGACCTAACCTTCCTTGAGGAGACGACCTTAGAAATTTTTTTTAGTTAAAACATGACACTATAAGTCTCTCTATGCTTGGAGAGCATTTTTGCATAGTCACATGTTTTTTGTTCATCCATACACAATTTCACTGTATCTTGCACGAGCTGAGTGAGAGTGACACTCACCCTTCATTATAAGTCATACACATAATTAGGTTCATGTGGGATGCAAGAGATAAATTCAAGCACATGTAGAAATACCTCATTCTCCAAGGGTAGAAATACCTCATTCTCCAAGGCCCACAACTTAAATGAATTTGAGTAGAGTCTCCTTTGTATAGATAGCTTTACCTAAAACAAAACCTGTGCATTTTAATGCTCTTATGACCATTCCATAGCCTAACATCAATATTCAAATATTTCATACATTGAATATCTATCCACAACCATTTTCATACAACATCCATTCATAAAAGAACAATGTGCGTACCTTAAGTCCCAATTACATGCCTTTGTTCCAAAAGAATATAGAAGTTTTATTTTTCCAAAATATACAAGGCCAAAATGTGAATTTTCACAAGAGACTACAAAACTCCAACTCAAAAGCCACAACCCAGCTATCTCCTCAAAGCATGCCCATAGGAGGGCCTCCTATGGATGTCTATCCAGTACCTAAAATGTATTCCCATAAAGAGTGAGTCACACTTAATAGGGTATCTCCTATGGAGATCACCTCCCAACCTAGATGCATGTGAAATGTCACATTCAAATCATCATATCAAGCATTCATTCAAATACATAAATTTCATAAATGAATGTTACAATTCCATGCCATGTCATGAAATGAGAACTCATGCATGCAATATAAACTGAGCCCTTGTAACACATGCTCCGCCATTAGTATGAATTTGGGCATTTCAATCCACTGCCATTGATGGTGACCATCCAATGACTATTTTATAAAAACCTCTATCTTTCTTGGGGTTGATATTTATAGACTTCCACCAACGGTCTCCTAACCGACACGGCATCTATGGAATTCCACCAAAGGTTCCACATACAGCAACACACTTAATGGATTCAATACCAATGGAAGTGTGCATCCAAAATTACCAGGTCTTGCACCCAAGGGAGAATCTAGCCCACCTTACTAATCCCGACACGTTTTTCAACACAAACCTGTGCAGCTCAGCTAGAGCTAGGTTCAACTTTCTCAAGCCCACATATTAACCCACCAGGAATGGTGTATGATTAAAAACATGCACACAAATCCACACTCATGTCGAATGCCCAAGAACACGATGCTTCTTGTGCATATGCAAATATAATATATAATTGCAATTCATATCAACATGTCCATTATAGCATAAAATATATAATAGACATGTCCATTTTCTGCAAACATTTTAAAGCATGTGACATGTGATTTCAATCCAAATAACATACTTGAATTCTTAAGTATTCAATCAAACACTTAGTATGCATAAAAACACAAAGCATACCCAAACAAGCCATTTCATCATCCAAACATCTAATTACCGGTAGGTTCACATTTTCGAACCCAAATCCAAATCAAGCAAGGATTGGTTTTAACATGTTCTCATATCCATTCTCTATATTTTAGATACACTAGGTGTGATTTAATACATGAGAATTCATCTCTATTTCCCTACCAATTTCATATCACAACATAGGGTTGGAAATAAACCAAGATAGGAAGGAACCCTACCTTTTGTAGCGTGAGCTATCGTCGTAGAAATCCCAAACAAGTCTTCCAAGCCTAAGCCCTCAATTCTCACATTTGAGATTTTTGGGGTAATGTGCAATCTTTGGTATGGTTGTGTAGAGCAACATTAATTCTTGGTCTGAAATGATCTAACGGTTGGATTTTCATGGGATGTAAGAAGGAAGATGGAAGAGAGGCTTTCTCTTTTCTTTTTTTTCTCCTTTCTCCCTCTCTCTCTATCGGCTGGCCTGTGGGAAGAAAAGGGGTGAAAACCCAAAACTTTCCCCTTTTTACACTTTGTAATTTGCTTGGCCCTCATTGCGCCACACGTCCCACTTTAACTAGTCAAATTTTATTCTGAATCAATTAAATCTCACCCCGTGTTAAGTTTAATATATTTTTATTCAACTAAATTTAAATTATTTTTTTGGGTCCCATGAATAAGATCTGATTGTGATAAATTTTAGTCATGTGACACCCTATCGCATTGTAAAACGTAAAAAATTCGACTGTCTCAGAATTCAACCAAAATTGACTAGGTAATTAGATTTCATGATACAAATCCAATGGTAAAATGTGTTTCTTCATTTGAATTCTAGAAAAATTTGGGTTTTTAACCCGTATCATAATGATTAATTATCATTTTGCCATTTTTAATTAAGTTTTAATTTTCTTGGGTTTCACATTCTCCCCCATAAGGGAAATTCATCCCTGAAATTACACACACATGGACATATAACAAAATGAAAATTTAACCATTCATATACTACTCTATGACAACAAGAAATGTACCTCCCTTTTCAAACAAGAGCGGATAGGTAGTGCAGATAGTGTCCTCACGCTCCTATGTTGCTTCCTTTATAACATGTTTTTGCCATAGAACCTTCACTAGCCTCACTATCTTACCACACAAAACCTGCTCTCAACTGTCCATGGTATGCACCGGTCCTTCCTTGAAGGTTTTATCGGTATCAACAACTAGCCCACCCAATCCACCACACGTGTAGGATCTGGAGTGTACTTCTAGAGCATAGCGACATGGAACACTGCGTGAATACTAGATAGATTTCATGGTAACGCTAACCTGTAAGCAATTGTACCAACCCTCTTGAGTACCTCTAAGGGCTTGATATACCTCGGCGATAGCTTTTCCCTTTTCTTAAATCTGACCACTCCCCTTTTAGGCAAGACCTTCAAGAATATGTGATCTCCAACCTCGAATTCCATAGTTGTTCTGTATGCTCGCCTAGTAACTATTGTTGTAGGTGAATTCCACTAAGGGTAAGTGCTCATCCCAACAATCCTTGAGGTCAAGGACACATGCCTGAGGCATTTCCTCTAAAATTTGGATGGTCCACTCCAACAAACCGTCCATTTGGGGATAAAAAGTTATACTCATCATTAACTATTTCTCCATAGCTCATTGACAACGCTCATAGAAGTTAGTCATAAACCTGAAATTCTGATCAGATACTATAGATACAGGTACCCCATGTAATCTGACTATCTCTGGTATATATAATCTGCAGAATTTTACCAGTGTGAAGGTCATCCACACAGCAAAATAGTGTACCTACTTGCTTGATCATTTTCGTTGTAGTATATCCTAACCTCTAAACATCATCCCTTAATGCGTATAGTCTATTTGTAGAGGGGAGTGTCACTCTCCCTTGGAATGATGCCAAAAGAAAGGGCAACGGAATGGTAGAATGAAATGTGTGTGTGTGTGTGTGAACAAAAATGCTTCTCAAGCTCAAGAAGACTTTTGTGTGTCATGTTTTACTTGGAACTGTATTCCAAAGTCATCTCCTCAGGGAAGGAGGTGAATTGTGTAGAAGGTACTTTTGGTGAAAGAAAAGTGTAAAATCTTTTGTTGTTTGAAGTTGGTTTGTGATTTCTGTTGTGATGAAATTGAAATGGGAAACAAGTGTTGGCTAATCCAAAGGGTTCACTCCGATGAAAATGTCAAGTCAACTCGAAATCTTCCTCCAATGGTGCATAGATGAACGATTGATTCGTGGAAAGTGAGGAACGAGATGGAAGTGAGCATCCAAGCCTAACCCGTGACAAGTCTACGGGATATCAAGGATTCACTCCATGTCCTCACTCAACCCAGTCAAATCGAACCATCGTACACCGAGGGGAGGAAAGAAAATGAGTTGAAATGGCATATCCAAGAGGAGGTCTCCCTTGGATTAGCCAACTTAAAGACTTAGCTACTCATGCTTAAGGTAAAGACAATAATGTAATGAAAAGACATTATGAAGAAATGAAGATTGGAGCTACGCATAAACGAAATGCACAAATATAACTTGCAGATAATTATATATGTCCATCACCTCTTACTAAAGAATGGATGAGAAACTACTCACTCTTCATGGCTTTGGTATAACTAGAAAAGTGAGTGATGCTCATCCCTCCAAGTAGAGGAGTTACAAGGTAAAACATATTACACATGGAGCCAATCTTCGACAAAGAATGAGTGAACCACATTCCACCCTTCACAACTTTGGTAAAGCTCTAGAAAAGTGGAAGAGTTTCACTCTTCTAAGGGAAGAAGGAAGCTCAAAACTATGGAAATAAAAGAAAGCAATAAATTAAAAGAAAATAATAATACAAAATTAAAAGAAGCAATATATTAAAAGAAATAAATAATAAGAAAGCAATAATGACTTTTGGAGGATTTTTCACTACCAAAAGGTGCTCTTTTTAAGAAAGCAATGATACAAGAAAGCAATAATGACTTTTGAAGGGTTTTTCACTACCAAAAGATGCTCTCACAAGAAACATGATACAAGAAAGTAATAATGAATTTTGGAAGATTTTTCACTACCAAAAGATGGTCTTTACAAGAAAGATGATACAAGAAAAAAAGATGATCTTTACAAGACCCAAGGGGTGGTATTTATAGGCAAAAAAAAAGGGCTTGAATTAAACTTTGATCCTCCTTTGTTTAGAGCTTTTGATAATTGACACCCTATAGTTTGTAACTTTAATAATTGGCACCCTATAGTTTGTAACTTTGATAATTGGATCCCAAGTAGTTTGTAGCTTTAACGCAATTGTCTCCCCAGTAGTTGGTAGCTTTGACGCACAAAACCCTAAAAAGAACAACAATCAATGCATTATCCCTAATTCACACACTAACCCTAATTTGATTTATTTTAACTAGTTTAACTTTGTTTAACTAACACAATTAACCTATTAACTTAATTAAATTATGCATTAATTAGGGTTAATCACTACTTCATAAGATGGTCCACTATCACCCATACCGTGTTGTGCCCACACAATGTCCGTGGTAGGTGAGTCAAAAAATCCATAGTGACCTGTTTCCACTTTCACATAGCCACCTCCAAAGGCTAGAGCAACTTTGCTAGTCTCTGGTGCTCGGCCTTAATTTGCTAATACGTGAGACATCTACTAACAACGTCTCCTACATGTCTCTTTATTCCACTCCAGTAATACTGGCGGTGAAGATCATGATACATCTTTGTACCACCAGGATGCACAACAAAATGGGAGTAATGAAACTATTTGAGGATCTCCTCTCTTAGATCTATAGGGTAGGGAACCATAACCCTTGCCCTAAATCGAAGACTACCATCAGCATGATTGACCCAATGCTCGTCACTTGTACCAAAATGTACACGGTCTTTATTGGACAATATCTTTGTATCCTGTGCTTGGGAGTCGATCACCCTACTTAGTAAGGAAGGCATAGCCACCAATCTGCCTAAAATGCCTTGAGCCTAATCCCTATAGTGTAGCCTGAACTATCCCACAATCTCGAACATCTGTCACTCTTAGGAAGCCATACTAGCTAAAACTCCCTGTGACTTCTGGCTGAGTGCATTAGCCACCACATTTGCCTTGCTAAGATGGTAATACAAAGTAAAGTTGTAATCCTCTAGGTACTCCATCTACCTACACTGCCTCTTGTTGAGGTCTTGCTGTGTGAAGATGTAATTTATACTCGTATGGTCTGAAAACACCTCAAATTGTTCTATGTACAATTAGTAGTGCCATGCCTTCAAGGCAAAAACAATGACCACCAACTCCATGTCATACGTAGGATAGTTTTTCTCATGATTCTTAAGCTGTCGAGAACCATAAGCTACCACCCTCCCGAATTACATCAAAATACAACCTAGACTGTCCTCAGAGGCATCACCATAGACAGTGTATCTCTGTCCCCTCTCTAGCATGATTAGAATAGGAGCTGCAATTAGCCTCCTCTTCAACTCCTAAAATGCCATCTCACATGAGTCATCCCACTAAAAGTGAACTTTCTTTGTCTTAAGTCTCGTCATAGGGGCTGCTAATTAGGAGAAGTCCTTGATGAATCTTGAATAGCAACTTGCCAATTCAAAGAAACTACATATCTTGAAGATTGACTTTGGCCTCTCCCAATCCATTGCCACCTCAACCTTTTTTGGGTCAACTAATACACCTATAGCGGACATAACGTGGCCCAAAAACTTGACTTCCTTCAACCAAAACTCACACTTGATAAATTTGGCGTACAACTAGTGATCTCTAGAGGATTGTAAAACAATCCACAAGTGACGTTCGTGTTCCTCCTCCGTGTTGGAGTATACAAGAATGCCGTCTATGAACACTAAAACAAAATTTTCTCCCTCTCTCTCTATCGGCTGGCTTGTGAGAAGAAAATGGGTGAAAACCCAATAGTTTCCCCTTTTTATACTTAGTAATTTTATTGGCTCTTGTTGCACCACTTGTCCCACTTTAACTGGTTCAATTTATTTTAAATCAATTAAATCTCGCCCCGCATTAAGTCTAATATACTTTTATTTGACTAAATTTAAATTATTTTTCTAGTCCTACAAATAAAATCTAATCGCGATAATTTTAGTCATGTGACACCCAATCACATCGTAAAACATGAAAAATCCAATTATCTAAGAATTCAACAAAAAATTATTGGATAACTAGATTTCATGATAAGAATCCAACGGTGAGGTCTATTTTTCCATCTGAGTTCAAAACAAATGACTTTTCAACCCTTATCGTAGCATCTAATTACCATTTTGCCTTTTTTAATTAAGTTTTAATTTTTGCAGGTTTCACAGGTAATGACCTAGACAACTAAGATGATCCCTTGTTTATTTAAACTTAGGATGATTAGAATGAAAATTGATTGGAAGTGATCAAATTATGACTCAGGAGATTTTAAAAGAAAAGTTTTTCTAAAACATTTATAAGTTTTGAAAACATAGTTTGAGTCATAATCAAACCCTTATTTGAGCAACTCCTTTTAGTTCTTGAGAGGACAATTTTTTGCATGATTTTATGCTTAAAAACCTATAAAGATCGATCTATACTAGCTAGCATTTGCTAGAACGGTCTGTTTTGGACTTAGGGAAAGAAATGAGAAAAGGCCATGGAAGGCAGTATACGACTCGCTCTATGATCTTGCTTAAGTGGTCCTATTATTGCTCAAGATATGTCAGCCTTGGTCGTGTTTGAAGCATTTTTTTTACTCGAGTGACAACCAACCTCTTACCAATCGAGTGGTCATTCACGAATATGAGTTTTCTTATTTACTAAGACTACCATTATTCTGGATAGGGAGAGCTTTTCCAACATCTAGGTTACACCTCTTAAGCCCCTAGAGATATTTCAAAGAGGGAAATTCATTCCTCTACCTTGAGAGCTTCCACCAAAACCTAGATCCCTTAGATCCAAAGGTTATCGCTAGTGATTCTATCCAACTTCACAACTTGGAGAAAGAACTTGTTGGTTGAAAAATCCATTGGCATGTGCAAATCGGGGATTGTTGGTGTGCCCATAATCACTCGAGGCCTAGACGATCCATGCAGCGGTGAGGTTTAAGTGAAGCTACACGAAATGGTAGAGAGGGACTTCTAGTAGAGAGACATATCAAGGAAATTAACATCTAACCATGGTATTGGTTGAGGTATAAGTCTCAAGTAGTTGTATGTTGACTTGGAGAGTAGTGGATTAGACTTTGGTGAACTGAGAAGGTTCCCTACGAATTTTCCCGAGGAGGTTTTCTACGTTAAAAAATCACTCATGTTATTTACTTTCTATTGTATACATGTGTGATTGTTTGCACACACGCGCACTATGTGTGTGTTTTATTGATTAATTGACATTCATTCAACAACAATTGGGTTTAGGGATTTGGGATCATCATTATATTGATTGAGAGTGAATTCATTGAAGATTAATTAAATTCAATCATCATGGTTGGAGGTGGTTATGGTGACTAAAGGGGTTCTTATTGTTAAATTATGTATTCGATTGAGAAGAGACAGGTGTGATAGACATAGATTTTAATTGGTAATCAATTTGGCCTAAAATTGGAAAAACCTATTCACCCCTGTTGGTATAGTGTCATGGTCTCCACATGTATAATCATGAGGGAAGGAGGATCTCAAAATGAAGGAGGATCAATTGCATGAAACCCTCCCTTTGATGGTTTTAACTTTACATATTGGAAAGCTCGCATGAAAGTGTTTATAAAATCAATTGATAAGAGATTTTGGGTAACTATGCAAGAGGGTTGGAGCCCTCCCACCACCACCACACAAATTGAAGGCGGTGAAATGGTGGTTGAAGTAAAATCCCCAAAGGTATGGACTAAAAATGAGAATGAGTCTATGGGGGTGAACTCTAAAGGCTTGAATACGATATTCAATGCGGTGACACTGAATGAGTTCTAAAGGATTGCAATTTACAAAACTTCAAAGGAAGCATGGAACATCTTGGTTGTTTCCCATGAAAGGACTTTCATGGTGAAGATGTCTAGACTCTAAAGGTATAACTCTCAGTTTGAGACTTTGAGGATGCAAGATGATGAAATGTTTGGTGAATTTTATGTTAAATTGTATGATATTGTAAACTCATCATTTGTATTAGGTACCAAGGTTGACAATGTGGTCATCAAGTGAAAAATCTTGACATCTCTACCTGACATGTTTCATACTAAGGTCATACCCTTCGAAACAAGTGTTAACATGGATTTAACGTCGGTGGAAGACTTATTTGGGTCTATATTAACCTTTGAGATGAACCTTTCAATCTCAACTCCACATACTTCAGGGGCCCACCTCTTGTCACCCCACACATGCCCTGACATCTATGACACAATATAATGCTCTCTTACACCTAAAGCCTAATTTTTGGAGGACAACGCATGGAGGAGGAGGAGACATAAGAGGAGTGATTGGGGGGAAGCACGAAAGAGGCAATGTTGGGCCTATGGTTGCTTGTAGCAGTACCTATACCCCTTCCAATCATAGGAAGTTAGCTCACATAGACCATGGGATGGGTATGGATGAATTTTGACCAGGTTATTCCTCAATTATTCAAATTTACACAAGCTTTTAGAGAGAGAGGCTCAAGGAAGAAGATGAACTTTTAGAGAGAGAAAATTAGGTTTTCATATTTCCTTCACCATTTTCATTGTATTAAGTTTTAAAATAGTTGTAATCTTTCTTACTTTCACTTTAAAGTCTTCCATTTAAGTTGTAATCTAGTTTAATCAAGTGTTTTAGCATTTCAATTTGTACATATAGGTATTATCATCTTTAAGCTTGTAAGTTGGGTATGAATGATATTGTTCTTGTGGTCTAAACTTTTCGTTGCATCAATATAAGTCTTATGCTTTATTTCACTACCATGTCTCATTGAATTATGCTTGTTCTTGCTTTGATCATGAGTAGCTAGACTTTTAGTTGGCTAATCTAAGGGAAATTTCCTCTTGGGTATGTGAAATCAAATCCCCTCCATTCTTCCTCGTATTGTAGAGTGTTTGGTTTGACTAGGTTGAGTGCGGATGTGGTTGTGAGCTATTGATACATTATAGACTTGTCGTGGGATATGCTTGAACCTACACCTCTACATTAGTCCCTCACTTCCTACGAATCAGTCAAACACCTAGGCACCATTGGTTGAATGAATTGAGTTGATTGGGCATTCCCATTGGAATGACCTCTTTGGAGTAGCCAATCTTATTTTTTTTTTCAATTTTATCAAAACTCCACTCGCCAAAACACAAAACTTACAAGATTTTCTCATTTTCATTTCTTTACAAATCACCCTTCACAAAAATTTGACCTACCTTCCCTGAGGAGATGACCTTGGAATACACATTCCAAGTAAAACATGACATTACAAGTCTCTCTTCGCTTGGGGAGCACTTTTGCGCACATACACTTTTTCACACACAATTTTTCCCATTTTTAGCATCGAAACCGAGGGAGAATGACACTCACCTATTCATATAAGCCATATACATATAGTCCGGGTTCGTGTTTGGAGATTATGAAGAACAACAATCAAGTAGGAAGAGACTCTCGAAAAGAAGTTGAGAGAAAGGGGCAAGGTTTTCAATGATTTGAATGTCAAGGATTTGAACATATTACATCGGAATGCCTAGATAGAAAGAAGAGAGATTCACCCAAAGGCAATAGGAGAACCAAGAAGGCCATTTGGAGTGATTGTGAAGAAGCAAACTCAAGTGTAGATTCCTCTTCTAGTGATGATGAAGAGAATTTCACGGCTTTTGTAGGTTTATACTCCTCTAATACCAAGAGAAACTTCCATGAGTGAAGTTGAAACAAGTCTTACCATAGAGGTAGATGACTTGGACTAGAAAATCCCCATGTGTGTGGAGGATGAAGATTTCTATGAGGATATACAAGAAGTATATGACCAATTATATGTGCAATTCCTCAAGTAACAAGAGAATGTGTTCTCCTTGAGTGGTTAGGTCAACTCAATTGAGAAAGAGACGAGAACCCTTCAAGTGGACTTGGTGAAGTCCAACAGCCAAATATATGGCCTAAAGGATGAGAACAAGTTTTTCCTTAACCGAGTGAGTTTTCTTGACAGTATATGCCATGAGCTTGTCAAGTCTAATAAGAATCTTGAGTCAAAATGTGCCAAACTTGATAAAGATCCTCATGAATCATTTGAATTCTTTAAGAGACTTCCCCAATGCAATGAAAAATTTGATAGGATGTTGTCTATTGGAAAGAGTGTAGGTGACAAGTGAGGTATAGGCTACATTAATGAATACACTAACAATTCTTCCAAGACTGTGTTTGTGAAGGGTATCATCAACCCATCACCTCACAAGTAGGCACAAATTCGAAAAACACTAAGAGTGGTAAGGGTAGGCATTGAAAGAAGAATGTTTTAAATGAAAGCCAAACCAATCATGATGTGTCTTATATTTGTGGAGAACATGTTCATCATAGTAGACAATGTATGAAGAATAGGGAGTTCTTGAACAAGAAACTTGTGCATCTAGCTAATTAATCCAAAGCCTTAAATTGTCAAGTCTCAAAAAATTTTAAGCTTTTGGAAAGGTCTTGTGTCTCCGAGCATAATCATCTTACGGACCAAAAGGTAGAGTGCACAAGGCTCCTTATACTCCCAAGGTCAAGGTTGATTTACACACTTACGGGGAGAAGACAACTAGTCCTCCACCAATTCCCCGACCTAAATCAATTTTTAAGAAGGTAAAACAAGTTTGGGTGTCCAGGCAGGACCTTGAAAAACTCACCATCTCATCCAATATAGAGCCCCCGAGTGCTTCTAGCAAGGTCATAGTTCCTAAGAAGTAGGAGAGGTGGGAAGAATGGTCCTGGGTGATCTTTCATGCATTTTGAATTTTGAATTTTGTGTGTTTTCCTTTGTTTAGTTGCATTTTTATGTATTTGTTTCTTGTACATGTGTTTATTGAAAAATTCAAAAGCATTCGAAAATAAAAAGTCTAACAAGATTTGGTTTTGTTTTTTCCTTGTTAGATGATCATGGTAATCCACACTTTGATTTGCATTGAAATTTGTTTTCTGCTAAAGTAAAAGTTGAAATGTGCATTGCTATGAGTCATATAAGGGGATCGAGAACTTAGTGTCATAAATCTTAGTTCATGATTCATTATTGACTTTCTCTTTCAACCTAGTATGCTTGGATAGTGTTTAACTTTGAAAGATTCAAAATCAAGTACATGCATGCCATTCACCTTCATACTTAGGAGTTTGATGAGTTTAAATTATTAATGATCCTAAAAGACTTTAAATGTTGTTAATAGGTGAACAAATGGATAAAGATTAGTTAAACTCCAATCCCTTAAAAGATACCGAAGGCCAATTGTGAAAAAAGAGCCTAATGTGGCCAAATCTAGAAAGGTGAGGAAAAAATAAATGGCTAATAACAATCACACTTGAATTCTGAGAGTACTTATGCTTAATTGAAAACTCCTCATTTGTAAAGCTCATAGAGGTCATATTAATCATATCTAGAAGCATACATCAAAAGTAAGAAATTTACAATTGTATTAATTGAAGCCATAGCGTAGAAGGGATAAAAGAAATAAGAAGTTTTCAAAAAGAAGAAAATATAGGGCACTCACTAACCGGTAATGTTTTCACTTAAACAATGTATTAGGATTTCATGATGAATTCATTAATTATTTAAATCTTATCAGAATCATTTTTGTATTGGTGGTTGGTTTCACACACTTTGCACTTGAATTTGTCAAAGTTGAACAAAATTTAATTACATGTGTGTGAAATTGAACCAAGTGGGAAACATTACTCTAGGATGCATAAATTGAGTTTTATGGTTGTTTCCTACAAGGGGACTTCCATGGTGAAGATGTCTTGACTACAAAGGTATAGCTCTCAATTTGAGACTTTGAGGATGTAAGATGATGAAACATTTTGTGAATTTTATGCTAAATTATGTGATACTGTAAATTTATCATTTGTATTAGGTTCCAAGGTTAACTATGTGGCCATCAAGTAGAAAATTTTGAGATATCTGATTAGCACAAAATATTGCACATGATGTATGTTTTTGTATCCCTTTTATACTTGCTTTTGTGGTGAAAATGGGAGAAAATGTGATTAACCAAGCAATTAATGAGTTTTTGTGTGATTGTAGGTAAAGAGTTGAAAATGGTTTAAGTTAAGCCCCCATTATAGTGCTAAAAGTTAATGGAGATAAAGGGGAGGCTTAATAGGTGGCTTGGAAGGTGAAAAGATGAAGAATTGAGCAAATCAAGTAAAAACCCACCAGTAGGTTTGCTCATAAAACTACCAATAGGTTTTGCTCATTGGAACAAAACCTACCGGTAGGTTTTTTTTCATCGACCTACCAATAGGTTTTGCTAAAAACGCCTGATTCTGTAACTCAACTCCACTTACTTGTGGGGCCCACCTATGCTTCTCTTACACATCCCTTGCCTTATTCTTCATACAACCATGCCTACTAGACCCTAGAATCTAACTTTGGAAGATTGAGGGTGGGAAATGAAGAGAGAGAATGAGGGAAACATGGTGGGTTGTAGGCTAGGCTTGTCCTAGCCTGTCCAAGCCATCAACTCACTTCCTATTGATGGGAAGCTTGCACACACAAGCTATAGGAGCCTCATGGACAAAAATGTAGAGAGTTATAGACCATTATTCAACATTTTAGAGAGAGAAGTTCAAGAAAGAAGACATAGTCTAAAGAGAGAAAGTTTGGATTTTTGAATTTTTCTCACCCATTTCATTGTAGTAGGCTATAATACTCTTGCAATCTTAATTTATTGCACTTTAATCTCATTTATTGCAAATGTATTTCAAGTTTATCTAGATATTCTTGAATCTACCATGTTTGTATTTAAGTTTTTCTTCTCAAGCTTTCCAAATGGGTATTAAATGAACGTATCTTTGTAGGTAAATTTTCTTTACATTAATACAAGTTTTAATCTCCATTTCATTACTATGTCTTTTTACAAATTGTATGTCTTTTCATTTATTATGAGTAGCTAAGTTCTTGGTTAATCTAAGGGAGATTTCCTCTTGCGTATGCTAAATCAACTCTTTCTCATTCCTCCTTGTAGTATAAGTTGTTTGGTTTGACTAGGTTAAGTGCAAATAGGGCTGTTAGCTCTTGATACATCGTAGACTTGTCACTGGGTATGCTTGAGACTACACTTCCACATTAGTCCCTCACTTCTTACGAATCAATCAAGCACCGAGACACCATTGGAAGAATGTTTTGATTTAATTTGGCATTTCTATTAGAATGACCCCTTTAGATTAACCAACCTTGTCTTTATTACATTTTCTATCAAAATCTTCACTCAGCAAAAACACAAACTCACAAGATTTTAGACTATTCATTTTTCACAAAATCACCTTCACTACAATTCAACCTTTGTTCCCTGAGGAGATGACCTTGGAATACCCATTCCAAGTAAAACATGACACTCAAAAGTCTCTCTTTGCTTGGGAAGCACTTTTGCACACACACTCACTTTTTCATTCACACACACATTTTTCCCATTTCTAGCATCAAACCCGAGGGAGAGTGACACTCACCTACACACGTAAGCCACATACACTTAGTCCGGGTTAGTGTTTGGAGATTAGGGTGAACGCGATCAAGCATTTTTGGCGCTGTTGTTGTTGAAGGCCAAGTGTTGAATTGGAAGGTGATTTTGGACAACGGAGGTAAGTCCTGTAATTCTCATCATAGGCCGAGGTATGTTGCTCCTTGTATATAATTTTGTTTACTTTTCATTTCAATTGTAGATATTATTTTTGCATGTGGGGACGAGACGACTAAAATAGATTGGTTAGACGACCCCTAGAACCTAATATGAATTTTGACCAAGATCCACCTGAGGATGCCGATGACCAAGATCCACCTGAGGATGCTAATGTTCCAAGGGGTGGGGGAATGCAAAACCCTAGAATTCCAAACCCCCGAATGAATTTTTTCCCTCCAAGGAATGAGGGAAACAATATCCCAATTGATCATCCAGCGAGGTCAATGCGGGATTATCTCTAACCCACTCGTAGCACCACTCCCTCATGCATTCTTTTATTGGTCCAAGCTCATGTCTTCCTTGTCAAACCAAAAATGTTACAACTACTTCCTCAATTCCATGGAATTGAAAGAGAAAATTGTTATTTTCACATTAAGAAATTTGAGAAAATAGTTGCAACCTTCCTCACTAATCATGCCATGAAAGACATGGCTCGATGAAATTGTTACCCTTTTCCCTTAAAATACAAAGTTAAAACGTAGTTGAATTCCTTGAAGCCTTAATCAATAAAAAGCAAATCCAAAATTTTTTGAAAAAGCCAAATGAAAAATTTTATCTATGTTGGAATCGTTGCAAGGAATTTCTACAATCCATTCCTCATAATGGTTTCGAACCATGACAATTGGTGCGTTTCTTCTACAAAGGGGTTGCACCGGGCCATTGACAGTTCATCGACATCATGTGCAATGAGGAGTTTTTAAACAAGGAACCTAGTGAGGACCTAGAGTACTTCAATACATTGGCACAAAATGCACAATCTTGAGATATCACAGATCCCACTGATGTACAGAGGTCCTCTTCGGGTAATAATCAACTAAGTGGGGGAGGGATGTATGATTTAAGGGATCGAGAAGATTTTCTTCCCAAAATCACCAAATTTTCCCAGATAGTGGAGATTCTAGAGGTCAACATGGGACATGAGGTGTCTAACATTACCAAGACTGAGGAATTGTGCTCTATTTGTGAGAGTGTTGAGCATTCCATATCGGAGTGCCCCAACATTCTAGCACTTAAAAAGGTGAACCATGGGCAAGTCAATGGCTTCAATCAAAGTAGGCAATCATTCTCCCCATACTCTAATACATATAATCTAGGTTAGAGTAATCACCTAAACTTTAGTTGGAAGAATGAGAATCTCATTCCTCATGGGTCTAGTTCATATTCACCTTCTATGCCTCCAAAGCAAAACCAATACCATGGTCAAGGCCCTTCATCTAGCTCCCAATACCCTTGGTCCAATCCACAAGGGTATTCATAAAACTCGCATCTATAAAGTTTTAGTCAATAAGGACCATCCAACCTACCCACCTATAAACCGCGTCATAAAAGAAATTTGGAGGATATCGAGCACCAATTCATCCAAAGCCAAACCATCATCAACAATCAAATCGCCGTCACTTTTAATGACATTCGGACTAAAATCACAAAATTTACCAATGCCATAGGGTCGTCACAACAAGAGAAAGAGAAATTTTCCACTCAACCCCAAGAGAACCCTAGGGGTCAACACGTGATAGAGTCATCCGAGCCCACCAAAGAGAGTTGTGAGCACCTCCAGGTGGTCACCACCCTTCGGAGTGGTAAACAAATTGATAAGACCATTTTGCTAAAAGCCACATTGGAAAAAGAGAAAAAGATTAAGGGCAATTCTATAGGAGGTGAGACAAGTGAGAAAGAAAAAATTATTGATTTGAATGTGCATGCATGTCTTATTCCAGCCCTTTTTCCCCAACTTTGGAAGCCACTCGTGAAGGTGTCTAACTATTCTGACATTATTAAAATGTTTAAACAAGTGAAAATCAACATCCCACTCCTCGATGCCATAAAGCAAATCCCATCCAGTGCAAAGATTTTGAAGGACTTGTGAACAGTGAAGAGGAAGTTGAATGTGCACAAGAAGGAATTCCTTACCAAAAAAGTGAGCTCAATCTTGAGGACCAACACACCACCAAAGTTCAAAGACCTTGGCTGCCCAACCATTGTTATCATAATAGGAAATTGCCAAGTGAAGCAAGCACTTCTTGACTTGGGGGCAAGTGTCAATCTCCTACCCTATTCGGTGTACCAATAACTTCAACTTGAAGAGTTGAAGCCAACTCCAATCACTCTTCAATTGGTAGATTGAATCGTTAGAACACCGAGGGGAGTAGTTGAGGATGTCTTAGTTCAAGTTGATAATTTCTATTTCTCTGTTGATTTTATTGTACTTGATACTCATCTGGTTGTTAACCCAAGCTCACAAATTCCTATCATACTAGGTAGGCCGTTCCTTGCTACTTCTAATGTTATGATTAATTACAAGAATGGACTAATGAAGCTTGCATTCGGGAATATGCTAATGAATCTCAACATGTTCAACTTGTGCAAGTAACTAGGGGATGACGAAGAAGTACATGAGATCAACTGGATTGACACTTTGTTGGAGGAGCACTTGGAGATATGCAACACTTTGAAGTTGGGGAAGGAGGAGATTATTGATCAAGAGGAGCCGAAAAGCTTACAAGGGGATCTAACATTTGAGATGCTTTCACAACAAGAGAAGGGAATTTTTCCATCCACTTTACAACACCTAACTTGGAGTTGAAGCCACTACCTTCTACTCTCAAGTATGCTTTTCTCAGGGAGAACAAAACATTCCTAGTAGTCATAAGTTCATCATTGAAGTCAAAACAAGAAGATGGTCTATTGAAAGTGTTGAGGAGGCACAAGTGAGCAATTGGTTAGATGAATGTCGATATCAAGGGGATAAGCCCCCTCATTTGCACACATCGCATCTACTAAAAGGAAGAATCCAAGCCATTCCGACAACCATAGAGAAGGCTAAATCCTATCATGAAGTATGTGGTGAGGGATGAGGTTCTCAAACTACTTGATATGGGCATCATCTTTCCAATAGTTGATAGTAAATGGGTTAGTCCCACTCAAGTGGTACCAAAGAAATCGGGGTCACCGTGGTTGCAAATGAGGAGAACGAGTTGATTTTGACAAGAGTAGTCACCAGATGGAGAGTTTGTATAGACTATCAAAAACTCAACTCTTGCACGAGAAAGGATCACTTCCCTTTGCTATTCCTCGACCAAGTATTGGAAAGAGTAGTCGGACACTTGTTTTATTGTTTCTTGGATGGCTACTCTAGCTACAATCAAATCGAGTTCGCTTTGGAAGATGAAGAGAAGACTATATTCGCGTGTCCCTTCAGTACTTTTGCCTATCATCGAATGCCGTTTGGGTTATGTAATGCCCTGGGGACGTTTCAAAGATGTGTGATGGGAATTTTTGGTGACATGGTGGAGAAAATTATGGAACTCTTCATGGATGCATTTTCCGTATTTGGGGACTCATTTGAAGGTTTTTTGGAAAACTTGGAGAGTAATTGAGAGATATAAGGAGGAGAATTTTGTTCTCAACTGGAAGAAGTGCCACTTCATGGTGACACAATGGATAATGCTTGGGCACATCATTTCAGCAAAGGGAATTAAATTTGAAAAATCCACGGTTGAAGCAATTTCCAACCTCCCACGCCAAAGGTCATAAAAAAATCAAGTCGTTTCTTAGCCATGTCGATTTTTTTCGTCGTTTTATAAAAGATTTTAGTGTATTGGCATGGCCCTTGACCAATTTCTTTCCAAATATGTCCCATTTGTGTGGTCTGATGATTGTGACGTATCATTTAAAAAACTCAAAAGCATGCTCACTTTACCTCCAATCATGCGACCACCCAAGTGGGACTTACCATTTGAGCTCAAGTGCGATGCAAGTGATTACATGATCGGTGCTATGCTTGGTCAACGGGAAGACAAGAGACCACATGTAATATACTATGCTAGTAAGACTCTAAATGAGGCACAAATGAATTACACTACCACCGAAAAAGAGTTGCTGGCCGTAGTATTTGCATTGGATAAATTTTGGTCTTACATCATTGGTACACCTATTGTAGTCTACACTGATCACTCTGCTTTGAAGTATCTTTTGTCTAAGCAGGATGCAAAATTGAGACTCATTAGATGGATCCTCCTCCTATAAGAATTCAACTTGATAATCAAAGACAAAAAGGGAGTTAAGAACTTGGTGGCGGACCATTTTTCCCGACTTGTAGTTCATGAAGTTGAAGAGCATATTCCTATCCTAGACTCTTTTTCCTAACAAACATTTATTTTCCATTCATTCTGTTTGTCCTTAGTATGCTAACATTTGTAATTATCTTGCTACAGGACAAATTCCACCGCATTGGAGCCCGAAGGATAGACAGAGATTTATGGCGGATGTAAAGTACTTTTACTTTGACAACCCGTACTTGTTCAAATAATGCCTTGACCAACTCATTAGGAGATGCGTACCTAAGAATAAACAATGGGATTTCCTTGCATTCTGTCATTCCGAAGCTTGTGGTGGTCACTTCTCTTCCAAAAAGACTTCGACTAAGGTTTTACAATCCGATTTTTATTGGCCTTCTTTAATTAAGGATTGTGTTTCATTTTTCAAGCAATGCGATAGGTGCCAAAGATTGGGTAGTGTGACCCATAGGAATATGATGCACTTGTCCCCCCATATTAGTAATTGAGATATTCGATTGTTGGGGCATTGACTTCATGGGTCCATTCCCTATTTCTGTTGGCTACCTCTATATTTTGTTGGCAGTAGACTATGTGTCCAAGTGGGTAGAGGTTATCCTAACCAATACCAATGACCATCGGGTCATGGTCAAGTTTCTCAAAGAAAACATTTTTTTGAGGTTTGGGATGCCTTGAGTAATGATAAGTGATGATGGTTCTCATTTCTGTAATAAGCTATTTGCATCCTTAATGCACAAGTATGGCGTCACGCACAAGGTATCCACCGCTTATCACCGACAGACCAATGGCTAAGCTGAGTTGGCCAATAGGAAGATCAAGAACATCCTAGAGAAAACGGTGAACTCTAATAGGAAGGATTGGTCACTTAGGTTGACTAATGCCCTATGAGCTTACCGCACTGCTTACAAGACCATTCTAGGAATGTCACCCAATAGGCTAGTGTATGGCAAGGCTTGCCATTTTTCAATTGAAATGGAGCACAAGGCCTATTGAGCCATCAAGACCATAAACTTCAACTTGAGAATAGCTAGAGAGAATAGGAAGTTGGAGTTAAATGAGTTGGAGGAGATCCATATAAATGCATACAAGAGCTCAAGAATTTCAAAAGAAAGGGTTAAGTTTTTCCATGATAAATCCATTTTAAGGAAAACATTTGAGCTGAACAAAAAGTACTCTTGTATAATTCTCAACTCTCCATCTTCCAAGGAAAACTACGATCTCGTTGGGATGACCTCTATCTTGTCAAAGTGGCCTACCCCAATAGAGCTCTGAAAATCACAAACCCTGAGGATGGTAAAACATTGAAGGTGAATGGCCAAAGACTTAAGCTATTCTTCGAGGGTTTTGAGGGTCAAAAGGTGGAGGAAGAGTTTTTGGACCCGGTTTACCCGAACCTTTTGGAGGATTAACTGTTCATGTAGATTTTAGTGTACAACTGTTTTCTTTTATCATTTACTTTCCAAGTTATTTTGTTTACTTATTTTAATCCTTTTGTAGTTTTTGCTCTTTTAATGTGCAGATTACTGTGTTTTTTTTTCAAAAGCTCCATACGAGGTATTCTCTAACCTTGCTTATCTTTTTAAAATTCCATCATTGCATATCATATCTTTTTTGTTGCATTCAGAACAATGCATGAATCAATTTGGAGGGGGGGGGTGAGGTGCACCATTTGTATGTATGATACACTATTTTTTTGTGAAAATTTATTGTGGTGAAATTCACCTTTCACATGTTCTATAGATTTTTGTTTAAGAATAGTTGAGAAATATGAGAAACATTTGAAAATTATTGTAAAAAATATCTGAATGTTGACCTATATTCCCCTATTTAAGGTGTCATGGATTTATTGATATTTTGATCTTTGCTTTGAATTGTGAATACATAAACACATTATAGAAGTTTATCCTATCCGAAGAGTATCACTTACTTGTTTGCATTTGAAATCAACCATAAGTGCACCATGAATTTGTAATTTTTACAATTTACGGATTGAATTCACATTTTAGTGCTTGACATGAATAATGGAGATGAGTAAGTAACCATGAGAGTTTTAGTGTCAATCCTTATTAAAGGGAACTTACATTTACTCAAAGGAACAATTTTCAAATTCAAATCTGTTTAATAATCTCATTATGCTTGCTTTGGTTAGAGTGCATTTGGGTAGTTTATTGAATTTGTCTTGAAACCTAATATACTCTCCCATGCTTATCTGGAAATGATCTTAGGCCATCTTTGACTGACTTTGAGCCTTAAACCTTGTTGTTGTGAAAATATTATCCCTAGTGTCATTATTAAGCCTTGTTGAAAATTAGTTTCCATGCAACACATTTGACCAAGCCAGTGCAAAATGATAAAAATTTACCACACCTTGGTTGTTTCGAGAGTTGACTATGATTGATCATAAAAGAGAAGCAATGGTGATGTGGAAACCCAAGAAAGGGATGAATGATGTTGAATTCAATGTTGAATGAAAAAGAATGAAAAATGAGAGAAAAAAGGAGAGAAAAGGGGGTGAAAGAAGAAAGAATGATCAAATAAAAAGGAAAATGTTAACGAAAAGAAAAGAAAAAGAAATAAAGAGTGAAGTGATGGTGTTAGACTGACAATCCCAAAAAAGGGAGATCTTTTTGAAATAAAGGTCACTCACTTGGAAAAACCCTATTTTTTATCCTCTATCCTTCAGTTCACTTACCTCAACATCACCCCAAGGCCTCATTACAACTTTTTAAAGTCCAAAATGATTTAGAGAAGCATGGGGAAAGCATACCTTTAAAGAAAAAGTAGTAGATTTTTCTATCTAGTGCCATAACATTTCTTTTCATGAGATTATGCCAAGATTGTTTCATTTTTATGCATGTACTTCATTTTTGGATTATATGTGAGCATACGTTGTTTTGTGCACAAGTTTCTATCTCACATTTACACAAGCAGAGCATGTTAGGATAGTCATGGTGTGATTTATTGTTGAGAGAAACCCTTGGTGAGTTTTGCATTAAGCTAATTTGGATAGCCGAGTGAATGTGAATTCCGTTGGGAAACTGTTTAAATTACGTGTCCATTTTGTGACGTTCCTAAAATCGGGGGTCCTGTTGACCATCCGTCAACCTGTGAAAATACCCATGAATGTTGCGTGACTCGACATCACGTCTATTACATCCCTGTAATCGGGATCATAACTTACATGTATAACATGTTCCTTTAATCATTTAATTCAATGGAGGTCCTATGAGCCTCAATATACCTCATTTAATGTACATTTGTATCTTTGGAACAAAGGAAAACAAAGTTCAAAAGGTTAACAAAACAATTTTAGATTTTTCAGATTTTTGGAAGAGCTACCGGTAGATGTTTGTTATAACTACCGGTAGAAGTTCTACCTGTAAGCTACCGATAGCTTCCTCCTACTGGACAGGTACTATCTATTAGCTACCGGTAGTTATTGCCTGCTGTACAGGTACTACCTATTAGCTACCGATAGTTATTGTCTGCTGAACAGGTACTGCCTGTTAGCTACCGGCAGTTATTGTCTGTCGAACAAATACTACCTGTTAACTACCGGTAGTTATTGCCTGCTACCAATAAGTTTTGTCCAGAATTTCATATTTCTTTGGTTTTTCATTTCCAATTCATCCCAAACCTTCTCAAATCCATCCCAAACATGTATAATAAAATTTTCTACATTATACATGAACCATACAAGTTCTATTACATGTTTTTACATAATTTACACGTCAAAACGGCATTTAACCAAATTTTTTACAAAACTTGTTTCCAAAAGCCAAAAATCGGTTTTTCTTCATCTTTGAGGCCCCGAATGTGAGTCCTCCACCGGTACAAACCCCGCACCTGAAATGTTCACATGCAACATTTCATACAGAGGCTACTCCCCAACCTAAGTGCATATGCAATGTTCACATGTAACATTTATCAACAACAACCATTCCAACCAACATTTAAGCAAGTCAAGGTTGAAATCTAACATACCATGCCATGAAATGAGATGATGTCCATTCATGCAATTTACCCGAGCCCTTCTCAGCTCCACAACACATGTCATGCCAATGTGTATTAAAATCGAGCTTTTCTAGCTTCGACTATCTGCCTTCATCCCATGCTATGTAGTGAGTATCAAAATCGGGTTCCCCAAGCCCCCGTCACTTGTGTTACACACCCAATGACTAACTAAAATCTCTGGGTCTTTCTTGGGGTGGGTATTTATGGACTTACACCAACGGTCACCCAACCAACACGGAATTCATGGACTTCCACCAACGGTTTCGCGTACACCGACACACTTTATGAGCTCTTATACCAACGGAAGTACGTATCCAAATACCGGGTCTCTCACCCGAGGGATAGTCTAACCCTTCTTGCTACCCTGACCCAAGTCTTTTTCATGCAACCGTGCAACTCAGTCAAACATTCAATCCAACTTTCTTGAGCCCACCCATCATTCATCTATGTGGTGTTTGATGCCAATCATGCACCCACACCCATAAATTGCAATGTCTACGTGCATATGTAATGTAATGCATCATTGCCATTCCAATACCATGCTCACATGTAATGAATGTCATATGAGCAATTTTAAGCCACATGTCTACATGTTCCATGGAAATTCATATCATAAGTATATAAATTCTATAAGTCATCACAATGCCAATATCTCAATGAGCACATATTAACATTTCTTTCTAACACATTTTTCTAAGCATGTTACGCATTGTTATGTCATAACAACTTGATTCATACATAGCCAATTGACAAACACCATCAAAGCAAAAATTCATGTTATCACACAAGAATTTTCACCTCATTCACAAGCATGATATAAAACATATAACATGCCCACATAACACCCATTTTTCATAGAATTTCACAATAATTGCAACCCACCAATTCCAATCTAGGAATTTTACTTAAATTAGGTCAAATTCACATACCCAATTCACCAATCACCCAATTCCATCAATTTCACAACCATAGACAAGTTATATATATATATATATATATATATATATATATATATATATATATATATATATCCATCTACCAATTTCATATAACACTCTAGGTTGTAAAATAAACCCAAGTAGGAAGCAACCCTACCTCTTGAAGCATAAACCCACCTGGTAGAAGTCCTCAAGACTCAAATTCTCGCCCAAGCCCTTGATTCCACCACGCTTGATTTTGAAAACTTCGGTGAAATCCTTCATTTTGGTGTGGTCATGTAGCCCTTAACGAGGAGACCGACTTTTGTTCTTGCCCCGAGTGGATTTAAGCATCGTAGCCTTGTAGATCATAGAGAGAAGGTAATGTTTTTTCTCACTTTCCCTCTCTTTCTCTCAATGTTAATGGCCGGCTGAAGAAATGGGAGAAAAATCTAATTTTTCCCCTATTTATACTCTTAGAATACTTGGCCCACAACGCGCCACACAACCCTTTTATTTTTGGGTCCGTTTTCATCCCGAAACGATTAAATTTCTTCCCGTTCAAGTTAAAATTAATTTTATTTTAATTTTCCTTTAATTATTTCTTAAATTTCAAAATTTTATTGAAAATCTCATTTTTGGGTCACCCGAAACTCGACTGCCTCACAAAACATGAAAATTTTTACTGTCTCAGAATTCGATAAAATTTAACGTGGTAACTAGATTTCACGAGATAAATCCAACGATGTAGTCCGTTTCATTATTCAAGATCTAGAAATATTCATATTTTTAACCCATATTGTAGAGACAAAATTACTGTTTTCCCCTTGTTTACAAAAGTTTAAATTTACCGGGTTTTTACATTCTTCCCCCCTTAAAAGAATTTCATCCCTGAAATTCACACACACATACATTTAACCACATGCATATGTAGCAGTTATGCAACATTGACTTTATACGTAAAATCATAAAACTTGTACCTCCATCCTCGAACAGGAACGGATAGTTGGTACGTATAGTGTCCTCATACTCCCATGTCGCCTCTTCCATGTCTCGGTGCTACTACAGCACCTTCACTAGCCTCATGGTCTTGTCTCGCAAAACCTGCTCCCGGCTATCCATGATACACACCGGTACCTCCTCGAAGGTCCCATCCGCATCAACAATCATCTCACCCCAATCCACTACATGTGTCGAATCTAGAGTATACTTCCGAAGCATAAAGATATGGAATACCACGTGAACACCCGATAGATTTGGTGGTAACGCCAACCGATAAACAACTGCACCAACCCTCTCATGTACCTCGAAGGGCCCGATATACCTCAACGACAGCTTTTCCCACTTACCAAACCTGACCACTCCTCTTTTAGGCATCACCTTCAAGAAGACATGATCTCCCACCTCAAACCCTAAAGGTCATCACCGTCTGTCGGCATAGCTCTTCTGTTGGCTTTGAGCCATAAGAAGATGCTTCCGAATTAGGTCCACCTTCTCCAATGTGTCTCTGATCAAATTTGGACCCGTAGAGGGTCTCTCTCCCACCTCCGTCCAACAAATCGGTTATCGACAAGGCCTCCCATATAATGCCTCATAGGGTGTCATCTGTATGCTCGCTTGGTAACTATTGTTGTAGGCAAACTCTACTAAGGGTAAATTCTCTTCCCAACTACCCTTGTGATCTAAGACGCATGCCCGCAGCATATCCTCTAATATCTAAATGGTCCTCTCTGACTGACTGTCCATCTGGAGATGAAAAAAAGTGCTCATCATCAACTGTGTCCCCATGGCTCGCTGGAAACTCTCCCAAAATTGAGCTGTGAACCTGGGATCCTGATCTGATACTATGGACACGGGGCACTCCATGCAATCAGACAATCTCCCGTATGTACAACTTGTAGAATTCCTCCAGTGTGAAGGTCATCTGCACAATCAAAAAATGTGCCGACTTGGTAAGTCGATCCACTATCACCCACACCGCGTCGTGTCCCCGCGAAGTCAATGGCAAGTGAGTCACAAATCCATCGTAACATGCTCCCACTTTCACTCGGCTACCTCTAAAGGCTGGAGTAATCCCGCTGGTCCTTGGTGTTCAGCCTTAACCTGCTGACACGTGAGACATCAGCTAATAAAATTTCCAACATCTTACTTCATCTCGCTCCAATAATACTAGTGACGAAGATTATAGTACATCTTCGTGCCACCTGGATGTATAGCAAATCAGGAACAATGGAACTGCTTGAGAATCTCCTCTCTGAGCTTCGCCGATTGAGGAACCACAATCCTCCCTCTATACTGAAGACTACCATCTAAGTGAATGGTCCAGCCCTTGTCACCAGAACCTACTTGTACTCGATCACTAACAGATGATAACTCTGTATCCAGCCCCTGGGACTCAATCACCTTGCTCAGTAGGAAAGGTGTAGCCACCAAACTCCCCAAAATGCCCTGAGTCTGACCCATGTATCGTAGCCTAAACTGCCCCACAGTCTCGAGCATCTGCCACTCCCTAGAAGCCAAACTAGCCAAGACTCCTCGTGACTTCCGGCTGAGTGCATCAGCCACCACATTTGCCTTATCGGGATGGTAATGCAAGGTGAAGTCGTAGTCCTCAAGAAACTCCATCCACTTGCGTTGCCTCATGTTGAAGTCTCATTGTGTGAAGAGATACTTCAAACTTCTATGGTCTAAAAATACCTCAAACTGTTCACCACATAGGTAGTGGTGCCAAGCCTTCAAGGCAAAAATAATGGCTGCCAACTCCATGTCGTGTGTGGGATAATTTTGCTCGTGATTCTTTAACTGCCGCGAACCATAAGCTACCACCCTCCCAGACTGTATCAAAATACATCCAAGTCTGTCCTTTGAGGCATCACAATACACCGTGTATCTCTGTCCCCTTTCTAGGACTATCAAGATATGAGCTGAAGTAAGCCTCCTCTTTAACTCCTAGGAAGCCTTCTCGTAAGAATCATTCCACTCAAACTTGACCTCCTTCCGGGTCAATCTCGTCATAGGCGCAGCTAATCAAGAGAAGTCCTCAATGAACCTCCTATAGTACCCCGCCAAGCCCAAGAAACTGCGTATCTCAAAGACTGACTTCAGTTTCCCCCAATTTATAACTTCTTCCACCTTTTTTGGGTCCACGAATACACTCGAAGCCGACACTACATGTCCCAAAAATTTCACTTCAATAAGCCAAAATTCACATTTGCTGAACTTAGTGTACAACTGATGATCTCTTAGCATCTGGAGAATAACCCTCAAGTGATCCTCATGCTCCTCCTCAGACTTGGAGTAGATCAAGATGTCGTCAACAAAGACCACGACAAACTGATCAAGGTAGGGTTGAAATACCCTATGCATGAGATCCATGAATGCCGCCGGGGCATTCGTCAATCCAAATGGCATCATAGTGAACTCGAAATGCCCAGACCACGTTCTGAATGCCGTCTTAGGGATATCCACCTCCCTGATCCTTAACTGATGGTAGCCCGTACGGAGATCTAGCTTGGAGTAGACTCACGCTCCCCTCAGCTAATCAAATAGATCGTCAATCCTTAGCAAAGGGTATCTATTCTTAATAGTGACCTGGTTCAACAACCGATAATCTATACACAACCAAAGGGTCTTATCCTTCTTCTTGGCAAACAACACCTGAGCGCCCCAAGGTGAAGTGCTCGGTCTAATGAAGCCCTTGTCCAATAATTCTTGTAACTGGACCTTGAGTTCCTACAACTCAGTTGGTGTCATCCTATGTGGAGTCATAGAAATAGGCGACGTACTGGGATGTAACTCAATGTTGAAGTCTACATCCCTATGTGGAGGTAATTCTGGTAGTTCATCCACAAAAATATCATCATACTCACATACAACCCGAGGCAGACCCAACTCCTGTCTCACCTCGTCCTCCATGGTAAGGCTTATAAGTTAACCCATTAACTGTCTGTGCCATCTAGAGTCATACACGGCTTGAGGTAAAGCTTCATGTTTTTCCCCCTAGAACTTAAAACAGACACCATTAGGTGTGTAAGCAGTGACCCTCTTCCTATCACAATCAATGACGACCCGATGTGCCGCCAACCAATCCATCCTGAAGATCATATCAAACTCCGACATGTCCATGACCCTAAGGTCCACAGTGAGTAGAATTCCCGAGATCTCTAACTCACAATCCCAACATATCTGATCGACTCTCACCCTGGCTCCTAGGGGAGAACTCACATGCATTAGCTTTTCCAAGGTTCCAACCTCTAAGCCCAAGTCTTTCACACAAGATGCATCAATAAATGAATGTGATGCACCAGAATCAAATAACACTCTATCCCATAAGCGAGAGAGTAGGAATGTACCTTATATCATCGATAGATCTACCGGCTCAGTCTATGGTACCATGGTGTAAACACGCCCCTAGGTTCCCAAAGTACCGGCCTATAAGCCCTGGCCTCAACCTCGACCCATGCCCTGGCCCATCTGGCCTAATTACGGAGTCCCCACAAGTGAAGTAGTAGGGGCCTGAGTGGCACCCTAGAACTGATACTAGTTTTCCTGGCCCATGGTAGGCCAGGAAAGAATGTACTGTGTCTGTGGTTGCCCCACTGAAGTCTGGGACTAAGATGACCTGTAACTCTGGGATCTCTGCCTCTTAGGGTAATCCCGTTTCATGTGTCCCGACTGGTGGCAATGGAAACATGTTCTCTGACCCACCTGATATATAGTCCCCAGCTTCTCCGGTCTTAGGAGGATCGACCTTGCCCTTGGCTCTGAGAGCCACAGCTTTGTCCCTACAGAGGAAAAGTCATCTGCCTCTTTTCTGAGCTAGAAGAAAAGGATTGACCCTCCTTCTTCTTGTCCTTGGCACCTGAATCTTGGATGCTCCTTGCATCCTCAATCTTTCTCTCAATGGCCATAGTTGTAGTGACCATCGAGTCCAAGTCTTGCAAAAGAAGACCCACAATTTTGCCCCGGCTGGACAACTTTAAACCATCCTAGAACTTCCTCACCTTGGCCAAGTCTGTGGCCACATAATCATCGGCGAAATGTGCTAATTCCGTGAACTTTGCATGTCTTGGGCTGTCGAAAAATACTTTCTCATGAAGAGCTCCTTGAACTCCACCCAAGTCATAGCCTCCAAGTTCTTGGAGTCCTTCACCCAATCCTACCACAACTGGGATTCTCCCTCTAACTAAGACGTAGCTAGGGTTATCTTGGTGGCATCGGAGGTGATCTCCATAGCCCTCAATACCTTATCGACTTGTTGGAACCAATGGTCAGCCACCATCGGGTCTGCTCCTCCCTTGAATACCGGAGGTTTATGTGCTGTGAACTTCTGGAGGTTGCTCATGCCTCCTTGCCCTACATTTGCACCCATCTGTGCAACATTATCAGTTGTAGCACTAGCTTGTGCAATCGTAGCAACCATCGCGCCAATAGCCTCCACAAAGGCTTGTTGGTCAAAGGCCCGTGGTGGTTGGTTATTGTTCTGTCCACCCCGATGACCCCTCCCTCGAGTTGCCATCTACACACATGCTAGATAGCAATAAAGCATTTATTTAGTATCCCATGATAGGGACCAACTTGAAACATTGAGATTTTTCTCCTTGTTTTCCTAGTAGAGCCTATACCACCCACTAGTAAACATTTATACCTTATACTATCCCGTTCATTTCTTTTCCGACCCCCAAGGTTATGTTTTCTAACCCTAGTGTCCCTTTCCATATACATTTTACCATGTATATCATTCACATAATCACATAGCACGTAATCATGTAACACAATGTAAGCACATAAGATGAAATGTACAATGCATGCAATGGTCTAAACTTAATGCCCATCAAGCCCTAGGTAATCTGTATACCTATGCTCTGATACATGCTATGACGCCCCTAAAACCAAGGGTCCCGTTGACCATCCGTCAATCCGCAAAAATACACGTGAATGTCGAGTGGCTTGACATCACATCTATCACATCCCTGTAACCGGGATCATCACTTACATGTATAACTTGTGTTCCTTTAATCATTTAATTCAATGAAGGTCCTATGAGCCTCAATATACCTCATTTAATGTCCATTTGTATCATTGAAACTAAGGAAAACAAAGTTCAAAAGGTTAGCAAAACAATTTTAGATTTTTCAGATTTTTCGAAGAGCTACCGGTAGATGTTTGTTATAAGTCTGATAAAAGTTCTACCTATAAGCTATCGGTAGCTTCCTCCTACTAGATAGGTACTACCTGTTAGCTATCGGTAGTTATTGCCTGCTGTTTAGGTACTACCTGTTAGTTATCGGTAGTTATTGTCTACTGAACAGGTACTACTTGTTAGCTACCAGTAGTTATTGCCTGTCGAACAGATACTACCTGTTAACTACCAGTAGTTATTGCCTGCTACCGGTAAGTTTTGTCCAAAATTTCATATTTCATTGGTTTTTCATTTCCAATTCATCCTAAACCTTCTCAAATCCATCCCAAACATGTATAATAACATTTTCTACAGTATACATTAACCATACAAGTTTTATTACATGCCTTTACATAATTTACATGTCAAAACGGCATTTACCAAAGTTTTTACAAAATTTGTTTCCAAAAGCCACAAATTGGCTTTTCTTCATCTTTGAGGCCCCGAATGTGAGTCCTCCACCAGTATGAACCCCGCACCTAAAATGTGTTCTCGTATAGGGTGAGCCAACGCCCAGTAGAATATTTCCTACAAAGGCTACTCTCCAACCTAAGTGCATATGCAATGTTCACATGTAACATTTATCAACAACAATCATTCCAATCAACACTTAAGCAAGTCAAGGTTGAAATCTAACATACCATGCCATGAAATGAGATGATGCCCATTCATGCAATTTACCCTAACCCTTCCTTGCTCCACAACACATATCATGCCAATGTGTATTAAAATCGAGCTTTTCTAGCTTCTTCTATCTACCTTCACCTCATGCGATGCAGTGAGCATCAAAATAGGGCTCTCCAAGCCCCCGCCATTTGTGTTACACACCCAATGGCTAACTAAAATATTTGGGTCTTTCTTGGGGTGAGTATTTATGGACTTACATCAACCGTCACCCAATCGACACGAATTCATGGACTTTCCCCAACGATTCCGCGTACACCGACATACTTTATGGGCTCTTATACCAACGGAAGTGCGTATCCAAATACCGGGTCTCTCACTCGAGGGATAGTCTAACCCTTCTTGCTACCCCGACCCAAGTCTTTTTCATGCAACCATGCGACTTAGTCAAACATTCAATCCAACTTTTCTGAGCCCACCCATTATTCACCTACGTGGTGTTTGATGCCAACCATGCACCCACACCCATAAATTGCGATGTCTACATGCATATGCAATGTAATGAATCATTGCCATTCCAATATCATGCCCACATGTAATGAATGTCATATGAGCAATTTTAAACCACATGTCTACATGTTCCATGGAAATTCATATCAAAAGCAGATAAATTTCATAAGTCATCACAATGTCAATATCTTAATGAGCACATATTAACATTTCTTTCCAACACATTTTTCTAAGCATGTTATGCATTGTTATGTCATAACAACTTGATTCATACATAGGCATTTAGCAAACACCATCAAAGCAATAATTTCTGTTATCACAAAAGAATTTCCACCTCATTCACAAGCATGATATAATACATATAGCATGCCCACATAACACCCATTTTCCATAGAATTTCACAATAATTGCAACCCACCAATTCCAATCGAGGAATTTTACTTAAATTAGGTCAAATTCACATACCTAATTCACCAATCATCCAATTCCATCAATGTCACAGCCATAGACAAGTGATATATATATCTATTCATCTACCCATTTCATATAACACTCTAGGTTGTAAAATAAACCCAAGAAGGAACCCTATCTCTTGAAGTGTAAACCCACTTGGTAGAAGCCCTCAAGACTCAAATTCTCGCTCCAAGCCCATGATTCCACCAAGCTTAGTTTTGAAACTTTGGTCAAATCTCTCGTTTTTGGTGTGGTCGTGTACCCCTCAACGAGGAGACTGACTTTTGTTCTTACCTCGAGTGGATTTGAGCACCTTAGCCTTGTAGATCATAGAGAGAAGATAGAGTTTTTCTTCACTTTCCCTCTCTTTCTCTCAAAAATGGCCGGCTGAAGAAATGAGAGAAAAATCTGATTTTCTCCCCTATTTATACTCTTAGAATACTTGACCCACAACGCGCCACACAGCCTTTTTATTTCGGGTCTATTTTCATCCCGAAATGATTAAATTTTATCCCGGTACAAGTTTAAATTAATTTTATTTTAATTTGTCTTTAATTATTTCTCAAATTTTAAAATTTTATTGAAAATCCCGTTTTTGGGCCACCCGAGACTCGATTGCCTCACAAAACGTAAAAAATTCGACTGTCTCAGAGTTTGATGAAATTTGACGTGATAACTAGATTTTGCGAGATGAATCCAACGGTGAGGTCCGTTTCTTCATCTGAGATCTAAACAAATTTAAGTTTTCAATCCGTACTATAGTAACAAAATTACCATTTTGCAATTATTTACAAAAGTTTAAATTTACCGCGTTTTTACACATTCCACACACAAGAGTTTGAAAATGATTGTGTAGGTGCATACTATAGAATAGAATTTAAAGTAATAGTGATGCTCATGTGTACTTCATTCGGGTATTTGAACAATGTATTATGCAAGCCTAGGCTTGTAGGATGGGGGAATATCACTCAAATTTTTGATATTGGATAGAATTTGAAATACCTTTATCACTTGAAAATGTGCTTTACATTTTGGGTATTTGGTTTGTTAGTTCCATGTAGAAATCCATGTCTTGTGTGTTGAAAGCATCAAAATTTTAAATCATATTTGTAATTTCAGAAATGACTTGGGGCATGGTCACTCAATTGTGGTTCACAAGAGTACTTCATGTTTTTGGTAGAGTAGAGGGCATAAATAGGGAGTTAGAAGGTGTAGGGGTTGATTTAGATTGAAGTGGAATTGAGAATGGGAGCTCGTAGGTTTTTGCAAACAAGGCAAAATTTACTAGTAGTTTTGGGCCAAAACCTACTAGTAGTTTTGGGCCAAAACCTACCGGTTGTTTCTTGTCCAGTGCACAAAACCCACCGGTAGGTTTTGAACGACCTACCGATAGGTTTTGATTGACCTACCGGTAGGTTTTGCCCAGAAAGCCAACAATAAGGGTTTTAAGTTCATTTTGTTTAGGGAACTATTCATTTCCTTCAAAACCTTCGAACTCCTAGGCACTTCTCTCTCCCTCAAATCTTCTCAAAGCTTCAAAAAACACTCACCCAATCAAATCTTCCATTTATTACTTGGAATTTTACCAAAATTTGTGGATTTTCTCACTAAACCCTAGTTTTGTCCCCAAATTCCATTTCTCTCATTTTTCTCTCCAAAAGTTTGATTCCATTGCAATGGCTCGCTTACGAAAGATTTCTCTTGATGTTTTTGATCCTCTTGAGGGGCTCTTGATGTGTTTTTTGTCATTCTTCGCACTTGTGGCACTGTTGCTACTCATGGCCCGCACAAAACATCAGAGCCAGGCTCCCCGCAACCCACGAGTACTAGTTCCCGCAAGAGGACTGAAAAGGGTCCTAGCGGAGATAGGGAGAGAGGGGGAAGAAAGCAAAAAAATGATACCCGAATCCAAAGGATTGAGAAGAAAAATGTCACGTGTGAGCGGTTCGTGGACGTGATCACTCTTGGGCCGACTTATGAGATGGGGAGAGTGATAGAGGGACACGGTATCGGGATTTGGTTTGAGTCGGTTAACGGGTATAACTTGGCTATGTGTAGAGAATTTTATAAGAGATTGCATATGGAGGATGAGGATGGGTTTATTCTCAAGAAAAATGTGAAAGGTAAAGTTTTTGGTGTGACCCTGAATTTGATTGCTCGCTTGATGAAGTACCAGAGGCCACTTCCCCTACCTCGGTGTGTCCACACAACATCCAAGGGCTAAAAACAATCCCCAAGTATGTGCGGCTATGCTACGAGGACCCGAACCAATTCAAGGTTACAATTCAAGTCGGGACCTTAAGCACTCATACGAGATTATGAATAAGCTCTTAAATCACAATTTGATCCCCCAAGGTGCAGAGAAGAACCCCAATGTGGAGAAGCTCACCCTCCTTTATGCTTTTATGACTAGGAAGGCTATGGATGTAGCCTTATTGATGTAGGAGTTTAGCAAAGAGTTCACCCAGGCTAGGAAGCTGAAGAAGGATCTCCCATTTGCCAATCTAGTCACCAAGATATGCTACTCCAGCATGGTCAAGGCCTATGTCTCTGATATGCTAACACTACCTGAATTAGGAGCCATAGTAAAAACAAGTACTAGCAAGCAAAAGGCGATGAGTAGGGGTGAGAGGGCTAGAGCCTCGAGACCTAAGCCTATGTAAAAATCCGGAGAAATTTGAACTTTTTATGAAAAGGGGCAAAAAGATAATTTGCCACTATAGTATGGGTTGCAAAATTGAATTTTTCTAGAGGTCAAATAATGAAATGGACCTCAGTTTTGGATTCATCTCGCAAAATCTAGGTATCCGGTCAATTTTTGTCAAGTTCTGAGATAGTCAAAATTTTCACACCCAGGTGACCCAAAAATAAATTTTTAAATAAAATTTTGAAAGTTGGAAAATAAATTAAAGCAATTTGAAAATAAAAATGTTTTGAACTTGAACCAGGCTAAAATTTAATCGTTTCGGGGGCAAAAACGGACCCTGAAAAAAGGGGATCGTGTGGCGCATTGTAGACCAAGCATTAAGGAGTATAAATAGGGGGAGAAAATCTGATTTCTCCTCATTTTTTCAGCTGGGTTCTAACGTTGGAGAGCAAGAGGGGGAAAAAGAGAGAAAATCCAATTTCTCTGTAAAATCTACGCCTCCCCGTCGCTCAAATCAACTCGAGCCAAGTATTAAAGTCATTCCTCTCGACGAGGGCTACACGACAATACAAAAAAGCGCGGGTTTTACTAAACTCCAAGAAAAGGAATTAGGGAAAAGTGGAGATTCTAGCTTTTTTTGTGTTCTTGGAGCATCTTAACATCATTTTACGCTTCTAAAGATAGGATTTTCTCCCTAATTAGGCTTATTTTTAACTTGGGGTGAGTATATGGAATTGGTAGGGTGTTAGCTATTTGTATCCCTTGTCTATTGTGGTAAAAAATTTGAGGAATTGGGTATTGATATTAGGTAGAATAAATTCTATCTTGAATTGGTGTGTAAAAATTGCTAGTTGTGATTTTTCAGAAAAATGTTATTATGTGGGCATGCTATGTGTTTATATTGTGCCTTGTGAATTAAGTGTGTTATTAGCATAGATTATGTGCTAACATGCTTGGGATTTGTTGCTGGGTATAATGTTAATATATATTTTATGATATGTTAGAATTATATGCTTTTGATAGAATTGGCCATGGAATGGTGGAAATTGCACATTGGCATTAATTGCATATTGGGCATGATTTTGGCATCACATTTATAGGCATTAGGCATGAGTGTGTGTGTGTGTGTGTGTGTGTGTGTGTGCATGGTTTAATCAAACACCATACTTGGTGGATGATGGGTGAGCTTGAGAAAGTTAGAACGAAGGTCCGACTGAGTCGCACGGTTGCATGAAAAACTTGTGTCGGGTATATCAAGAAGGGCTAGACTCTCCCTCGGGTGCAAGGCCCGACTATTGGTTTATACACTTCTGACGGTGCAAGTCTAAAAAAGTGTATCGATGTGCGGAGCTAGCGGTGAGACACCAAAATTCCGCTACCCAACAAAGACACATGATTTTTTTTTAATAAAATTGTCATTTGATGTGTAACATCAATGGCGGGAACTTGGAATGTCCGGTTTTCACACATTGGCATTGCATTTTGTTGTGAGAGCCAGTGAGGGCTCGGGTTGAAGTGCATGAGTGAGTCTCATCTCATTTCATGACATGACAAATTCTTGTCAATGAATGCATATTCTTGATGGAAATATTTTGAATGGTTGATTATTGCATGTGAACATTTCACATTAATCTAGGTTGAGAAGTAGTCTCTTTAGAAGATACCCTATTGAGTGTGGCTCACCCTTTATGGGACAATTTTTCAAGAGCGGGGTTGACACCTGTGGACAGCTCCCATTCGAGCCTCAAGGATGAAGAAAATCGACTTGTGGCTTTTATGGCTCATTTTGTAAAAACCTTATGAAAAAATTATTTTTTGACATGTAATATATGGAAATGATTTTTATTGAACTTGTATGCATCATGTTTTATGTGAAAAACTTCATTAAACATGTATTGGACTGATTGAAATGGTTTGGAGTGGATTGGCAAATCAAAAACAGGTAAATAGGCCAATCTGTAAAAAACCTTCTGGAAGGTCAATCAAAACCTTCTGAAAGGAATTTTCTAGTGACAAAAACCTTCCGGAAGGTTGACAAAAACCTTCCAGAAGGTTTTTCAAAAATCTGAAATTTTAAGAATGATTTCCTACGCTCCAGGCCTTGAGCCCTCTGTTCTAATGATGTAAATGGGCAATAATTGAGTTTAAATTGATGTATATTGGACCTCGAATGAGTCATATAGTCAAAATGTGCACAGATTATGTGTTAAGAGTTCCCGGAACAAGAGAGACTCTGCTCAAACTTCGTGTTTTAGTGATCCCAGTTAAGGGGATGCTATTGACGTGATGTCGGATTGTACGACGTTCACAGGTACTTCCGTGGATTGATGAGTGATCAATGCTTGATGTTTTCCGTTGTTGTTCCCTAGTCTCCTAGCATCACCCTCAAATATGTGTATGGGACTTATGTATGTAATGGAGTGTCACTCTCCCTCGAAATGATGTGAGAAATGGGGCAATGGAATAATGGAAAATGAAATGAACAAAATGTTTGGAATGAAATATGTATGAACAAAAGTGCTCCCCAAGCGCGAGGAGTCTTTTGAGTGTCGTGTTTTACTTGGAAAAGTATTCCAAGGTCATCTCTTCAGGGAAGGAAAGTTCAAGTGTGTGAAAGTGATTTTGTGAACAAAAGAAAAAGTGTAAAATCTTATAGTTGGTTTTGGTGAGTTTTCTTCTTAATGAAAATGCAAGAAAACAAGTGTTGGCTAATCCAAAGAGGTCATTCCAATGGGAATCCCAACTCAACTCGAAACCTTCCTCCAATGGTACATAGATGAATGATTGATTCGTGGGAAGCTAGACACGAGATGGTGAGGATCCAAGCATAAACCGTGACCAGGACTACAGAATATCAAAGACTCAAATCCACTCTCAACCCAATCAAACCGAACCATCGTACACTGAGAGGAGGAAAGGAAATGAGTTGAAATGGCATGCCCAAGAGGAGGTCTCCCTTGGATTAGCCAACTTAAAATCTAGCTATTCATGAAAACAAGAAGGAAATGCATAATGTAAAGAGACATAATATTGAAATGAAGATTAGAACTCACCTTAATGCAAGAAAATTTAAACTAAGAAGAAAATATGCAATACCCATTTTAAGAAAAACTTGAAGTGAAAAAAACTCATACAACAATGGTAGATTCTAAGTTACACAACTAAACTTGCAATGAACTTGAAATAGCTAAGATTAAAGTGCAAAAAATAAAGATTACAAGATATTTAAAGCTTACTACAACTGAAATGGAAAGGAAAATGCAAAAACATAAATTCCTATTACACTATTCATCTTCTTCTTCTTGGATTTTTTAAGCTTAGGTAGCCACCCCTTTCATCTTGTGTGAATGCTGAATATATGATGAAGGAGAGATGCACTTTCGTCCATGAGGCTCCCCTAGCCTGTGAGAGCAGACCTCCCATCAATTGGAGGTGATTTGAAGGCTTGGATAGGCTAGGAGAAGCTTAGCCTGCAACCATTATGGCTGCCCCCTTCTCTCCTATCCTAATCAATGTCATTGCCTCCAAAGTCTTCAACTAGGGTGTAGGGGACATGTAAATATATAAGGGATGTCAAGGGACAAGTGGGAGAATCAATGGTGGGACTCGCAAGCAAGTGGAGCATGAGTTGCAGGTGTTCTAGGCATTCGAAAGATTTTTTGTACACCTTCCGGAAGGCCAATTCAGTGGGCTAAACCTTCCGGAAGGTTTTCATCCAAATTTCATTTTTCTTGGTTTCTTCACTTTACAAGCCTCCCTATCCTCATTCAATGTGTCCATCTCTTCACCACACATTCACACTTAGTTGCAAAGTCCTAAAAGCCATCATTTATGCTATAATTACTTGCAACATTAAAATTTTCACATTATTCCTAACTTTAACTAATTCTAAATAATTAATTTTCAAATTTAAGTTAAAAAACATGAAATGAGGCCAATAAATATGCAATATTTTGTGCTCATCAATCAACATTTTATAAAAGGATCCTAGTTTTAGGGGCTTCACAGCTTGGTAGCAGAACCTAGGTATACGATTTACCTAAGCCTTGAGGGGCATGGGTTTAGATCATTGCATCCATTGTGCATTTCATGTTGTGTGCTTTACACGTTACATGTCATGTGCTATATGCTATGTGGATTATATGCATGGTAAGATGTATATGGAAATGGACACACTAGGGTTAGAAAACATAACCTTAGGGGTCAAAAAATAAATGAACAAGATGGTTCACGGGGTAGATGTCTACTTGTTAGTGGCACATGCTCTACTAGTGAGACAAGGAGAGAAAGCTCAAAGTTTGAACTTTGATTATGTAATGCCTCAAAATTTTTTTTCTTTTCCAAAAAAAATACCCGAGCGTGATTAAAAAATAAAATCACACCAAACTTACGGTAACCTTCCTTGTATTATTATATTCTACGTACGAGTACATAATCCTCACATGATCATTTCAAATATTCTTGATACAATACAAAGAGAAATAATAATAGCAGACTCTATCATCGTCCTTTTAGCCTATCCTCCGACCCGACTTCATATATCTGAAAAATATTAGATAGGGATGAGCTCACCAGCTCAATAGAATAATGTTTATCAATGACTACCAAGGTTTTAAAACAATGCATAATATGATTAAACCATGGATAAATGTAGGAATAGGGCAAAGTAATGAATCAAATAAATAAATAAATTTCTACACATATCAATTCGTCAATTTTCTGGTCCACGCATGAACCGCCTCCAGAGAAAAATTTGGTTGCACCCTAGGGAACCCAATGCCCTTGTTGCTTTTCTAGAAACACTAATACCGGGAATTATGTGGTGCCCCACAGGCTACCACGACAACCAATATTATAACCAGTGAACCCAAGAACTAGTAGGAATCCTGTGAATCCTCGCAAGGATCACGTGTCTACTAACCCTCCGCCCTCAATTATGTGCATTCAAAGTAATTTCATCAAAATCACAAAATAAATTCATAGCGTAATCAGACCCAACAGCAAATTAAACATCAAATAATAATTAAAAACAATATTTACTATGCAACGTGATTTCATAAGATAATTAGGGTCTCGATATAAATAAAAAAAAATACAACATGTGCATGATAACGATTTATTTATAAAACCCCAGTTTGACCACATGATTATAGCAATATAACATTATTAAAATAGATTTGATATGAAACCCCCAAATATACATGAAATGCATCAATGACAGTAAAAGATAAAAGAAACTCTACCTCCGCCTTCACTTTTACTCGATACTGTATACTGTGACAAAACAACCAAAAAAAATATTTAGAATAACAATAAGTAATAAGAGCTTATTTAAGCCAAAATAAATTTTTTTTTTGAATAACTAACGAAAATAATGATACATAAATTTAATCCAAAAATATTTAATGAGGATCAACATTAAATTTCTCGAATCTATAGAATTACTACATAATAACTAAAAGAATCTTCCCAAAAAATTTGATCACAAAAACTAGCTCTTAGGCCAACAAAATTTTGACCCTTTTTTCTCTTCTCTCTCTTTCTCTTCCTTTCTCCCTCCCTCTCTGTCTCTTCCTTTCTTCTCATTCTCTTCTGTGTGTTTTGCTTGGCCTAGGCTTGGCTATTTATATCCAAAGCCCTGCCCCAGTATGTCATGGCTTACACCATGTTGCTTGCCTCACTTGGACAGCCATCCACATCTTTACCATTCTTTTTTTTTGTTCGTGCACGTTTCCAAATCTTAAAAAAATCTAGAATAGGATATTTTGTCATTTCACAGACACACACACAAACATATATATATGTATATATATATAGAGAGAGAGAGAGAGAGAGATTTTCATTCATTATATGCTCACAAAATTTGACCTAAATTATAGTCATTTGATTTGTTTTCACGTGAAGAGTCTATATTTGAGGTTCATTTGTTTCAAAAAAAAAAATAAATCTCAATTATATAGAATCATAATTAATGACCTAATTAGCGTGTCAATTATTAATTAATATACTGGTCGTCACAATCTACCCCCTTAAAAAGAATTTCATACCCGAAGTTTGATACTAACTTTGAGAGTTAAAAAGATAGGGATATCTTGCACTCATATCTGCTTCCAGTTCACACGTGGCTCCTTCAATACCATGATATTGCCATAGCACTTTTACGAGTGGTATGACCTTGTT
>CAUOFW020001145.1:0-129679 GCA_963454935.2 Ilex paraguariensis
GGAACATGTAATACAATGTTAAAGAATCATAATGTCATGCCATGAAATGAGATGAGACTCACTCATGCACCCTAACTCGAGTCTACACCGACTCCCACAACATAATGTGATGCACGTGCATCATAAATCAGTCATTGGTCAAACACATACAATAACCTTTTGAAATACAATTGATGTGTTTTGAAAACTATTTCATTGTTGGATGTCTCCCACCAAATGAATATTTATATAACAAAACCATGTGTCTTTGTTGGGTATCAGATTTTGGAATCACACTGTTGGCTCCGTACGCCAGTACACTTTTCCAAAATTTCACCTCAAGGGAGTGTATGAGCCAAGTAGCCGGGCCTTTCACCCGAAGGAGTGTCTAGCCCTTCTTGCTATACTTGACACAAGTTTTTCTTTCATGCAACCATGCTACTCAGTCAGACATTCAATCCAACTTTTTTCCAGCCCATCACCAATCACCAAGTATGATGATTGATCCTACTATGCACACACACACACCATACTCATGGCCATGAATGTATTTCCCCTGTGCAATATGCAATGTAATGCACCATTGCAATGTCAATGTCATGCCCAATATGCAAGGAATGCTAATGAGCAATTTAACCACATATTTCAACATATGTCATGACAATTTATAACATAAGCATTTAATTACCATATTCTATCACATTGTCAACATACCAATGAACGTATACCAACCTTTATATCCAAATAATTCACAAGTATGCTACCACATAATCCATGTCAATAACACACTTAAATCACAAGGCACATTCTAAACATATAGCATGCCCACATAAAACCCAATTTCATGGAATTTCAAAAGCACTTCCATATAACCAAACCATGCTAGAAATTGGTCTAGGCCATTTCTATACCCCTTTTTCTAATTTCCATGACTATAGGTAAGTCATAAGTCATCCCATACATATAACCATTACATATGGACACCATAGGATAGAAATAGTCCAAAGTAGGAGGAAACCCTACCTCTTGGAGCATGATACGAAAGGTAGAAAGCTTCTAGGCACCTCCCTAGCCCCAAAAATGTTTATTTCCCAAAATTCTTCTTCGGATCTTTGGTGAAATTCCTCTTTTTTGGTACGTACGCATAGCCCTCATCATATAGACCAACTTTAATTCTTGGTTCGATGAATTCTGACCGACGAAACTTCTTGGATGGCAAGAAGAAAGGTAGAATTTTTGATTTTTTCTTCTCTCCCTTCACTTCTCTTCCAATGTGTGAGTGTGCTAACTTTGGGATTGAGAATATCTGATTTTTTAGATATTTAACCCCTATTTATATTTTTAATTGTGCGGTCCACATTGCCCTGCACGTTTATTACTTTTGGGTCTATTTTTAACCCAAAATGACTCAATTAATTTCTGGTTTCAGTTTAAATTAATTTTATTTGAATTTTTATCTAATTATAAATAAATTTTATGAATTTCATTTTTGGGGACGTTTGTTAAGTCATTCGTCACCCAAATCGTCTCTTAAAACTTGCAAAATTCGAGTATCTCGGAATTGAACGAAATTTGACATGACAACTCGATTTCGTGATACGAATTCAACGATGAGATCTGTTGCGTCATTTGAGCTCTAGAAAAATATTGATTTTAAACTCGTATTATTGTGGCAAATACTATTTTGCCCCTTTTTCTGAAAAAGTTTAAATTTTCATGGGTTTTACAAAACATGATGGGAAATTAGTTCATATAGGATGTAAATATTTTCTTAATGGTTGAATATTTGAACTACTTCTTGGTCTCTAGGTTGTTCTTCCCTAGTACGTTTCTAGCCATACTTAATTCAAATGATTATAGTGTAGATGAAGATGAAGACGAAGATGAAGGAGATGAATGATTTACTGAACCTACGGATGAATGTACAGACATAAACTATTAAAGAAAACACACTTTTTTATACATATAATACAAATAACCAACTTTTGTATTTTATTTAATTTCAAATTACCATAACTCCCTGGCAACGGCGCAAAAAACATGATTCGCACTTTTTCGTGATATGATATTTATATTATAAACCCAAGTATAAGTTGTCGAATTGTACTTTTCTTGATTTTAAGCCCAAGTATCGATCCCATGAAGAGTTTGAATAATTAGAAAATAAAATAAAATAGTGAAGTTGTTATTTTAGATAGGATAACATCTAATAGCATGTGATGTGAGCTTACATTGATAACTAGTATAATTAAATAGTTGGTTGCAGATAAAGTTGATAGAATAATATTAAAAGTATCCTTCAGTTCAAAGATCCTATATACGTTATATTGGTCAAGTACTGAAAATGCAACCTTACATCAATTAACTTTCATGTTACTGGCAAGTCAACCGGTAGGTCTGATGTATATTAACCATCACACAACTACTTCTTAGTTGAACTGGTGGTATCCATGACAATTGATTAATTCAAGAAAACCAAAAGGACAATCCATTAATGAGGAATACTTGAATTATTCAATTGACCCCATAATAGTAGGTGCGTACATAATAAAACATAACACATCCACTTCTTAGGTTAACTGATGGTATTAAGTCATAACACATCAACTTCTTAGGTTAGTTGGTTATAGATGTGCCATTTGACTAAGTCGAGTGAACCAGAAGGACTAGCCATTCATGAGGAATACTTCAATTATTCAATAGATCATCTGTGATATATATACCAGTTAAACATCCACAGCGTTTCGGTGGAGGACTAGCCATATCGATAGGAATGCCGTAAATCTTTGATTTGGAATATTATCATTTATACCAGTTAAACAATCTTAGTAATCCATAAGGACAAGCCATTCATGAGGATCACTTAGGTCATTAATCTGATAGTTATATAGATTAGTTAAACAACCCTGATAATCTAGAAGGACAAGCCATTCATGAGGATTATTTAGGTTTTTTACCATGCATCAATAGAACATCTTCAGTGTTCCGGTGGAGGATAAACCATACCGATAGGAACACCGTAGATATTTAACCGGCAGGTTCATGACGCACTGATAGCATAATTCCAGGCACAACACCGAAATTACGTACATCATTGTATCATGCATGAATCATATAATACATATATATATAACATCATCATTTCTAGAGGTTAACCAATACTGTACATATGTTTACATCTCACTATAAGATATAAGTAACTACTCATACCCCATTGCTACATACAAGCAAGTAGTGAGAGTAATTTTCATTATAACTGAAATTAAAATACTAACTCTAAAAATTTTTTCACTAGGAATAACTGAAACAGAACCATCCTTATTAGTAGTCAAGACAACAAAGTGGCGGTAATTCAACTATCCATGTAGAAAGATATAATAGAAATGTAAAAATACAGGATTTGGACTGAAGTGTATGACGGACCGGATTGAGTTGCAAGTTCTCTTTCTTTTTTTTCTTTTCTTTCTTTTGAATTCTCTTGGATCTCCGACCGCGTTCAAATGGAGGATATGTCTTTATACAGAGGAGAGGAAGTAGGAGGTGTTAAGATCATCATCAACTGCCTTTGGGGACCGTCCAGACGGTGGAGCCTTGCTGGATCCTCATGTTTTTGGTGTGCTGACTCTTCCTTGTTTAAATTACATTTTGGTCCTTTATTGTTTCAAGCCTTGATGCAGTGTTCCTCCTATTCTCTGGTAATTCAGCATTAAACACTAAAATTTCAACCATAAAACACGTAAAACTCTGATTCCTACATAAAACCCTAATTGACTCTAATTGATAGTTTTTAGTTATTTTATCTTACCAATTAATTATTCAAATTTATAAACTAATTAGGGTTAATCAACAGCCTTGGTGAGGTTGCATCGAAGTTGAATTTGGATAGCCAAGTGAATGTGAATTTCGCTGGGTAAATACTTAAATTACTTGTCCATTTCACACACTCAGGAGTTTGAAAATGAATGTGTAGGTGCATACTCTAGAATAGCATTTAAAGCCATGGTGATGCTCATGTGTGCATGATTCGGGCATTTGAACAATGTGTTATGTAGCCCTATGCTCAAAGGATGGGGGAATATTGCTGAACTTTCGATATTTGATAGATTTAGGAATGCCTTTACCATTTGAATCTATGCTTTACATTTTGGGTATTCATTTTGGTAGTTAAACTTAGAAATCCATGTCTTGTATTTTGAAAGCATCAAACTTTTAAATCATATTGGAATTTTGGAAATGATTTTGGGCATGATCATTCAATTGTGGTTCACATTTGTGGTTTAGGTTTTTGGTAGTAAAGATGTCATAGATAGGGTATTAGAATGTCTACGAGTTGGGATAAGTTGGTTTTGAACTGAGATTTAGAGCACATGAATGGTTTTGCAATAAAGCCAAAACCTTCTGGAAGGTTTTCACTACTCGACAACTTTTGCCTTAGCAGTGCGCAAAACCTTTCAGAAGGTTTGCTTCAACCTTCCAGAAGGTTTTTCCCAAAAGGCTAAAAATGAGGGTTTTAAGTTCATTTTCTTTCAGAAAACCCTTCACATTACCTCAAATCTCAAGCTCCCAAACCCTCTTCTCTCTCTCTAATCTCTTCCAAACTTTAAAGAACAATCACCCAACCCTTTAATCTCCCATTTTCCATAGCTAGGGGTGTTTATTAATAGAATTCTACCAAAATTCTTGGAGTTCCCTTTTAAATCCCTAGGTTCCTTTTATCCCCCAAATATCAAGTTCTCTTTGATCTTCTCCAAAATCTCTAACTCCGTTGCAATGGCTCGCATGGGGGGATGTCCCTTGATGCTTTTAAGCCCATTGAGTGGCTCTTGATGTGGGTTTTGACATTTTTTGATCTTAGGGCACTGTTGATCTTCATGGCCTGCACCAAGTGCACGGGTCCAGAGTCCCCTTAACCCGTGGGTACTAGCTCATGCAAGAGGAGCATGGAAGGCCCGAGTAGTGCAGATAGGGCTGAGAGGAGGATGAAGGCAAGACATGATGCTCACAAGCAAAGGATAAATGAGAAAAATGTCACATGTGAATGGTTTGTAGATAAATTCACTCTCAAGCTGAACAATGAAATGGTGAGGATTATTGAGGCGCATGGATTGAGCTGGTTAGTGGCTATAACTTGATGTTGTGTAGGGAGTTTTATAAGAAATTGATGGTGTTGGGGAGAGGATGGTTTGATTCTTAGGACAAATTGAGGGGGAAGACGTTTGACGTGATCCCGAAGTTGATTGCTACCTTGTTGAAGTACCAGAGGCCTCCCCCTACTACCCCAGTCTACCCACACAATGTTGAGGGGAGTAAGACCCTTTCTAAGTATGTCCAGCTCACCTACGAGGATCTGACCACATTGAAAGGGACAACTCTAGTCGAGGGCCTCAGGCACTCCTATGGGATAATGAATAAGGTCGTACATTACAATTTGATCCTTAGGGGTGCAGAGAAGAACCCAAATGTGGAGAAACTCCTCCTCCTCCACACGTTTATGATAAGGAAGGTGGTGGATGTGGCCCTTTTGATTTGAGAGGAGATGAAGGAGTTTGCTTAGGCTGCAAAGTCGAAGGCTAATCTCCCCTTCGCCAATCTTGTCACTAGGATGTGCGATCATTGTAAGGTCAAGTCATATGCACATGATACGCTGCTCCCCTTAAGACCAGTGCAATTGGAAAATCGAGTAGTATTAATAGGGCATCGAGGACTAGGGGTGTGCAAGCTAGTGCCTCGGGACCTGAACCATCCTCTATGAGGCCGTCCACTTTTGGACCTTCTTCTTCTGCCCCGGTTCGCACTGTCTCAGATTTTGGATGCTTTGGAGACCACAATGCATGGACTATCATTGATGGTGACCCGGATCTTCCAGTACACCTTTTCGGGTGAGCCCATCCCTAGTGGACCTCAGCCGCCTGCGACTGTCGGACCTTCTACCTTCACTCCCATGATTTCTACAATCGTTGAGGTGGGACGCTCCAATGATGATGATGATGAGGAGGATGAGGACAGTGGTCATGGGAGCGACGATGATGATGATGCTGGAGATGAGGATGACGAGTAGTTGTGTTGTTGTGTTTTTTGTTGCTTGTAGTTTTAGGTGGTACACAGTTAGGGTTAGTTTATCGGCCTAGTAGATGATGGGTTGTTTTGTGTTGAACTCTAAGTCATTTTTTACTAAACTTTTGAAAATGATTAATGAAAAATACCATAGTTGTTTCATTTTATCATGCCCAAGTCCATATCTTTAATTGCATTGTGATTTTTGCATGTTGAATGTTGGATGATTTAGTTGTATGAATGGGTTGTTGTAGTTTTGTACCTTGCTGTTTGAAAATAAAGTTTGCTAGGGACTAGCAAAACTTAAGTTGGGGGGTGTGATTAGCACAAAATATTGCACATTATGTATGCTTTTTATACCCTTTTATGCTTGCCCTTTTTGTGAAATTGGGTAGAAATGCAACTAAGCAAACAATTAATGATGTCGTTGTGTGATTGTAGGTAAAGAGTTGATTATGGCATGAGTTAAGCCCCATCGTAGTGCTTAAAATCAATGGAGATGAGGGGGTGGCTTAACCGGAGGTTTGGAAGGTGAAGAAATCAAGAAAAAAGCAAGTCAGCAGAAAACCTTCCAGAAGGTTTGGTCATAGACCTTCCAGAAGGTTTAGCCCACTAGAGGAGCTTCTGCCTGCCAAAACCTTACAGAATGTTTTGCACACTAGAAGAAGACCTTCCAAAAGGTTTGTATCGACCTTCCAGAAGGTTAGGCATACATGATAGTTTTTTCCTCTACCTCTGCCAAAACCTTTTTGAAGGTTTGCATCGACCTTCCGGAAGGTTTTGCCTATAAATGTCAAACACCTTGCAACTCAATCTCTGCCACATAGAGGTCTCACCTATGTTCCTACCACTTTTTCCCTAACACTTTCTACACACATACATGCCTCCTTACACTTAAGGTTGGACTTTGGAGGCCAATGCACTATTGAGAAAGAGAGAGAAGGTGGAAGCTGGGGAAGTTGCAGGCTAGGCTTGTCCTAGCCTATCCAAGCTATCACCTCAGCCCCCCATTGATGGGAAACTTGCACACATATGCTAGAGGGCCTCATGGACAAAAATACAAGGAGTTATAGACCATTAGAGAAGATTATTCAGCATTGTAGAGAGAGAAACTCAAGGAAGAAGAGATAGTTTTAGATAGAGAATTTCTATTTTTTTTCATTTCTTTTTCCCATTTCACTTGTTGTAAGCTAGAATAATCTTGTAAACTTCATTTATTGCACTTTAAACTCATTTATTGCAAGTGTATTTCAAGTTTAGTTACATATTATAGATTCTACCATGTTTGTATTTTAGTTTTTCGTCTCAAGCTTTTCAAATGGGTATTAAATGCACTTATTTGTAGTTTAACTTGTCTTGCATTAATACAAGTTTCAATCTTTATTTATTGACAATGCCTCTTTACATTATGTATGTCTTTGCATTAAATACGAGTAGCTAAGCTTTAAGTTGGTTAATCCAAGGGAAAATTCCTCTTGGGTATGCTAAATCAATTCTTTTTCATTCCTCCTCATAGCGTATAGTGTTCGATTTGACTAGGTTGAGTGCGGACATGCTTGTGAGCTCTTGATACACTATAGACTTGTCATGGTGTATGCTTGAGCCTACACCTCCATTTTAGTCTCTCATTTTCTACGAATCAATCGAACAACTGGGTGTCGTTGGAAGAATGTTTTGAGTTGATTTGGCATTCCCACTGGAATGACCTATTTGGATTAGTCAACATTGTTTCCATTATATTTCGTCAAGCACATAACTCACCAAAACACAAATCCACAAGATTTTACAGTTTTCCATTTTCACAAAATCACCTTCACACAATTCAACCTTCCTTCCCTGAGGAGACGACCTTGGAATACGGATTCCAAGTAACGCACGACACTCGAAAGTCTTTCTTTGCTTGGAGAGTACTTTTGCACACACACACACACACTTTGTTCTTCCATACACGTTTTCCCCATTTCTTGCATGAAATCCGAGGGAGAGTGACACTCACCTAACCGTATAATCCACATACACATTACCATAATCATGTTTGGAGATTAGGGTAAAAGTTAATCAAGCACCCGATGATTTGGATATGCAATCGGTTGGTATAGAGTCCATAAAGTGTGTCGGCATATGCGGATCAATTGGTGGAATTTTGTAAAGTTCATGTCGGCTGGATGCACATTGGTGTAAGTCCATAAATACCCACCCGAAGAAAGACCTAGGATTTATAATGGTCATTGAATGTGCAACATCAATGGCAGGGACTTGGAATGCCCAGATTCATGTGCAGGACATTGCATGTGTTATGAGAGCCGGTGAAGGCTCGGGTTGAGTTGCTTGTGTGAGTCTCATTTCATAACATGGCATGACATATAGAATTCCATTATGATTTTCATATTCTTAAATGGCTTGTGTTCTGGTTTTTAAATTGCATGTGAGCATTTCATATGACTTTAAATTACGTTTTTGTAAAACAAATATGTAAGTTAATTTTGGACATATAATATTGTGTAAGGATTGTATAACAAACTCATATGGAGTATGTTTTGTTTAAACTTGTATGTTATATGTGTTTGGGTTGTTGTTGTATGAGACTGGAAGAGTTGGAATGAAAAAGGGATCGAATTAGGTGAAAATTGGGGTGATCTACTGGTAGAACGTTGATTACCTACTGGTAGAAGTTTTCCAGTGAGCTCTTCTTCCTGTCAAAGGTTGATCTTCTATTGGTAGAAACTTTATAGTGAGTGATTAGTACAAAATATTGCATATCTTATATATATTTGCACCCTTTTTTTACTTGTGGTGAGAATGAGAGATATTGTAATGTTTTGGGGTATTAATGGAGTTTTGGTTTGTTTGCAGAGAAAAGGGCTTAAATGGTGCATGTTAGGCCCTATCATGGTGCTTAAGGTCAATGGAGATGAGGTGGAGGCTTGACGATAGCTTGGAAGGGGAAGGAACCAAGAATTCAGCAAAACCAGTGAAGCCTACAGGTAGGATCTATCTGTAGATTTTGGCTACTAGACCTGCACCTATTGCAAACCTACCGATAGGTTTTGGCTACTGGACCTACACCTACCGCAAACCTACCGATAGGTTTTTCTCATTGGAGTAAAACCTGCAGGTAGGTTTCCATCGACCTACTGGTAGGATTTGCTGAAACATGCCAAATTCTATAACTCAAGCTCTACAACTTTTGGGGTCCCACCATTGGGTCCCCCACTTGTTCCCTAACACTCCTTACACATAAATATCCCTTTGTCAACCCTAGCTTGGACATTAATGAGAAGAGAGAGAAGAGGTGAAGCCTGGGAGTGCAGTGTAGGGCTGTGCTGGCCTACCCATTCCATCCAATCAGCCTCCTATTGAGGGGAAGTCTATCACACAGGCCATAGAGAGCTCCATGGATATTTTTAAGAAGCTACATACAATATTATGGAGATACATTGCATTGTAGAGAGAAGCTCTAGGGAAGAAAACATAGTTTAGAGAGAGAAAGCTTATATTTTTGCATTTTCTTCCATCCATTTCACTTGTAATTCCTGTAAGACTTGTGTAAGCTTCATTTAATGTCTTTAATGTCATTTATTACTAACAAATTGCAAGTTTAGTTCTACATTTTGGATTTCACCATTGGTGCAGGAAGTTTTTCTTCATTCCAAGTTTTAAAATGGGTATTGAATATTTCTCTTCATAGTTTATGTTTTCTTGCATTAAACTAAGTGCTAATCTTCATTTCTTTACAATGTCTCTCCATTTCATTTATGTCTTTGCTTTAGATATGAGTAGCTAAGCTTTTAAGTTATCTAATCCAAAGGAGAATTCCTCTTGGGTATGTGAAATCAACCCTTTTTCATTCCTCCTCGTAGTGTACAATGATTTGGTTTGACTAGGTTGAGTGTGGACGTGGTTCTGAATTTTTGATACACCGTAGACTTGTCACAGGGTATAGCTGAATCCTCACCTCCATTTTAGTCACGTGCTTCCTATGAATCAATCAAACATCTAGGCACCATTGGAACCAGGTCCTGAGTTGATTTGACATTCCTATTGGAATGACCTCTTCGGATTAGCCAAAACTTGTTTCCATTTCATTTTCATCAAGAACACAAACTAACAAACCTCAAACATTAAAGATTTTTACACTTTACACTTTTCACCAAAATCATCTTCACACAATTCCCTTCCTTCCCTGAGGAGACGACCTTGGAATATGAATTTTAAGTAAAACATGAACCTCAAAAGTTTCTCTACACTTGGAGAGCACTTTTGTTCACACACACACACACACATTTCGTTCCACACACCTGTTCTCCCATTTCTTGCATCGAACCCGAGTGAGATAGACACTCGCCCATACACATAAGCCATACACACATTGAGGGTTCATGTTTGGAGAATAGGATACAATAACAAAAAATAAGTCAAGCATTTTTGGCGTCGTTGCCGAGGAAGGCATAACATTGAATTGAGAAGGTGATTTTTGGACTACGGAGGTAAGTCCCATGATTTTTATCATGGGCTGAGGTACGTTGATCCTTATATATACTTTTGTTTGAGTATATTTTCATTTCTAGATAGTGTGTTATATGTGGGGACGGGACAAACAAAACCGATTGGTTAGACAACCTTTAGGCCTCAGTATGAACATTGACCAAGACCCACCCATGGATGCCAGTGATAACTTTGAAGAGTTGGTTGCCAATGTGAATGTCCTAAAGGGAGGGGTAGTGCAAGAACCTAGAGTCCAAAACCCGAGAATTCACTTTCCTTGTAGCCAGGAAGGAAACAACATCCAACTTGATCCTCTGGTGAGGTTAATGAGGGATTACCTTCAAACAACTCGAAGCACCACTCTCTCATGCATTCTCTTACCAGTCTAAGCTCTTGTCTTCCTAGTTAAGCCAAGAATGTTGCAACTTCTCCCTACATTCGACGAAATTGAAAGGGAGAATCCTTATTTGCATATCAAAGAATTCGAGGATATAGTTGCAACCTTTAACACTAATCATGCTATGGAAGACATAGCATGTTTGAAATTATTTCCCTTTGTCCTGAAGAACAAAGGAAAAACGTGGTTGAATTCCTTGTGGCCTTGATCCATACCTTCTTCGACTCAAATGCTTTTTGAGTTTTTGAACAAATTCGTTCCGATGCCGAAAACTACCGCTCTTAAAAAATAAATTCAAAACTTTTTAGAAAAGCCCAATGAGCAATTTTACAACTGTTAGGATTGCTACAAGGAGTTACTACAATAAATTCTACATCATGGTTTTGAATTATGGCAATTGGTGAGTTTCTTCTATGAAGGAATTACACCGGGCCATAGACAATTCATTGACATGTTGTGTAATGGTGAGCTCTTAAGCATGGATCCTGACGAGGCCCTAGAATACTTTAGTACATTGGCCCAAAATGCACAATCTTGAGACATTATGGATCCCACCGATGTATTGAGATCTTCTCCTCAGGGTAGTAATCAAGCACTTGGGGGAGGGATGTATGACTTGAGAGACCGGGAAGACTTGCTTTCCAAAATTGCCAAGTTGTCTAGGAAAATTCAGAGTCTTGAGGTCAATAGGAGACACAAGGGGTCTAATGTTTCAAAGACTGAGGGCTCTTGCTCAATTTGTGAGAGTGTGGAACATTCTATATCGGAGTGCCCCAACATTCCGGTGCTTAAGGGAGTGTACCGCGAGCAAGTCAATGCCTTTAACCAAATGAGGCAATCATTCTCCCCACACTCAAACATTTACAATTCGGGTTGGAGTAATCACCCAAAATTTAGTTGGAGAAATGAGAATCCCACTCCACATGGTTCAAATGCATATTCACCTCTTGTGCCTCCTAAGCAAACTCAATACCAAGGCCAAGGTCAAGCGTCTAGTTCTAAACATCCCCAGTCAAATCCACAAGGGTATTCATAGAATCCACCCCCACAAAATTTCTCCCAAAGTCCACCTCCACAAAATTTTTTCCAAGGACCATCCAGTCCTCCCACCTACCAACCTCCCCATAAGAGGAATATGGAGGAAGTGTTGTATAATTTCATTCAAAGCCAAACCACCATCAACAATCAAAATGCCATGGCTTTTAATGACATTAGGACTCAACTCATGAAGTTGACAAACTCTATGGGGACATCACAACAAGAGAAGGGGAAATTTCCCACTCAACCCTAAGAAAACCCTAGAGGTCAACATGTCGTTTAGTCATTGGAGCCCCTAAGGGAGAGTTGTGAGCAACTCAAGGCGGTCACCACCCTTCAAAGTGGCAAAAAATTTGATATGACTATTGTCCCAAAAACCTCACCTAAGGCCACATTACCAATAGAAAAAGAGACCAAGAGTGACACCAAGGAGGGTAAGGTGAGTGAGAAGAAGAAAGTGGTTGATGAAAGTGTACATGCATCCCCTATTCCTGCCCCTTTTCCTAATTGTTTGAAGCCACCTGTTAAAGTGGCTAACTATTCTAATATAATTGAGATGTTCAAGCAGGTGAATATCAACATTCCACTCCTTGACGCAATAAAGCAAATTCCATGATGTTCGAAGATCTTGAAGGACTTGTGCACAATGAAGAGGAAACTCAACGTCCACAAGAAGACATTCCTCACCAAGCAAGTGAGCTCAATCTTGAGGATGAACACCCCACCAAAGTTTAAAGACCTCGGCTGCCCTATCATTGCCATCACAATAGGGAATTGTCGGGTGGAGCGAGCACTTCTTGATTTTAGGGCTAGTGTCAACCTCCTACCTTACTCAGTGTACAAGCAACTCCAACTTGAAGAGTTAAAGCTGACTTCAATCACTCTTTAGTTGGTGGATCGAAGCATTCGAACACTAAAGGGAGTGGTTGAGGATGTTTTAGTTCAAGTTGATAACTTTTATTTTCCTATCAACTTTATTGTGCTTGGAACTCACCCTATTGCTAACCCTTGCTCCCAAATTTCTATTATATTAGGTAGACCTCTAATGTTAGGCATGCTATTATATTAGGTAGACATTTCTATTATATTAGGCATGCTAACCTCTAATGTTGATATTAATTGTAGGAATGATCTTATGAAGCTTACTTTCGGGAGCATGACTATGGACTTCAATTTGTTCAATTTGAACAAACAACCAGGGGATGATGAGGAAGTGTAAGAAGTTAATAGGATTGACACATTGGTGGAGGAGCACTTGGAGCTATTGGGCATGTTGAAATTGGGGGGAGAAGAGGTTGAAGAGCAAGAGGAGCCATAAAGCTTGAAAGGGTTAAAAAAGTGGACCCCTACATTTGAGAAACTTCCATGTCTAGACAAGAATATTTTCCCATCAACCATGCAAAATCCCATTTTAGAGTTGACGCCACTACCATCCAATCTTAAGTATGCGTATCTTGGGGATGATAAGACCTTTTTTGTAGTGATAAGCTCAACTCTAGAGGTAAAGTAAGAAGAAGATCTTTTGAAAGTGTTAAGGAGGCACAAGGGAGGGATTGGTTGGACAATTGCCGACATCAAGGGAATAATCCCCGTCATTTCCACACACCACATCTATCTTGAGGATGACTCCAAGCCTTCCCGACAACCCCAAAGAAGATTGAATCCGATTATGAAGGATATGGTGAGTGCTTGATGTTTTTCATTGTTGTCCCTAACCCCTAAATATCATCCCTCAAAACGTATTTTATATGGATGGAGGGGAATGTCACCCTCCCTTTAAGTAATGTCAAAAGAAAGGGCAAGGAGATGGGAAAATGGGACGGTGAAAATATGTTATGTGTATGAATAAAAATGCTCCCCAAGGGCAAGGAGATGTTTATGGATCGTGTTTTACTTAGAGGTACTCCAAGGTCGTTTCCACGGGGAAGGATGTGAACCAAATGGAAGGTGATTTTGGGTAAAAGAAAGTGTAAAATATTTTGTTGTTGAGAGTTGTTTGGTGAAGTGTGTTTTGGTGAAAATGAAATGAGAAAAAAATGTTGGCTAATCCAAGAGGTCACTCCAATAGAGATACCATCTCAACTCGAATCCCTCCTGCAATAGAGTATAAATGTATGATTGATTCGTGGGAAGCTAGGGATAAGAGGGGTGAGTATTTAAGCATAAACCATGACTAGGCCTACGGAATGTCAAAACCTCACCAACTTATCCACCCTCAACCTAGTCAAATCGAACCATTGAACTCTAAAAGAAGGGAGAAGAATGAGTTGAAATGACATCCCCAAGTGGAGGTTCCCCTTGGTTTTGCCAACTAATGGATTTAGCTACTCATGCTTGGGTGAAATTAACAATGAAATAAGAATGCGTTGCAAAGGGATGAATTGAGTAAATAAATGTAAGCAAACATAAACTATAAGTGAAAGCAATGAATACCTATTTTACAACTAGGAAGAGCGAAGAACATAAATGCATTAATGGTAAAAGCTTTAAAAAGGAATTAAACTTGCAATGAATTTGTAGGAACTAGCATTAATGACATTCAATGAAGGTCTAAAGATTCTACAGTAGATTACAAGACAATGTATTGAAGAAAATGTAAAAATCTCAATTTATCTCTCTAGAATACTATTCATCATCTTCTACCCAGACTCTCTCTCTATATTTTGTGTAAGGTCTGGGATGTTGAATAATGGATTCATTTCCCCCCAAAAATGTCCATAGTCTCCTCCCTCAGCTGAGTGATGTGATTTCCATCCATAGGTTACAGCCAGAGATGGGCTGGACAGAGAAGTGCAGACCCCTGTCTACACACACAACAACTCTCTCTCCTCTCTCCTCATTGATCACCATAGCTCCAAAAAGAGGTGTGAAAAGGATGAACAATGTTATGGGCGTGTCAGAGAAGTGTGGGAGATATGATGGTGGGACCCTCAAAGTAGCAAAGGATGATCTGCATATTTTTGGGCAGATTCAGCAAAGCGTACTGGTACGTCGAACTCCAGAGGCCTAAGCATACTGGTATGCGTACTGGTACGATTTGCCTAATTTTTTGATTTTTTGATTTTGTGATTTCCTAAGCTATCGACAAGCCATCCTTTCATCCGCATTCACCTCAACATATTTGGGAAGGCCTTAAGAAGCATTATTTATCACATATTTTCCTGCAAAGATCAAATATCTTCATTAATAACTCACGTAGTGCAATTCTAAACATTCAATCCCCAAAAGCAAGTGAAAAAGATATGATTAGCATATGGTATATGCAATGTTTTTGTGCTAATCAGTAAGGGATGAGGTACTTAAACTACTTGATCTTAAACTACTTGATCTGGGCATCATTTTTCTGATTGTCAATAGTAAATGGGTGAGTCCCACTCAAGTGGTACTGCAGAAATCAGGGGTCACTGTGGTAGTGAATGAGGAGAATGAGTTGATTCCAACTAGGGTGATAACCGATTGGAGAGTATGTATTGCCTATCAGAAGCTCAACTCTTGCACAAGAAAGGATCACTTCCCTTTGCCATTCCCCGACCAAGTATTGGAAAGGGTAACTAGACACTTGTTCTATTGTTTCTTGGATGGGTACTCAGGCTACAATCAAATCGACATTGCATTGGAAGATCAAGAGAAGACCACCTTCACTTGCCCTTACGGTACTTTTTCCTACCGTCATATGCCTTTCGGGCTGTGTAATACCCCTGGAATTTTTCAATGTTGCATGATGAAAATTTTTAGTGAAATAGTGGAGAAAATTGTGGATGTGTGTATGGATGACTTTGGATGACTTCTCGGTGCTTGGGGATTCCTTCGGTGGATGCTTAGAGAATTTGGAAAGAGTTCTCCAGAGATGCGAGGAGAAGAATTTGGTACTCAATTGGGAGAAGTGTCACTTCATAGTGACATAAGGAATTGTTCTTGGGCACATCATCTGAGCAAAGGAAATTGAAGTTAACAAATCAAAGGTGGATGCAATTTCCAACCTCCCCACGCTAAAGGTCATCAAAGATATCAAGTCGTTTCTCGGGCATGCTAACTTTTATTGTCGTTTCATTAAAGACTTTACTACATTGGCTCGACTTTGACCAATTTACTTTCGAAAGATGTCCCACTTGTTTGGTCAGATAATTGTGAGGCATCTTTCAAAAAATTGAAAAGCATCCTTACTACAACTCCAATTATGTGACCACCCAAGTGGGATTTACCTTTTCAACTTATGTGCAACACGAGTGATTATGCGGTCGGCGCAGTGCTCAATCAAAGGGAGGACAAGAGACCTTATGTTATATACTATACTAGCAAAACCCTCAACGAGGCACAAATGAATTATGCCACCACTAAAAAGTAATTGCTAGTAGTAGTATTTGCATTGGATAAATTTCAGTCCTACATCATTGGTTCACCTATAATAATCTATACCGATCACTCTATTTTGATGTTTTTGTTGTCTAAACAAGATGCCAAATCGAGAATCATTAGGTCGATACTCCTCCTACAAGAATTCAACTTGACAATCAAGGACAATAAGGGAGTTGAGAACGTGGTGGCGGATCATTTGTCCTAACTTGTGGTGCAAGATGCCGATGAGCACATTCTTATCCCAGATTTTTTCCCTAATGAGCATTTACTTTCAATTCACTTTATTTGTCCTTGGTATGCTGACATATGTAATTATCTTGCTACAGGAAAAATACCATCACATTGGAAGATTTATGGTGGATATGAACTACTTTTACTTCAACAACCCATACCTGTTCAAGTATTGCCCTGACCAAGTCATGCGGAGAAGCGTACTAAAAAATGAGCAGTGAGATGTCCTTTCATTGTGCCACTCAGAAGCATGCGGTGACCACTTCTTTTCCAAGAAGACTTCGGCAAAAATTCTACTATTAGATTTTTACTGGCCCTCCTTAAACAAAGATTGTGTTTCATTTTGCAAAGAACATGATAGGTGCAAATGACTGGGTAGTGTGACCCAAAGGAACATGATGCCCCTCTCTCCTGTACTCGTAATCAAGATATTTGATTGTTGAGGGATTGACTTTATGGGTCCCTTCCCCGTGTCATTTGGCTACCTATATATTCTACTGGCAGTGGATTATGTGTCCAAATGGGTGGAGGCTATCCCAACCGAGACCAATGACCACCGAGTCATGGTTAAATTCTTGAAAGAGAACATTTTTTGGAGGTTCGGGATGCCTCGTGCTATGATAAGCGATGGTGGTTGGCTTTTTTGTAATAGGCCATTTGCATCTCTTATGCATAAATATGGTGTCACACATAAGGTGTCCACCGCATACCACCTACAGACCAATGGCCAAGCCAAGTTGGCCAATAAGGAGATCAAAAATATCTTAGAGAAAATGATGAACTCGAATAGGAAAGATTAGTCATTTTGATTGACTGATGCCCTATGGGCTTACCTTGCTACCTACAAGACTGTCCTAGGTATGTCTTCCTATCAATTTGTCTATGGAAAAGCTTTCCATTTGCTAGTTGAAATGAAATACAAGGGTTATTAGGCCATAAAGACTTTATACTTCAACATGAGAATGGCCGGAGAAAATAGGAAGTTAAAAATTAATGAATTGGAAGAGATTCGAAGAGATGCGTATAAGAGCTCTAAAATTTCAAAAGAGCAAGCTAAGATCTTTCATGAAAAAATATATTGTGAGGAAGTCATTTGAGCCCGGCCAAAAAGTGCTCTTATACAACTCTCGTCTTTCAATCTTTCAAGCGAAACTCCGATCCTATTGAGATGGCCCCTTTCTTGTCAAGGCGACCTACCCCAATGTAGCTGTGGAAGTCACAAACCCCGAGGATGGTAGGACATTCAAGGCCAATGGCCAAAGACTTAAACCATTTTTTGAGGTTTTTAAAGGACAAGGAGTGGAGGAAGAATTAGTGGATCCAGTTTATCCAGACTTGTTGGAGAAATAATTGTTCTTATGCTTTTTAGCGTACAATCATTTTTATTTACTTTAAGTCTTCATGTTACTTACTTTATCTTTTCGTATAATGTTGTTTTCTTAGTTGTAGATATTAATGTTTTTGTCAAAAGTTCAAGTGCGAGGTGTTCCCTAACCCTACTCATCTTTTTACAGTCCTTCATTGCATATCATATCTTTTTTTGTTGCATTGAAAACAATGCATGAATCAAGTTGGGGGTGAGGTGCACCATTTGTATGATACACCAATGTTTGTGGAAATTTTTGTTGATAATACCAATTTTTTGTGGTGAAATTCACCTTTCACATAGCACACAGACTTTTGTTTACAATAGTTGCAAATTATGTGAAAATTTTGAAATTTTTTATGAAAAAATATCTGAATGTTGATCTGTATTCCCTTATTTGAGTGCTACTGGTTTGTTGATATGTTGATCTTTGTATTGAACTATGAAAACATGAGCACAATATAGAAATTCATCCTATGCGTGAGTATCATATATGTATTTGCTTTTGAACTCAACTGTATGTGCTCCTTCAATGTGTAATTTCAGCAATTTACTGATGGGATTCATATTTTAGGCTTGATATGAATAGTGGATATGAGTAAGGACCCATAAGAGTTTTAATGCAAATCTTTTTTGGAGGGAACTTACATTTACTCAAGGAACAAGTTTTTTTCAAATTTCAAATTTGTTCAATAATCTCATTATGCTTGTTTTGGCTAGTAGATTTAGTTTGTCTTGATATGTACAATGCCCCCATACCTATCTAGAACTGATCTTAGGCCATCTTTGTTTTACTTTGAGCCTTTGCCCTTTTTCTTGTGAATATTTTATCCCTAGTGTTGTGATTGAGCCTTAAGTGTAAATTCATTTCCATGCCATATATTTGACCAAACCAGTGCAAAATGATAAAACCTACCTCACCTTAGTTTTTCCTAGAGCTGAATACGAGTGATCATAAGAGAGAAGGATGTATGGCGTGGAAACTCAAACAAAAGGGATGAATGATGTTGAAACTCAAAGAGTTGAATGGAAAAAGAATGAAAATCCAAGAAAAGGAGAAACAAGGGATGAAAAGAAGAAAATAATGACAAAATAAAAGGAAAATGTTAAGGAAAAAAGAGAAAAAGAAATAAAGCGTGTGGTGATGTTGTTAGACTAAAAAGGCCATGAAAAGGGAGATGCTTGAAACAATAGCCATTCACTTGGAACAACCCTCTTTGTTATCCTCTATCCTTCATTCATTTACCTGGATTTCACCCCAATACCTCATTACAACCCATGAAAACTCCTAAATGATCTAGAGAAGCATGAGAGATGCATACTTTTAAAGAAAAAGAGAAGTTGGTTTGCTATTCAATGCCCTAGCATTCCTTTCATGAGATTATGCCAAGGTTGTTTCATTTTCATGCATGAACTTCATTTTTGGATTATATGTAAGCATGCTTCATTTTGTGCACAAAATTGTATTTCACATATACACATGGAGAGCATGCCAGGATAACTAGAGTGTGATTCAGTGTTGAGAGACACCCTAAGTGAGGTTGCATTGAAGCTTATTATGGATAGCCAAAGTTAATGTGAACTCTGTTGTGTAAATGCTTAAATTACATGTCCATTGCACACACACACGAGTTTGAAAATGAATGTGTAGGTGCATACTCTAGACTAGCATTTAAAGCCATAATGATGCTCATGTGTGCTTGGTTCGGCCTTTTGAACTACGTGTTAAGTAGTCCCATGCTTGCAGAATAGGGGAATATTGCTCAACTTTCAATATTTGATAGGATTTAGGAATGCCCTTGCTATTTAAACATGTGTCTTGCATTTTGGGTGTTCATTTTGTTAGGTAATTGTAGAAATCTATAACTCGTGTTTTGAAAGCATAAAAAGTTTACATCATATTGCAATTTTGATAGTGACTTGGGGCATGATGGTTCAAATTGTGGTCTACAAGTGTAGCACATTTTTTGGTGGATTAGAGGTCATATTTAGGGTGTTAGAATGTGTAGGTTTTGAAATGAAATGGAGTGGAAGTGATTTGGATAGTAGAGGTTTATTTTGCAAAATAAGTGAAAACCTACCGGTAGGCCATACTAGTAGGTTTTGGCCACTGGTCCTGCACCTACTGCAAACCTATTGATAGATTTTGTTCATTGGAGTAAAACAAATTGGTAGGTTTCCATCGACCTACCGGTAGGTTTTGCCTAAACTACCAAAATTAGGGGTTTTATTCAGATTTTTTTTGGGAGAACTATTTACTGTTTTCCCAAAGCATAAACCCTAAAGCATTTCTCTCTCCCTCAAAGAACCTCTAAGCTTAAAAATTCCTCACCTATTGAATTAATTCCTCCTTTCTCACTCCTAGGGCTGTTGATTTAGTGGATTTTAGTGAAAATTTGGGAAGTTCATCTTTAAACCCTAGTTTTGACAAAAATTTCCCAAGCCCTAATCTCCTTTAATATTTTCAAAACCTTCAAGATCCTTCCAATGGCTCATCAAGGGAAGATCATCTCTGATGTTTTGGACCCAGTTGGAGGATTTTTGATAGTCTTCTTTTCATGGCTTGTTTGGTGTTCGGCACACTGTTGCTTTACATGGCCCGCACCAAGCAAACCGGGCCAAGTCCTCCACAACCCTCGGATGTTAGTGCCCACAAGAGGGGCGGTGAGGGCTCAAGTGGAGACAAGAGTGAGCAAAGAAAGAAAGCTCGCATTGATGCTCATGTCCAAAGCATTGAGGAGAATAATGTTACTCGTGAGAGGTACATCGATCGGATATCCCTTAGCCCAAACAACGATGTTGTGAAAATCATTGAGGCCCTTGGGATTGGGTTTTGGTTTGAGCCTGTAGGTGGTTTCAACTTGGCCCTTTATAGAGAATTTTACCAAAAATTGAGAATGATGGACGAGGATGTGTGTGTTTTGAGAACTAGTGTGAGGGGCAAGTCGTTTGATGTGACCCCGGTCATGATTGCCACTCTATTGAAGTACAAGAGGCCATTTTCCAGCACCCTGGTGTACCCACATAACATTACTATGGTCAAGACCATCCTAGAGTGTGTGGCGAGGACCTGACTCAGTTTAGGGGAATGGTCCAAGTCGGGGGACCTCAGACATGATTATGGGATGATGAACAAGTTATTGCATTACAACCTACTCCCAAGGGGCATCGAGAAGACTCCAAACATTGAAAAGCTCACTCTTTTGGACGCGGTAATGTCAAGGAAGGCTTTGGATATAGCGATTTTCATTTGGGAGTTGATGAAGGATTTCGCACAGGCTAAGAAGCCGAAAGCGAACCTTCCATTTGGGAATCTTGTCACCCGAATGTGCGACCACTTCAAGGTCAAGGGATATGTCTCTGACAAGATGACTCCTCCCGAGACGGGGGCTATAGGAAAGGCAAGTAGTAGTAAGAGGACGGCAATGGACTGAGGTGAGCTGGCTAGGGTTCAAAGACCAGAGCCATTAGCCGCAGAACCTCCTCTACCAGGCCATCTGTGTCTGGGCCATCCACTTTTGCACTGGAACACATAGTATCTCAGTGGCTTGATGTTCTAGAGGAGACTATGCATGGGATTTTGGTGATGATGACTCAAATTTTTCAGCATATATTCCCAAGAGAGCCGATTCCCAGTGGACCTTTACCTCCTGCCTTTGCCCCTTCAACCTCGATTATAGTTGAGGTGGGGGATACTGATGAGGATGATGAGGAGGAGGGTCAAAGTGATGATGGTGAGAGTGATGGTGATGAGAGTGATAGAGGTGATGATGAAGATGATGAGTAGGGTGTTTTTGCTTTTGCCCTTTTTGATGGGGGTTGTACATAGTCATGAGTGGAGTTATCGGCCTAGTAGAAGAGTCTTACGAATTTTAGGCCATTTTGTCTCTTTTTGAATTCTAACCCCATGTAGTCAACTTTTGAAAGACATTAATGAAATACCACAATTTTTGCTCCATCTTGCGAAGTTCATTTTGTTAATTGCATTCTGATTTTTGTATTTTGAATGTTTGATGAACTACTTTTGTAAATGGATTGTTGTAGTTTCATACTTGTTGGTTTGAAAATAAATTTTTCTAGGGACAAGCAAAGCTCAAGTTAGGGGGTGTGATTAGCACAAAAATATTGAATATCTTATATACATTTGCACCCTTTTTATACTAGTAGGTTTTGCTGGAACACGCCAGATTCTGCAACTCAAGCTCTGCAACTTTGGCGGTCCCATCATTGGGTCTCCCACTTGTTCCCTAGCACTCCTTATACACAAATATCCCCTCCTCAACCCTAGCTTGGACTTTAGAGGCTAGTCATGTGCTAGCTTGCCCATTCCATCCAATAAGCCTCTTATGGATGGGAGGTCTGTCACACAGGCTCTAGAGAGCTCCATGGACGTTTTTAAGAAGCTACATACACCATTATGCAGATACATTGCATTGTAGAGAGAGAAGCTATAGGGAAAAAGACATAGTTTAGAGAGAGAAAGCATATATTTTTGCATTTTCTTCCATCCATTTCAATTGTAATTCCTGCAAGACTTGTGTAAGCTTCATTTAATGTCTTTAATGTCATTTATTACTAGTACATTGCAAGTTTAGTTCTAAAATTTGGATTTCACCATTGTTGCAGGAATTATTTCTTCATGTCAAGTTTTAAAATGGGTATTGAATATTTCTCTTCATAGGTTATGTTTTCTTGCATTAAAATAAGTTATAATCTCCATTTCTTTATAATGTCCCTCCATTTCATTTATGTCTATGCTTTAGATATGAGTAGCTAAGCTTTTAAGTTGGCTAATCCAAGGAAGAATTCCTCTTGGGTATGCCAAATAAACCCTTTTTCATTCCTTCTTGTAGTGTACGTTGATTTGGTTTGACTAGGTTGATTGTGGATGTGGTTGTGAGTTCTTGATACACCTTAGACTTGTCATGGCGTATGGTTAAATCCTCACCTCAATTTTAGTCCTGTGCTTCCTACGAATCAATTAAACATCTAGGCACCATTGGAGGAAGGTCTTGAGTTGATTTGGCATTCCTATTGGAATGAGCTCTTCGAATTAGCCAACACTTGTTTCCATTTCATTTTCGTCAAGAACACAAACCAACAAGCCTCAAACATTAAAGATTTTTTACATTTTACCCTTCTCACCAAAATCACCTTCACTCAATTTCATTCCTTCCCTGAGGAGACGACCTTGGAATACGAATTCCACGTAAAACATGCCCTCAAAAGTCACTCTATGCTTGGAGAGCACTTTTGTTCACACACACACACACATTTCATTCCACACACCCATTCTCCTATTTCTTGCATCGAACACGGGTGAGATAGACCCTCGCCCATACACATAAGCCATACACACATTGATGGTTCATGTTCGGAGATTAGGATACAACAACAGGAAATAAGTCAAATAGTGAGCTCTTTTACCAATAGAAAGTCAATCTTCTACTGTTAGAAGTTTTGCAGTGAGTTTTTCTACCGGTAGAACATTGCTTTTCTATTGGTAGGTCTCCTTTAAATTTTAGAAAATTAAAATGCTTTTGTCAAGTCTCTAGGTTTTAAGTCCTTTTGTTTCAAGGATGTAAATGGAATAAAATCAAGCGTGGATTGATGTATACTGGACCTTGGAATGGCCATGTGATAGATAAGTACACAGGTTATGCATTTGGGAGTGCCCGATACAAGGGAGGCTCTGCCCAAACGTTGTGTTATTCATGATCCCGATGAAGGGGATGTTGTTGTCGTGGTGCTAGGTTATGTAGCATTCACACATACTTCTACGGGTTGATGGATGATCAATGGGTTAACAAAAGACCCCCAGTTTTAGGGGTGTCACATAATTTTTCAAATTGTCAAATTCTAAACCTAGAAGTTATCGCATATGAAGTTCACATGAAAGAATAAGTAGCACTAGGATCAAACAAAATACACACCTAGGAATTTTAAAGTAGAATGATACCTTCCATAATTGCACTAGAAGCATCCTCATCCTACTGAGTCATGGCAAAGACTCATCCCTGGTTGTTATTGCCAATTGCTACTGTTCCTCAGTTTTTTTGCTGTAGTGGCTTTTATGGTGGAGGCTTGTTCAAATTTGACTATCCTGCTTCTGTGTGTTCTTCTAAGATTGAAAAAATGGGCAATTAGTTTGGATATTCTCTATACCTCCACATCTATAGCATGGTCTCAAATCCAATTCGTCCTCTCCTGAAATCCCCCAGCTTCTTGAAGAAGTTGAATTTTTTAACCAATCGCCTGATTTGGGCAACGATATGGAGTTGTCCTTTGAACTCCTCCACTGCTACTACTAGACTTCATTGGACCTCCTCTCCACCAGTGTAGCTTGGTTAACTAGATCTTCATAGTCTCGAATCTTCAAAGCAACAAGCTTCTCTCTAATTATAGGCCTTTAACCCTACTCAAACCGTTTAGACCTCCTAACCTCGATAGATACAAACTCTGTAGCATAGCAGGATAGCTTATCAAACTTACTTTCATATTTAGCTACATTCATAATTCCCTATCGTAGCGCCAAGAAGTCCATGCTTATTTTTTCCTTGACTGAATCTGGGAAGTACTTATCTTGAAACACTTCGTCAAAGGCCTATCAAGTCATATTTTTCACATTTCCCATTCTTCTTACTAGGTCCACCAATGGTCAGCCTCTCTTTCCAGCAAGTAAGTAGCCAAACCAACTTGAAGATCTGCAGCAATCCCCACACATTCACACATTTTTTTGATCCTTTTGGATCCAGTTGTCTACCTCCATTGGGTTAGAACTCCCCTAAAAAGTTGGTGGGCATTGCCTCAAGAACTCCCTAGGAACCATCATCCTCTGGTTCTCATTCGCATTGACTTGTTCTTGAGGTAGAGACCACTCTGTTATAGTTGATGTATTCCCATTCTGGTTTTGTTCAAAAGTGGTCAACTTAAATAGACACTGATAGATGTTATTTTTGGCATCTAGAGGTGGTGGTGGGTTTCCAGTCGTATTAACCAGGCGTCCATGTTCTTGTCTATGATTGATTCAGCACACTGAAACAAAGTTTGGTTTCAATAATAAAGCTATAAATACATACTTACGCTTAACTTAGAACATCTAATTCCCAAAAAGAGTTAAGCCCAAGGTTTCATCCAACCAATTCTTACATCCCTATTGGGTAATCCAAAACCTACAGCTCATATGTAAGATCTAAATCCTAGACTTTGATAAAACTTTGCAGCACCCCAAAATTCACATTAGAAGGAATTAACTATCTATACAACATCCAACCATGTGAGCATCTAAAATAACCATTTAAATAATAAAATCATCCATCAATTAAATAAATAACTAAACCAATCCCAATCAAAACAAAATTAAAACCATCTTGTTACATCCAAACTCAAAATACTAATCTTCCAATAAATCAATGAGGAAAAATATCCACTAATCCACATCTATATCCCACTCTACTTGTTCATCTAGCCCGGGTTCTTCCTCAAAATCGAAATCTAAAAAATGTGGTAATGTAGGATGAGCCAAAAACCCAGTAGAGAAACCTTCTCAAACCCATGTCTCATTTTACAAAATAATATATAAGGATTCGAATTAAAAACATTAACTATTTATAATATCTCATGTTTGTTGTAAACCCAAAAAAAAATCATGAATAAATAGATCATAGCTCTCAAGCCACATATATCAACACAATCAGCATATATCTCATGTACATTTGCAGGTTAACTAACACGAATCCACACATCGAAATTATCTTGGCACCCACACACACCTAATCAACAATACAATCCTCTCAAGGATGACCCATTTTCAAGAAGTGTGTATATCAACGGATTGGCATTGACGTAACAGCCTAAGAATAGTATACTAGCCTTTGCCTCGATTACTGTGACTGAATAGTGATTTGGTCCTTCAAATGCACCAAACCCTACTACGAGTGTTAGGAAGCCTGCAAACCCCTCAAGGTAAGAAACTCTTCTAACCTATCTACAATATGCGATTGACAATAACCCACGTTAATCACACCCACCATACAAGAGATACTTCCCATATATTTTTCATAAAATCCAACGACAATAAAGAATCATGGTTCCATAAACTTTCAAAAGGAATAACTCAAGAAAACATTCAAGAGATCTTCAATAAACATATTTACATTGATCATAACCAAAACTAGGGTTTTAAAAATTAAGAACATATGAGTTTTTATATAAAACATGGATAAGTTAGGTTATAACTCAAGAACTTGGGTTTTTCGATAAAGAATGGATGAACCTTAAATAGAAATCATTTATATTCAAGAAATGATTCACATAGTTGAAAAGAATCCCCAATAATTGTCTATCTAACATAAATATAAGGATTGAAAGCATATAAGTAAAGACCCTAGCCTCAATCTTAAATTTGAGAAAGAAACCCTACCTTAATTTCCTTGAATCTTGATTCTACCATGTTTGATCCATTTCCCAAGCATTAATCCTTTGCCATCTTTCTCTTTTTCTTTCCTCTCACATTTTCTTGGCTTCTAGGGTTCCAAGCTGCTGAAAACTGGCTTAAGAAACGTCCTTAAAGTATTTATAAGGTCAGAATCTGTACAGTCAGTGTGAGCCTGATTGCTGTAAAAATTTCACTTACGTTTGAAGATGAGTTGCATTCAAACGTGCTTTGTTCAAATATAACTTGCATTCAATTTTGACTTGCTCCCAGTATCTCAAGTTTTGTCAAACTTTCTGTAAAACCCCAAACTACTGTAGCTAAGTCTTGTTGAACATGATTGGCGTTCAAACTTGCCTTGCTTCGGGTTTCTCAAGTTTTGTCAAACTTTCTATAAAACCCCAAACTACCGTAGCTAAGTCTTGTTGAACATGATTGGTGTTCAAACTTGCCTTGCTCCCAGTATCTCAAGTTTTGTCAGTTTCTTTGTTACAACCCAAACTTATGTACCTAAGCCTCGTTTGAACATGACTCAAATTTATGTTTGAACTTCCAACGCAATTTTAACCTAATTAGAAGTTGATTCTCGAAATTTTCATGACATATACTTATGTAGCTCTTGAAATCTAGTTTCTACTTTCCAAAAATCAGGTCAATCTAATATCAAAATAAAAATTTATGGTTAAAATTATAAGGTAGTATCCAATTATTCTCTTCCTAAATTATTCCGAGGATGCTTCCCAAGATTCATAACACCTCTATTACATCCTATATCCCATTCTTAATCTATTTTATATACATACAACACCTAGTACACAATATGCATTATTATAAATCTATGAGGGTTTATAGGAATCCGTCTAGGTCAAATCATTAATAAAACTTTACATAAATTTCTTATGCATCGTCTAAGTAATACATAACCAGTTAGTGAGTGTCTTATTCAAATTTTTTTCTCATCTTTCTAGACACTTCCCTTTAAAAATTATGCTTCTAAACATGTGTAGCTTAGTTCTTTGAGCTTTACATGTGAGCAATGACATTAATCATATCGGACTTACAATAATTCAAATGGAATTGACACTAGCCATTCCTTTTATCCCTCAGTTTTATATATTTGAGCACGTTGGGATCTTTTATCACATTTGACTCTTTGACATCTTTTAAGGGATTTGAAAATTTACTAACCTCGGGCTATGTGTTTACCTATCACCAACACTTAGAGTCATTAAGGTCATGAATCATTCAAACTTGCAAGACTCTCCTATGTATGAATCTGAATGGTTGGGCATGCACATGGTTTTATGAATTTTCACAAAGAATAACACTCTCCAAGCATGCTAGAGTGAAATAGACTAGCTTTAAGGATTAAGAACTAAGACTTATAACCACTAAGTTCTCTATCCCCTAATATGAGTCATAGCATTGCACTTAAACTTTGATTAAGATGGATATGTTGTAGTCCAAACCAAAAATTTGATTACCATGATTAACAACAGAAAAACAATAAAAGAAAATATTTTATATTTTATATTTTTAAAAAATACCCTAATAATTGAAAATATTCATAACTTGCAATAACAAAGGAAAAACAAAGTAATTACCAATAAACCCTAAAAGGATGTTTGACTAGACATCAAAACCCTTTTTGAATTTTTTATTTATATATTTTTTTTGTGTTTTTTCATTTAAGTAAAATAAACAGAGAAAAATATTTACAATGCACAAATTTAGGATGTATAATGCAATGCATGAATATGCACTTAGGTCCACATTCTCAAGGGCCTCACTTCGTATACAAACTTGTTTTCCTTTCCTATCTCTCAAGTTAACATGATGAAGGGCCGGAGGACTCACTCTCTTCTATCCGGTTGTTTCTAAATCAATTTTAACTTTGGGAGTAGAAAGAGTCTAATTAAACCTATCTAGCGTGCCTTTACGTGGTGATGCTTCCCTAGGATTGGGCTCACTAGACCTACCCATAAGCATTGTCAGATGTATGACTAAGTCATTCAAGGCCTTGGATTGGTTAACTATATGAGTGAGCTTGTTATTCTTGACTTCCCTATAGTACATGCAATGTGTACTATAGTGAACATGTTCTCCACATGTGAAACAAAAAAATTGTTTGGTATAAGGTTCCTTAACAACATTTATGTTCCTATCCTCATCACCATTTTTAGTCTTTGATGGACTCTTGTTCACTTGTGGGGGTTAAGGTTTAGCATTACCCTTAAGAAAGACAGTCGTGGAAAGAGTGGTGGTGATGTGGTCAGTAGACTCAAGACACTTCTTGGACTAAACTACCCCATGAAATTCTCTCACTATGAAGCTCAGCTTGTCCTTTAAGGACTTGTTTTCTTCTTCAAGCTCAAAAAGATGAGCTTTGCACTACACTAAGTGCACATGGAGTGCTTTGTTTTCTTTATCACTTGTGTTGAGCCTCGTGCTAAATAATAGCACTCTTTTCCTTTGCATGAGGAATTCTTCACATAATTGATCATAAAACATAATGAATTTCCTCAATATTCTCCACGTCATCCTCTCTTTAGGTGACTTCAACTTCCAAGTCATGTACCCTCGTGGTAGGACTTGATTCCTCTTTTTTTTTTTTCTCTCATCTCATTTCTTGAAGTTTCTCTCAAGAGGGGGGGGGGGACAGGGAGGGAGTTTGAGCCTACGAAAGCTATGAAGTTTTCTTCATCTTTTTTGGAAGAAGAGTCCCCACTCGATGTGGACTCGGACTTACTTTCGCTCCATTTGGCCTTCATGGCCTTTCTCCTTTTTTTGGGAAAATTTGTATTCATCCAATTAGGACATTCCCAAGTCATGTGTTCAAACACTTGACATTGGTATAATTGAAGTCCTTGGCCTTTTTCTCAACCCCTGGCTAATTTTCTTTCCCCCTTGTTTCCTCTTCCTTCCTTAGGAAATTTAGATCTAGTCGACTTGCCTTTTCACTCGGAGGACTCAACTTCTTTAGCCAAAATTTCTCACAAACTAGGCTAGGTACTCTTTTACCAAACAAGGTGACATAGATCCATCTCCCCTTTCTCTAATAAAGCTCATGGCCATTCCCTTTGACTTTTTGAGTAGTTGGAGATTCATCTTGAAAGTCAATAAACCCAACCAAGTATTCTACCGATAACTTCTCCATATTAACTCCCATTTCTAAGACCTTCACCTTAACATGAAATATTTCTAGTAGAGGTCTTAGGATTTTCCATTTGATCATGGAGTCATCATATTTGGAACCCAATGCAAAGGATGAGTTTACAATATCACTCAATGTAGCAAAAAATCGCTAAATGTTTCATTTTGTTACATCCTCAAAGTCCAGAACAGATAGATGTACCTTTAGAGATGAGACATCTTCACTAAAGGTGTATCTTCATCGAAAACTTCTAAGATAACTCATGCCTGTTTGGAAGTCTCACAAGTGGAGATCCATCAGAACTTGTCTGGTTTCACAACATGAAATATCACATTCAAGCCTTTCAATTTCTGCCCTATAGACTCATACTCAATCTTGGACCCAGTCTTTAGGGGTTTTGGTATGGTAACCGAATCATTTCCCTCGGTAGTGGTGACGGTAAAAAGGCTCCAACCCTCAAACACTAACAACCACACTTGTTCATCTATTGACTTTATAAAATCCCTAATTTGATTCTTCTAATGCGCATACTGAATCCCAATTTACAAAAAATTAGGTCAAATAGGAAAATATGCAATGACTGGGGAACCTTGCTATGACATCAATTGGAAGAAAACAACCACTTCACATGAAGAATCTTTTCACGCAATTATACATGAGAAATTGCACGGACATCCTAGGGGGTGAATAGGTTAATTAAATATTAAGGTTCTACTGATCACCAATTAAAACCCAATCGACCAAAATTACTATTTAATAAATTATCCTTTTGAACCCTTTTTTATCCATAATAACAACCCAACATGTGAATGAATGGGTGATTAATATATGAAATAATTAAATTCACCAATCCGATCACTCGCCCTTAGATCCCACCAATAGGCCAACAAACCACAAAACCCAATTGATGAGTATATCCAATAGAGACTTTCAAAATCTTTCCATTGAACACATTGTGTGCTATTGCAAGCGTGTATGAAAAGTAAAGCAATAAATTCATCCACAACACAAGGAATTTCTTGACATGGAAACCCTTATCAGAAAAAACCACATAATCAATCTTGGTGCACCTAAAGCCTAATTCACTAAACTCAAAGTCAAATTACAAATACTTGAGTCTTATAACTCAACCAATTCTCATAGTTAGATGCTCCTTTCTGTTGTAAATCTCTCATCCAGATTCACCAGTAAAGTCTTGAGTAGATTCAATTGGACATGTTCACCAAGCTAGATCTTCTTACCCAATGCGTGAAGTTGAATAAGAAGGATCGATATGCTTTTGCATTTTGGATCTTAGGATCTAGGGTAGTTATATAAGCTCTCTAGAAATTTTTTGGTCTATTATAGCTTATAGAGGTTTTCCCTAGCTTGCGAAGTATTACCCTTTAAACATAATGTTGTTCCTAGAGTGAGAACCTAATGTGGATATTCCTTCATGATTATACATGTGGAGCAATAGACACTTACCTAGGGGGTGAATAGGTTTTTCAATTTAAAGTTCAATTGATTACTAATTAAAACCTAATTGACCACAATTACCTCTTCCCTCAAAGATATAGTCAATTAATATGGAAACCACTTTAATTTAGACAACCAAGCTTAACCACGAAGATTGATTGTTAATTAATGATTAATAAATTCACCCAAGCAATCAATCCCATGGTGATCCCAAATCCCAAATCCAATGCACAAATATGATTAAATAGAGAGTCAATCAATCATTCAAATAAATACATAGTGCACTTGTGTGCTAAAAATCACAAGTGTATATGACTGCTTCGTAAAACACAAAAAATTTGACTATCTCGAAATTCGATAAAATTTGATGTGGTAACTAGATTTTGCGAGACGAATCCAACGGTGAGGTGTATTTCATCATCCGAGATCTAGAAAAATTCAGGTTTTCAACCCGTACTGTAGCGACAAAAATTACCGTTTTGCCGTTGTTTACAAAAGTTTAAATTTACAAGGTTTTACAAAATAATCCTAATAAACCCGAATGTGAACCATTCAAAAAGTTTACTTTAGCTATTCGACCGACATGTTGATGATTTAATAAAGATGGAGTTCCAATTTATGCATTGAATCAAAAACATTAGATATGATGAGATTTTACCTGTCTATAACCAATCTCCCAACTATTACATAAAACCCAATTGCATGCATCTTTAAATCATGCATGAAGTATGTAATAACTTATAGATAGAATGATATATAGCACTAAGCTTTGCTCGACATTCATAACCATGAGCATATAATAGTAATAACCATCTATCAATTAAGGGAGGTGTAAACATTACCGCATAAATGAAACATCGGTATTTCCATAACACAAACAATATTTCACATGTTGTCACTCTTCACTAAAGAGTATAAATGGACTACTCACACTTTATTACGATAGACGAGCAAGAAGGATTAGATAATCCTATTACAATAGTAGACAAAATACAACAAGTCCTTTCCCGAGGAATATTTGAAATACCCCCACTCTTATTACCAGTTAGGGCACAAAACTAAGAGAAGTTCAACCCTCCAAGTAGAAAGGCTAAAAAAAATGTAGAATAAGAGAGTTTCTGGCTTAGAAAGTGTTTAGGGCAGGTTTTCCTATTTCTGGCTCTGGATTTTTTCTCTCTTGTGAACTCTTCCTTGAAAACTAACTGAATGAGGCTATGTATAGGCACCAGGGAGGTGGTTAGGGACGGCAGACACCCAAGGCAACCAATCATATCTTTTTGTTTCTTTTTTGGACCAATAGGAGGAGAGGAGAGATAAGGCGGTTTAGCCACCATTCTAACGCCACCACCATTGTCCGAATGATGCTAAACCATTGGATTTTTGCTTCTTGGCTCCCTTTCTGATTCCCACTATCTTGCCATAGTTTGAATGGTGGTTTTACCATCTGGATGATGCCTCAATGTTGATTTTTCCTTTGTCTTTTCTCCTTTCTTCTTCTTTGCAATTAGCCTGCAATTCTTCCTTATTACATATGAAACCCTACAAAATAAATATTTTAAACACTAGTCATAATATAATCTACATTAGACTGAATTCGTCAATTGACAAAAAAATCCACCAAATGATCGTTTGAAATAAAAGTTGTTTTATTATAAAACCAAATCATTGATGGGTGTTACTCATTGTATGAGTTCTTATAAATCAAAATCTTGTGTCTTGTTGGGCAACGGATTTTGGTATCACAACCGCCGGTTCCGTACACCATCACACTTTTTTAGAATTTCACCTTAGGAGAGTGTGTGAACCAAGTAGCCGAGTTTTGCACCCGAGGGAGAATCTAGCGCTTCTTGATATACCCGGCACAAGTTTTACATGCATGTAATCGTGCGACTCATTCGAATTTTCAACACAAGTTTCCCGAGTCCACCCATCAATCACCAAGAATGGTGTTTGATTAACTATGCATATACACACACCACACTCCTGACTTATGCCTAAGAGTGTGATGCCAACATACATATGCAATGAAATGAACCATTGCACTACCAATGTCATGCTCCACATGTAATGAGTGTCATATGGATCAATTTAACCATATATGTCAACATAACCCATCATCCACCAAGTATGGTGTTTGATTAACCATGCACACACACCCACATCCATGCCTTATGCCCATGAAAGTGATGCCTCCGTGCATATGCAATGTAAAGTATCATTGCAACACTATTCACATGTTCAATATGTAATGAATGTCATATGAACAAACTCAACATAAATCAACATGTCCATGGTAAATTATATTATGAGCATATAAATCAACATTTCATAACAAGCATGTTATTGCACAATTTATGTCTAAAACACACTTTACTCACAAGAGCACACTCTAAACACATAGCATGCCCACACAATACCAAATTTCAAGAAGTTTCACAAGGAAGTTTCACTTATCAAATTCAAGGTAGAATTTGAATTAAACCATTTCTACACCCATTTCTTCATGTCCATAACAATAGACAAGTTTTCATCCGACACAATATCCAAGCATGCTATACATAGTCCGTGCAAAACATACTTAATTTTCACCTTGGCATTTAATAAAACACCTTCAAGGCACCACTCATGTAAACACATAATACACTCAAATTCATCATATAACTCAAAAAAAAATCATAAGAAATAATTTTCACATCCCCAATTATCAAAACTTCCAAGAAATCACAAACTAGTAATTTCTAATTAGCAATTCACACTAGAATTGAGCCTACCCATTTCCATTAAACCAACTATAATACACAAATGTTAAAAATACCCAAAATAGCCCACATAAACCCAATGCAGACCTTTAGGTTAGAAATAAACCAAAGTAGGAGGGAACCCTACCTCTTCAAGAAACCTTCAAGAACACGATTCAAGCTCAAACTTTTGATTTCTCCAAAATTCTGTCTTTGGATCTTCGGTGAAATTAGCTCTTTTTGGTACGTAGGCATAGCCCTCGTCGAGGAGATCGACTTTGATTCCTGGCTCGAATAATTTCGACCGGCGAAACTCCTTGAATCATACAAACAAAGTTGGATTTTTCTCTTTCTTTTCTCTCTCTTTCTCTCCAACGTTTGAAACCAGTAAAGAACCCAGCTGAAAAAGTGGGGAAATCAGATTTTTTCACTTATTTATAGTCCCAAAACCCTTGGCTCACAATGCGCCACACGGTTCCTATTTTCGGGTCCGTTTTCACCATGAAATGATTAAATTTTGTACCGGTTTAAGCTCAAAATATTTTATATGAACTTTATTTAAAATATTTTCTAAATTTTAAAATTTTTATAAAAATTTTATTTTTGAGGGTCACTGGACACCCGTCACCTCGAAAAACGTAAAAAACCCGACTATCTTAGAATTCGACGAACTTTGACAGGGTGACTAGATTTTGCGATATGAATCCAACGACGAACTTTATTTCCTCATCCGAGGTCTAGAACATGAGTATTTTAAATACGCATTAGGATGCCAAATTACCAGTCTACCCTTTCTAAGAAAAAAAGTTCAAATATTTCCGAGTTTCGCATTCTTCCCACCTTAAAAGAATTTCGTCTCCAAAATTCACATACGCATGCACATACAGTCACATGCATATGCAACAGTTAAATAATGCTAAAAGACTATAAGAATGTACCTCCATCCTCGAATAAGAAATGATAATTGGTACGGATGGTGTCCTCGTGCTCCAATGTCGCCTTCTCTACTCCTCGGTGCTGCCACAACACCTTCACTAGTCGCACGGTCTTGCCACGTAAAACCTGTTCCCAGCTATCTATGATGCGCACCGGTCCCTCCTCGAAGGTCCCATCAGCATCAACAACAAGCTCTCCCCAATACACCACATGAGTCAGATCCGGGGTGTATTTTTGGAGCATAAAGACATGAAAATCCGCATGGACACCCGATAGATTTGGTGATAACGCCAATCGATAAGCCACTACACCCACCCTCTCGAGTACCTCGAAGGGTCCGATATACCACGGCGACAACTTTTCCCGCTTACCAAACCTGACCACTCTCTCCTAGGCATCACCTTCAAGAAGACATGATCTCCCACCTCAAACTCTAGAGGTCGTCGCCGTCTGTCGGCGTAGCACTTCTGTCGGTTTTGAGCCGTGAGAAGACGCTTTTGTATCAAGTCCACCTTTTCAGAGGTGTCCCTGACCAAATTCGGACCCGTAGAGGATCTCTCTCCCACCTCCGTCCAACAAATCGGAGAACGCCATGACCTCCCATATAATGCCTCATAGGGTGCAATCTGTATGCTCGCCTGCTAATTGTTATTATATGCGAACTCCACCAGCGGTAAGTGATCTTCCTAGCTACCCTTGAGATCTAGGACGCATGCCTATAGCATGTCCTCTAAAGTTTGGATAGTCTTCTCAGACTGACCGTCCGTTTGGGGATGAAAAGTAGTGCTCATCATTAACTATGTCCCTATGACTCGCTGAAAACTCTCCCAAAAATGAGCCATAAACCTAGGATCCTGGTCCGATACAATAGATACGGGCACTCCATGCAGCCGGACAATCTCCCGTATATACAACCAGCAGAATTCCTCCAGTGTGAAGGTCATCCGCACCGCTAAAAAGTGTGCCGACTTGGTAAGCCGGTCCACTACCACCCACACCACATCATGACCCCGTGATGTCCGTGGCAAGTGAGTCACAAAATCCATCATGACATGTTCCCATTTCGACTCAGCTACCTCCAAAGGCTGGAGTAATCCCGCTGGTCTCTGGTGCTCAGCCTTAACCTGCTAACACGTGAGACATCGGCTAACAAAATTTCCAACATCTTTTTTCATCCCGCTCTAATAATATTGGCGATGAAGATTATGGTACATCTTCGTGCCACCTGGATGCACATGAAAACAGGAACAATGGAACTCTCTAAAAATCTCTTCTCTGAGCTCCACTGACTAGGGAACCACAATTCTTCCCCTAAATCGAAGACTACCATCCGAGTGAATGGCCCAGCCCTCGTCACTTGTACCTAACCATACTCGGTCCCAGATGGATGATAACTCTGCATCCAGTCTCTGGGATTCAATTACTCTGCTCAGTAAGGAAGGTGTAGCCACCAAACTCCCCAAAGTACCCTGGGTCTAATCTCCATAGTGTAGCCTGAACTATCCCACAGTCTCGAGCATCTGCCACTCTCGGGAAGCTACACTAGCCAAAACTCTCCGTGACTTTCGGCTAAGTGCATCAGCCACCACGTTTGTCTTACTAGGATGGTAATGCAAAGTGAAGTTATAGTCCTCTAAATACTCCATCCACGGCATTGCCTCATGTTGAGGTCCCACTGTGTGAAAATATATTTCAGACTCTTGTGGTCCGAAAACACTTGAAACTGCTCACCATACAAGTAGTGGCGCCAAGCCTTCAAGGCAAAAGACAATGGCCGCCAATTCCATATCATGAGTAGGATAATTCTACTCGTGATTCTTCAACTGCCGAGAACCATAAGCTATTACCTTTTCAGACTGCATCAAAACACATCCCAGCCCATCCTTCAAAGCATCACAATAGACCGTGTACCCCTGCCCCCGTTTCGGGACTATCAAGATCGAAGCTAAAGTAAGCCTTCGTTTCAACTCCTGGAATGCCTTCTTACAAGCTTTATTCCACTCAAACTTGACCTCTTTCCGAGTCAACTTAGTCATTGGGCCAGCTAATTGGGAGAAGTCCTCAATAAACCTCATGTAGTACCCTGCCAATCCCAAAAAATTGTGTATCTTGAAGACTGACTTCGGCCTCTCCCAATTGATAACCGCCTCAACCTTTTTTGGGTCCATATATACACCCGAAGTTGACACCACGTGTCCTAGAAATTTCACCTTAGTAAGCCAGAATTCACACTTGCTAAACTTGGCATACAACTGATAATCTCTCAATATCTGGAGAACAATTCTCAAATGACCCTCATGCTCCTCCTCAGACTTGGAGTAGATCAAGATGTCATCAACGAAGACCATGACAAACTGATCTAAATAGGGTTGGAATATCCTATGCATGAGATCCATGCTGCTGGAGCATTCGTCAACCAAAATGGCATCACTGTGAACTCAAAATGCCCATACCGTGTTCTGAACGTCGTCTTAGGGATGTTTACCTCCTTAACCCTCAACTGATGGTAACCAGTACGTAGATCTATCTTGGAGTAAATCTGCGCTCCTATCTACTAATCAAACAAGTCTTCAATACTCGGTAAAGGGTACCTATTCTTGATAGTAACCCTATTCAACTGTCGATAGTCTATGCACAATCGAAGGGTTTTATCCTTCTTCTTGGCAAACAACACCAGAGCGCCCAAGGTGAAGTGCTCAGTCTAATGAAACCCTTGTCCAATAATTCTTGTAATTGGACCTTGAGTTCTTGCAACTCAGCTAGTGCCATCCTGTGTGGAGTCATAGAGATAAGTGATGTACCGGGATGCAACTCAATGGTGAAGTCTACATCCCTATGTGGAGGTAATCCCGGTAGCTCATCCAAAAAAACATCCTCATACTCACATACAACCCGAGGAAGGCCCAAATCCTGTCTCGCCTTGTCCTCCAGGGTAAGGCTTATAAGCCAATCCATCAACTGTCTCTACCATCTAGAGTCATACACGGCCTGAGGTAAAACACCACGCTTTTCCCCCTGGAACTTGAAACAAATACCCTCCGGCGTATAAACAGTGACCCTCTTTCAATCACAATCAATGACTACCTGATGTGCCGTTAACCAATTCATACCAAGGATAATATCAAACTCAGACATGTTCATGACCCTAAGATCCACGGTGAGTAGAATCTCCGAGATCTTTAACTCACAACCGCGACATATATAATCAATTCTCACCCTAGCTCCTAGGGGAGAACTCATATGCAATGGCTCTTCCAAGGTCTCAACCTCTAAGCCCAAGTCTTCTACACAAGATGTAGTAATAAATGAATGCGATATACCAGAATCAAATAATTCCCTGCCCATAAGCGAGAGAGTAGAAATGTACCCTGTATCACCGACGGATCTGCCAGCTCAGTCTAAGGTATCATGGCGTAGACATGCCCCTAGGTCCCCGAAGTACCAGCTTGTAAGCCTTGGCCTCAGCCTCTACCCATGCCCTGGCCCATCTTGCTGGATTACGAAATCCCCGTACGCAAAGTAGTGTGGGCCTGAGTAGCATTTTGGAACTGGTACTGGATCCCCTGGCCTATGGTAGGGTGATGATGAGTCTAATGTGTCTGTGGCTTCCCCACCAAAGTCTGGGACTGAGATGACCCATAACTTTGGGATCCTTGCTTATGAGGATAATCTTGCTTCATGTGACCTGGTTGGTGGCAATGATAGCAAGTCCTCTGGCCTGTATGGTAGGAAGGCCTCTAATTTCTCCCACCTTGGGACGATGGACCTTGGCCTTAGCTTTGATAGCTGCGGCCCTGTCCCTGAAACCCTTGTGGAGTAGAAGTTCTTTGCTTCTTCCCCGAGCTAGAAGAAGAGGATTGACCCTCATTCTTCTTGTCTTTTGCACCAGACTCCCGGATGCTCCTTGCATCATCCACCTCTCTCTCAATGGTCATAGCAGTCGCGACCATCGAGTCTAAGCCTTACAGAAGAAGACCCACAATTTTACCCTGGATGGACAACTTAAGACCATCCTCAAACTTCCTCACTTTGGCCATATCTGTGGCCACGTAGTCATAGGCGAAATGGGCTAACTCTATGAACTTAGCCATGTACTCCATCACCATCATTGTCCCTTGTCTCAAGTCTAAGAACTCCCAGACGTTTGCATATCGAGCAGCTGTTAGGAAGTACTTGCCCATAAAGAGCTCCTTGAATTATGCTCATGTCATTACCTCTAAGTTCTTGGAGTCGTTGACCCAATCCCACCACACTTGGGATTCTCCCTCTAGTTGAAAAGTAGCTAGCGTTATCTTCGTGGCATTAGAGGTAATCTCCATAGCCCTCAAGATCTTGTCCACTTGTCATAACCAATGGTCAGCCACCATAGGATCCGCCCCTCCCAAAAAGATTAGAGGATTATGTGCCTTGAACTTCTGGAGGTGACTTGAACCTCCTTGACTCCCACTTGCACCTGTCTATGTAATAGTAGCGGCTGTAGCACTAGCTTATGCAATGGTAGCTGCCGCCGCACCAATAGCCTCCATGAAGGCTTGTTGGTCAAAGGCCGGTGGTGGTGGTTGGTTATTCTGTGCACCCTGGACGTCCCATTCCTTTAGTTGCCATCTACACACCTATAAGATAACAATAGATCAATTAGTTAATATCCCAAGTTAGGATCAAGTATTTAGTAGACATTTACACATTGAACTATACCGTTCATTCCTTTTTTCCAAACTCCCAAGGTTATGTTTTCTAACCCCAGTGTATTCCCTTCCATATACATTTCTATCATGCATATAATTCACATAACAAGTAACACATAGCATGTAGCAAGTAGAGCACATAACATGAAATGCATATGGAATGCAATGGTCTATATCCGTGCCCATCGAGCCCTAGGTTATTCGTATGCCTAGGCTCTGATACCAAGTTATGACACCCCAAAATCTAGGGAGTCTGTTGATTACCCATCAACCCGTGGAATACTCGTGGATACCGAGTTATTCGATATCACGCCATTGTGCCCCATTTACCGGGAACCATAATTTTGATGAAATTCGGGCAGAGTCTTCTTTATATGGGAACTCTACCCAAAACTCAACCTGTGCAATTATATAATAACAAGACCCATCCGAGGTCCAATATTCAACAATGACCACACCGGATCCAATTATAAATAAATATTGGCCACACTGGGTCCAATTATCCATATTTATATCAAAACATGCAAGGTTAGTTTAACAATAGTGTATAAAAGTTCTATTACAATTATTTGCAAAAGATTACATGCCCAAAACATTATTTCTACAAATGTTTTACATTAACACAAAATAAAACCACATTCGACTTTCTTTAAACATGAGAGTCCAAATTGGAGTCATCCACCAGTGTATCTCTCTCACCTAAAATGTTTTTCCGTATAGGGTGAGCCAATGCCTAGTAGAATAATCCCCTACAGAGGCTACTCCCCACCTTAGATGCATATGTGGTGTGTATAAGCAACAAACAACATTTAACAATCATTCCATACATGCATTAAATGTGGAAGGCAACCATGTCATGCCATGAAATGAGATGATACTCACTCATGCACTTAAACCTAAGTCATCATCGACTCCTACGACACAATGCAATGCCAAGGTATATTGACTCTGTCAATTGACGAAAAAATCCACCAAATGATCATTTGAAATAAACGTTGTTTTATTAAAAAACCAAATCATTGATGGGTGTTACTCATTGTATGAGTACTTATAAATCAAAATCTTGTGTCTTGTTGGGCAACAGATTTTGGATTTTATACCGCCGATTTCGTACACCATACTACACTTTTCCAGAATTTCACCACAGGGGAGTGTATAATCAAGTCATCGGGTCTTGCACCCGAGGGGGGAATCTACCCCTTCTTGCTATACCCGACACAAGTTTTTCTTTCGCGCAACCATGCGACTCATGCGGATTTTCAACCCAACTTTCCCGAGTCCACCCATCAATCACCAAGAATGGTGTTTGATTAACCATGCATACACACACCCACACTCATGACTCATGCCTATGAATGTGATGTCAATTCCATGTCCATATTGCAATGCATGCCAAAGGAACAAATTCTACATATCAATGTCTACCATAACGATTTATATCACATGCAAATAATTTCCAAAATTTCATCACAATGTAAAAACATCAACTAGCATGTGTCAACATTTATATTCAACACAATTGACAAGCATGTTATTACATAATCTATGTCAAAAATACACTTAATTTAAAAGGCAAAATATTGCACATAACAGCCTACAAAAAAATCAGCCCATAGTGGCCCAAAATTTAGCCACTAAACAGCCAACATATCAACCACTAAGCAGCCCACAATTCAGCCCCTAAATGGCCATAAAACAGCCCCAATAAACAGCCATAAGATAGCCCATAAAATAGCCATAAACAGCCCCTTAAAACAACTATAAAATAGCCCATAAATCAGCCACTAAGCAGCCCCTTAAACAGTACATAAATGGACACTAGACAGCCCACCAATCATCCACAAATCAGTCATGTTTCAGCCACAAAAATAAACCCTTAAGTTAGGAGTAAAACCAAAGTAGGAAGAACCCTACCTCTTGTAGCGTATAGGAAGTGGTAGAACTTCTAAAAATGCCAAAACAAACCCAAGAACCTTTGATTCCTCCAAAGTATTTTCTTTTGACCTTCGGTGAAATCTATTTTTCTTGGTACGTATATGTAGCCCTCGTCGAGGAGATGAACTTTGATTATTGGCTCGACGAATTTTGACCGACGAAAATCCCGGAATCTTGGATTGAAGCTTGAAGAACTTAGTTGTTTTCTCTCTTTTCACTCTATTCTCTCTATGGCCGGCCAAGGGTCAAGAAAAATGAGATATTTTTCCCAAAATATCTAATTTAAGTAGATATTTATAGTCCCGAATGTGCGGTCCACATCACACCGTATATTTTTGGCTTCCGGGTCTGTTTTTCGTCCCAAAACGATTCGTTATACCTCGAATTTAGTTCAAATTAATTATTATTGGAAATTTAATTTAATTTTTAAAAAAAAATTAAAATTCATTTTTTTGGAGACCTTTAAAATGTCATTTGCCTTGTAGTCGCCTCGAACGACGTGCAAAAATATGACTATCTCAGAATTTGACAAAATTTGACAGGGTGACTAAATTTTGCGATACAAATCCAATGGCGAACTCCATTTCCTCATCCGAGGTCTAGAATATGCGTATTTTAAGTACGCATTAGGATGACAAATTACGATTCTGCCATTTCTAAGAAAAAGTTCAAATTTTTTCGGGTTTCACATGTGCTCATTGAAGAGAAAATTGAATGTGCATAAAAAGACATTCTTCATAGAGCAATTGAGCTCCATTTTAAGGACCAACACACCTCTCAAATTCAAGGACCCCTACTGTCCTACCATTGCCATCACCATAGGAAATTACTGGGTGGAGCAAACACTTCTAGACTTCCAAAGCAAGTGTCAACCTCCTACCCTACACAATTTACCAACAATTACAACTTGAAGAGTTGAAGCCAACTCCAATCACTCTTCAGTTGGTGGAATAAAGCGTTAGAACACCAAGGGGAGTAGTTGAGGATGTCTTTCTCATGTAGACAATTTCTATTTTCCTATTTATTTTATTTTATTTGATACTCATCCAATTGCTAATCCTAGTTCTCGAATTCCTGTTATTCTAGGTAGGCCTTTTCTTGCAACATCTAACGTGTGATCAATTACAGGAATGATCAAATGAAGTTTACTTTCAGGAATATGATAATGGACCTTAACGTATTCAACTTGTGCAAGCAATCGAGGGACGATGAGGAAGTGCATGAAGTTAATTGGATTGACACTTTGGTGGGAAACCATATGGAGTTAATGTGCAATTCAAACTTGGATAAGGAAAAATGTGTTGATGATGAGGAGCTGAAAACTATACAAAGGGTAGGATATCGAGCCTCGACATTTGAGAAGCTTCCACAACAAGAGAAAATAGTTTTCCCATCAACCGTACAAACACCCAACTTGGAGCTGAAGCTACTACCTTCTACACTCAAGTATGCATTTCTTGGGGAGCACAAGACCTTCCCAATGGTGATAAGTTCCTCTTTGGAGCTGAAACAAGAAGATGATCTATTGAAAGTATTGAGGAGGCACAAGGGAATAATTGGTTAGATGATTGCCGATATCAAGGGGATAAGGCCCCTCATTTGCACACACCGAATCTATTTGGAGGAAGACTCCAAGCAATCCTGAAAACCACAAAGAAGGCTAAATCCTATCATGAAGGATGTGGTAAGGGATGAGGTGCTCAAACTACTTGATGTGGGCATCATCTTTCCAATTGTCGACAGTAAATGGGTTAGTCCCACTCAAGTAGTGCCAAAGAAGTCGGGGGTCACCGTGAGCAAATAAAAAGAACGAGTTGATTCCAATGAGAGTAGTCATCGGATGGAGAGTTTGTATTGACTATCAAAAACTCAACTCTTGCACAAGAAATGACATGGTGCATGATGGGTTGTGCAAATGCGCCCAAGGACGTCTTCAATGCAAATGCCCCAAGGACGTTTCAACAATGCATGATGGAATTTTTAGTGACATGGTGGAGAAAATTGTTGAAGTCTTCATTGATGACTTTTCTGTATTTGGGGACTCATTTGCAAGGGGTTTAGAGAATTTGGAAAAAGTACTTGAAATATGTGAGCAGAAGAATTTGGTACTCAACTGGGAGAAGTGCCACTTTATAGTGACACAAAGGATAATGCTTGGGTACATTGTATTGCCAAAGGGGATCCAAATCAACAAATCCAGGGTTGAAGCAATTTCCAACCTCCCCACACCGAAAGTCGTCAAAGACATCAAGTTATTTCTTGGCCATGCTAATTTTTATCGTAGATTTATAAAATATTTTAGTGCATTGGCAAGGTCCTAGACCAATTTGCTTGCAAAGGATATTCCCTTTGTGTGGTCGGATGATTATGAGGCATCTTTTAAAATATTAAAAAGCATGCTCACTTCACCTCCAATCATGCAACCACCCAAGTGGCAACTCCCGTTTGAGCTTATGTGTGACACAAGTGATTACGTGGTCAGGGCAGTGCTCGGTCAAAAGGAAGAAAAAAGACCATATGTAATATATTACGCTAGAAAGACACTAAATGACACAAATAAATTACACTACCACCGAAAAAGAGTTGCTAGCTATAGCATTTGTATTGGAAAAATTTAGGTCTTACACCATTGGTTTGCCTATTGTAGTCTACACTGATCACTCTACTTTGAAGTATCTTTTTTCTAAGCAGGATGCAAAATCTAGACTCATTAGGTAGATCCTCCTCCTTCAAGAATTAAATTTGATCATTAAAGACAAAAGGGGAGTTGAGAATGTGGTGACAAACCATTTGTCCCGACTTATAGTTCAAGATGCTAAAGAGCATATTCATATCCCTGACTCTTCTCTTGATGAGCATTTGTTTTCTATTCATTTTGTTTGTCCTTGGTACGCTGCCATTTGTAATTATCTTGCCACAGGACAAATATCACTGAATTGGAGCCCAGAGGATAAAAGGAGATTTATGGCAGATGTGAAGTATTTCTACTTTGACAACCTATATTTGTTCAAATATAGGCCAGAACAAGTGATAAGGAGATGCATACCTGAAAATGAACAACAGGAAGTCCTTTCATTATGCCATTTTAAGGCATGCGGTGGCCACTTTTCTTCAAAGAAAATGTCAACTAAGGTCTTGTCATCTAGTTTTTACTGGCCTTCTTTAATTAAATATTGTGTTTTATTTGCAAGGAATACAATAGGTGCCAAAGTTTGGGTAGTGTGACCCGTAGGAATATGATGCCCTTGTCCCCCGTGTTAGTAATTGAGATACTTGATTATTGGGACATTGACTTCATGGGTCCATTCCCTATGTCTTTTGGCTACCTCAATAGTTTATTGGCGGTGGACTACATGTCTAAGTGAGTAAAGGCTATCCCAATCAAGACCAATGACCACCGGGTCGTGATCAAGTTCCTGAACGAAAACATCTTTTCAAGGTTTGGGATGCCTCGCACAATGATAATTGATGGTGGTTTTCATTTTGGCAATAGATCATTTACATCCTTAATGCATAAATATGGTGTTACATATAATGTTTCTACTATTTATCACCCACAAACCAATGGCCAAGCCAAGTTGGCCAATAGGAAGATTAAGAACATCCTACAGAAAATGGTGAACCCTAATAGGAAGGATTGGTCCCTTAGGTTAATTAATGTCTTTTGGGCTTACCGCACTGCTTAAAAGACCATTCTAGGCATATCACCCTACAGGGGTTAAGATTTTTCATGATAAATCCATTGTAAGAAAGACATTCGAGCCCATACGAAAAGTACTCTTGTATAATTCTCGACTCTCTATCTTTCAAGAGAAACTCTGATCTCATTGGGATGACCCTGATCTTGTCACGGTGGCCTACCCCAATGGAGCTGTAAAAATTACATATCTTGAGTATGGAAAAACATTCAAGGTCAATGGCCAAAGACTTAAGCCATTCTTCGAGGGTTTTGAGGTTCAAATGGTGGAGGAAGAGTTGGTGGATCCGGTTTACTCGAACCTTGTGGAGGAATAACTTTTCATGTAGATTTTAGTGTACAATTGCTTTCTTTTATCATTTAATTTTCAAGTTATTTTGTTTACTTACTTTCATCTTTGTATAGTTTTCTTTCTTTAAATATGTAGTACGGAGTTTTTGTCAAGCTCAATGCAAGGTGTTCTCTAACCTTATTTTTTTAAGTCCATCATTACATACCATATCTTTCTTGTTGTATTGAGGACAATGCATGAATTAAGTTGGGGGTGAGGTGCACCATTTGCATGATACACCAATATTTGCAAAAAAATTTGTTGTTAATGATATCATTTTGTGGTGAAATTCACCATTCACATATTTGACCTATTTTCTTTTTTTAGAATAGTTGCAAAATATGTGAAAATTTTGAAATTTTTTGTGAAAAATATCTAAATGCTGACCTATATTCCCTCAATCAAAGTGTTGTGGGTTTATTGATTTGTTGATCTTTGCTTTGAACTTTGAATACATGAGAGCATGATAGAAGTTTATCCTACTGCTAAGAGTATTACAAACGTGTTTGCTTTTGAACTTGCCCATAAGTGCACCTTGAATTTGTAATTTCGACAATTTACGAATTGAGTTCACATTTTAGAGCTTGACATGAATAGCAGAGATGAATAACTATCCATGAGAGCTTTAGTGTCAATCCTTGTTGGAGGGAACTTACATTTACTCAAGGAACAATTTTTCAAATTCTAAATTTGTTCAGTAATCTAATTGTGCTTGTTTTGATTAGAGTACATTTGGGTAGTTGATTGACTTTGTCTTGAAATGCAATATGTTCTCTCATGCTTATCTAAAAATGATCTTAGGCCATCTTTGACTTACTTTGAGCCTTAACATTTTTCTTGTGAAATATTATCCCTAGTTCCGTGATTGAGCCTTGTTGAAAATTCGTTTCCATGCCACACAATTGGCCAAGCTAGTGCAGAATGACAAAAATTTAACACAACTTGGTTGTTCCAATACCGACCATTAGAGATCATAAAGAGAAGGAGTAGTGATGCAGAAACCCACAAAAAGGATAAAGGATGCGGATTTCAAAAGTGTTGAAGGGAAAAGAATGAAAAATCCAAGAAAAATGAGAGAATAAGGGATGAAAGAAGAAAAGAATGAGAAAAGATAAAGGAAAATGTTAAGGAAAAGAATGAAAAGGAAACAAAGAGTGATTGAAGGTGTTGAGCTGAATATTCTCCAAAAAAGGGAAGTTTTTGATAATAAGGTCATCCCCTCGGAATAGCCCTCTTTGTTATCCTCTATCCTTCATTTCACTTGCCTCAATATCACCCCAAGGCCTCATTACAACCCTTGAAAGTCCTAAATGATCTAAAGAAAGCATGTGGAAAGCATTCATTTAAAGAAAAGAGAAGTTGATTTTGCTATCTAGTGCCCCAACATTCCTTTCATGAGATTATGCCAAGATTGTTTCATTTTTGTGCATGTACTTCATTTTTGGATTATATGTGATCATACTTCGGGTTGTGCATAAGATTCTATCTCGCATATACACATGGAGAGCATGCTAGGATAATCATAGCGTTATTGATTTTTGACAGAAAACCTTGGCGAGGTTGCAGCAAAGCTGAATTTGGATAGCTAAGTGAATGTGAATTCCGTCTGGAAAATGTTTAAATTACATGTTCATTCCACACACAGACGAGTTTGAAAATGAATGTGTAAGTGCATAATCTAGAATAGCATTTAAAGCCATGGTGATGCTTTTGTGTGCTTAGTTTGGGTATTTGAACAATGTTGTCATGTAGCCCTATGCTTGTGGGATGGAGGAATATTGCTCAAACTTTTGATATTTAGGAGGAATTAGGAATGCCTGTACTATTTGAATCTGTGCTGTACATTTTAAGTATTCATTTTGGTAGTTAGATTTAGAAATCCATGTCTTATATTTATGAAGACATCAAAATTTCAAATCATATTGCAATATCGTAAATGACTTTGGGCATGGTCACTCTATTGTGGTTCACAAGCGTAGTTCAGGTTTTGGTAGAATAGAGGTCGTAAATAGATTGTTAGAATGTGTAGAGGTTGAAATAAATTGGAGTGGAAATGAAAATAAGAGCACAGGAAAGTTTTGGGAAAAAAAAAAAGCTAAAACCTACCGTTAGGTTTTGCGTTGTTCTACCAGTAGGTTTTCACCAAAAAGCTAACAATCAAGGGTTTAAGTTTATTTTTACGGGGAAATTGTTCATTTCCTCCATAGTTCTTGACCTCCCAAGAATTCTTCTCTCTCTCTAATCTCCTCCAAACTTCAAAGACCCCTCACCTATTATTCAAATCTTCCATATTTCATCACTAGGAGCAATTATCGCTTGGATTTCACTGCAATTCATTGAATCTATCACAAAACCCTAGTCTTCCCATCTTTTTCCCCAAATTCGATTTCACTTTGGTCTTCACCAAAAGCTTGAAATTTGTTAAAATGGCTCGCATAGGTAAGCTCTCTCTTGACTCTTTCGATCCCATTAAGCGACTTTGGATATGGGTTTTGGCCTTCGTGGCATTTGGGGCACTGTTGATACTCATGGTCTGTACGAAATGAACAGGGACAAGTTTCCCACAACCCATGGGCATGAGTTCTTGCAATAGGGTAGAGGAGGGCCCTAATGGAGAGAGTGGGGAGAGGAGGAAAAAGCAACGTAATGATGCTCGCACGAAGAGCATAGATGAGAAGAATGTGACGTGAGGGCGTCACGTGGACAGGCCCACTCTTGAGCTGAATTACGAGGTCATAAAAGTGATAGAGGGGCATGGGATTAAGATTAGGTTTGAGCCAGTTAATGGGTATAACCTAGCGATGTGTATGGAGTTTTATAAGAGGTTGAACATGGTAGATGAGGACCTTTGTATACTCAAGACCAATGTGAGAAGGAAGGTCTTTGAGATTATCCCAGACTTGATAATGATGTTGATGAAGTACTAGAGGGATCCCCCTAATACCCCTATTTTTCCACACAACGTTCAAGGGAGAAAATCACTCCCTGAGTATATGCAGCTGACATATGAGGACCCGATCCCAATTCAAAGGGATAATTCAAGTCGGGGCCTCAAGCACTCATACGGGGTCATGAACAAGATCTTGCACTACAATTTGATCCCCCAGGGTGCGGAGAAGAACCCGAATGTGGAGAAACTCACCCTCCTCTACGCATTTATGACTAGAAAGAGAATGGATGTGGCTTTATTAATCTGGGAATTCATGAAGGAGTTCATTCAGCTAGAATGAGGATGTGATATCACAGTAAAGTCAAGGCCTATCTCTGATGTTTTATTACCTCCTGAATTTGGAGCTATCGGGAAATCTAGTCGTAGTAAAAGGACAGCGATGAGTAAGGGTGAGATAGCTAGAGCCCCTAGACCTGAGTCATCTACTACCGTCCCATCTACTGTTAGGCCTTTCACCACTGCCCCTCCCTGCATAATTGCGTAGTGTTTAGATGCCTTGGAGGGGAATATGAATGAGCTTTCATTGATGATGGCTAGTTTTTTTGAGCACACCATCTTCGGAGAGCCGATCTCTGGTGGAACTCTGCCTCCTTATGTTGGACCCTCTACCTCTGTCCCCATGGCTTCTACTGTTGTTGAGGTAGGGGGGTTCTGAGAACGACGACTCCAGTGATGAGGAGGAGAGCAAGTATGAGAGTGAAGAGGATGAGGCTGGAGATGAGGATGATGAGTAGGATGTTTGGAATTATCGACCTCATCACTGGTAGGTTTTGCCAGATAGGTTTTGCCGATAGGTTTTGCCCAGAAACACTAGAAGCCTGTAAATCAGACTTTACCTACTTTGGGGCCTATCTTTGCTTCTCCCATGCATGTCCTGACACATTCTACATGCAAGCATACCCTGTTACACCTCAAACCTGACTTTGGAAGAAAAACGCATGGAAGAGGAAGAGAGAGAAGGAGGCTGGTTAGTGAAGGCCTAGCTGGTGCAGGCATGCCCTGGGGTTGCTTGTGGCAGTACCCAAAGACCTTCCCACTCATTGGAAGTTAGCACACAGACGAGAGAGGGACCATGGATGAAAATGGAGGCAATATTTACACCATTATTTAGCTACACAAGCTTTTAGAGAGAGAAGCTCCTTGGGAAGAAGATAAAGTTTTGGAGAGAGAAAGTTAGGTTTTTACATTTTCTTCTCCATTTCAATTGTAGTAAGCTTTAAAAGCACTTGCAATATTTACTTCTTGCACTTTAATCTTATTTATTTCTAGTGTAATCAAATTTAGCTTCATGTTCTTGAATTTCTATGTTTACATTTGGGTTTTCTTTTCAATCTTTGTTGTTGGGTATGAAATGAATTCTCTTTTGCAGTTTAACTTTTTATTGCATCAATACAAGTTCAAGGATTTACTTCGTCTCTAGTTCATCTCCATGTTTCTTTACACTATGCAGGCTTTTGCTTTGAATATGGGCAGCCAAGCTTTTCGTTGGCTAATCCAATGGGAACTTCCTCTTGGGTATGCTAAATCAACTCTCCCCTATTCTCCCTTGTAGTAGAAAGTGTTTGGTTTGACTTGGTTGAGTGCGGATATGGTTGTGAGCTCTTGATACACTGTAGACTTGTCACGGGTATGCTTGAGCCTATATCTCACATTAGTCCCTCACTTTTTACGAATCAATCAAACACCCAGGCTCCATTGGTTAAATGAATTGAGTTGATTTGACTTTCCCATTGGAATGACCTCTTCTGATTAGCCAACCTTGTTTTTATTCCATTTTATCAAAAACCTCCACTCACCAAAACGCAAACTTACAAGATTTTATACATTTTCATTTCTGTACAAAATCACCTTCACCAGAATTCAACCTTCCTTCCCTAAAGAGACGACCTTGGAATACCCATTCCAAATAAAACACGATACTTGCAAGTCTCTCTTCGCTTGGGAGAACTTTTTCACACAGACACATTTTCATCCACACACACGATTTTCTCCATTTCTTGCATGATACCCGAGGTAGAGTGACACTCACCTACTCACATAAGCCATATACACATATTACGGGTTTGTGTTTGGAGATTAGGGAATACGATCAAGCAGCAACACCCTTTCGTTCTCATGAAGACAAATTTTTGCATGGTTTTAGGCTTAAAAAAACTTGTAGGGACCACCTTATGCTCGCTACCCTTCGCTAGGGCAGTCTCTTGCTGACTTACGATAAAAAGGGAAAAAGACACGGGGATCAGCACAAAGCTTGCTTTATAAGCTCGCTCGAGCGGTCTCCATGGTCGCTTGAGTGGTGCCCATGGTTGTTCGAGTGGTCCTAATCCTTGGCTAGTTTGAGATGTTGTTTTTCACTCTAGTGCCAACTGCCCTATGATTTCCATCCCATCAATCAAGGGTCATTCACAAATCTAAGTTTTCTTATTTACTAAGACTACTCTTATTTTAGAACTATAAAATGGGGAGAGCCTTTCACACATCTATGTCAAGCCTTGAGAGAGTATTTTAAAGAGAGAAACTTATCTTTCAACCTTGAGAGCTTCCACCATAACCTAGGTCCTTAAGATCCAAAGGCTACCACTAGTGATTATTTCCATCCTGACAACTTGTGTTAGAATGGTCCGTTGGTGAACAAATCTAATGGTGTTTGCATATTAAGGATTGTTGCCATGCCTATAATTGCTTGAGGCTTAGACAAATCATGTGGCGTGGATGTCCAAGTAAAGCTATAGCAAACTTCAGAGAGGGACTTTGCTGGAGAGACATAACACGGAAAGAAGTATCTAGCCATTGGTATTGGTTAAGGTATAAGACTCAAGTACTTGTATGTTGATTTGGCATGTAGTAGATTAGGCTTTGGTGAATATCTAGTGCTTCCCCGCGGTTTTTCCTGATAATGGTTTTCTGCGTCAAAAAATTGCTTGTATTTCTTATTGATTATTGTACACACTTGTATTTGTTAGCACACACATGCACTATGTGTTTGATATCATATCATCCATAATTGTGCAATTGGGTTTATGGATTTGTTGGGATCGTCCTGAGATTTACATGAGTAAATTAATTGTAAATTAGTTAAAATCAATTGTCATGGTTAAAAGAGTTGGTGGTGTTTGAAATTGAGTTCTCATCATTAATTTCCATATTCAATTAAGATGATGTAATTGAGATAGACATAGAGTTTAATCGGTATTTAATTTGGATTAAAATCACAAAATCTATTCACCCCCTCTTGGTTATGTGTCTTGGTTTTCACATGTATAATCATGAGGGAAGATCTATATCAGGTTCCCCTCCCAGAAAAACAACTACTTTGATAAAAATCATTCATTCAATCCATAGAAAATAAAGAATAAATCATTTAAGAAACATGAAGATTAATTGCATAAATAAAATATTTGATATACAATACCAAAACCCTACCATAACTTAAGAGTAAAAGAAGAACTACTCACAAGACATAGTTATTCTCCTCAAAAGGCTGGGAAAATAAACTAAGGACCAAATCACCAATAATACTCTCCTCTATCGTATTTATAAGGGAAAGATACACATGAAACTCTCTACTCAGGATCTAATCAATACACACGTCCGGACAGAGAAGGGGTGTCTAAACAAAATCACTCCGCACGTCCGAACAACTACAGTTCTCTTGAATTTGTATCTTCATAGATGTGTTCAGACTGGCTTCTTGCATCCAGACAAAGGTACTCCATGTCATTAACTTAAAAAAATTCTCCAAATTCCCATATTCGTTGTCTATTCATTGCGTCTAGATGGAAGAGTTGTGTCTGAATGCATCTATCTATCCAGCAATGAATGGCTCAGGCCCCAGTTCCTCCACAATTGACCATTGACTTCTTTCTTAATTACACATTGGTCCTATTGAATTCACTTTGATCTTCAATCAGTTGGTTAATTTATTAAGTACACATCCTTCAGTTATTTACCTATCTTTATTTGATAAATCAATCAAACACTAAAAATCTAGTCCAAACTTAATACCAAGTGATAAATCATATAAAAGATCAGAAATAATGAAATTTGTCATAAATAATAGATGAAGAAATGATAATTTTGATGACGAATCATCATGCTTCTTGATGAAGAGAATTGGGGCTCCCCAAGGTGAAGTGTTGAGGCGGATAAACCTAAGAGCCAATAATTGGTGCAACTACTTCCTTAGCTCCTTCAACTCTCATGGTGCCATATGGTAGGGAGAATGGATATGGGTTCGGTACTCGAATAGAGATTAGAGGTAAACTTAATCTCTCTTAATGGGGGTAATCCAGATAAGTCATCCGGAAACACATCTAGAAAGTCTAACACCACCAAATGAAGTCAGACTGGGGTTTAACTCGTTTGTTGCCCTCCAAACTAGCTAAGAAGCCCAGACTACTCCTTGTCTTAGCTTTCAGGAATCAATTACCCATTGCGGGGAATGGGTGGGAATAATTCTTCATATTTGTGAAGCGGAAAACTACCCTTCCTGATAATTGAAATACAACCTTTTTCCAAAAGCAATTAATCATGGCATGAAAGGCATATAGTAAATTCATTCTGAATATCACATCATATCCTTTCACCACAAGTGCCACCAAGTCTACATTCAACTCTTGCTCCCTAATCTGAAGCATACATCATTTATATACTCTTTGTGTATCTAGCCATTCTCCATTAGATAAGTTAATACTCAAAGAATTTGTAAAACTTGAAAAAATTAAAAAAATTTATGAAGAAGGGTAAAATGGTAATTGGTTGGTACGATATGGGTCGAAAATCTAAATTTTTGTAAAACTTGGATGACGAAATAGACCTCTTCATTGGAATCATTTCACAAAATTAAGTTACCCAGTCAATTTTCGTTGAATTCTAAGACAGTTGAATTTTTCACATTTTACAAGGCAGTCGAGTGTCGTGCACAACACACCAAATATCCCTCTTTTTTTGATCAAATTTCATCCTGAATTAGTTAAATTTTTTTCTGTGTTGAGTTTAGTGTTTTTTATTGAACTAAATTTAAATTATTTCTCAAGTTCCGTTACTAACATATAATCATTTTTATTTTAGTCGTGCAACTCCCGATCGTCTCGTAAAACGCGAAAACTTTAATTTTATCGAAATTCAACGAAAATTGACTAGGTAGCTAAATTTTGTAAGACAAATCCAATGGTGAGGTCTGTTTTGTTATCTGTGTTCTAGAAAAATTAGAGTTTTTAATCTATACCGTAACATCTAATTACCATTTTGCCCTTTTCATAAAATTTTAATTTTTTCGGGTTTTACATATTTAATAATATTATATATTCTAAGTTGTTGGAGGACTTAGAAATTAAGCTAGCCAGTTCCTAATTTTTCTTCCTGATGGTAATACCTCTTCCTACAAGCCTGTGCTTGAACTTCCATCACAAGCTCATTTCTTCTCAAAATTATATTTTTTTACACTTTTGGGGTGGCGGTACTCACATGATTTCTCCTCTTGGTAAGAAGTCATCTTTTACATAAATATTGAAGTTCATTCTTTTTTTGTAATTGGAAATTAGATTTTCTAGGTTGCTGCAATTTTCTATAGATGCTGAAAGTTATAGTTACAATTAGAAAGTTGGTGTAAGAAGCTAAAATATTGAGTTTTGAATGTTGGGAGAAAAAGGTTATACAGGCTGAAATATAATCTTTCTAGTTGCTAAAATTTCTTATTAAAAATCTGAAATTTTGTCTCTCCATGCTCAGGACATGTTTTTAGTTTTTTTAATGTTATTGAGTAACTAAAGAAATGCTTAGAAATACTTACAAGCCTAACTATGCTGCTGAAATTAAAGAGTTGCTGTCGGAATAAAATTGTGATGAGTATACATAGTGTGTCTAATTGTTCAAGTGGGAATTTAATTATATAAATTGGCATTCACAGCACGTTTTGGGAGACTGGAAAGAAATAGAAGAGTTTTGAAACAGTTTGAACTACTGCTGGAATGATTTTGAGTAACTTTCTGTGCATGGATGCAAGAAAAGAGAAGATGGAAGGGTGTTCTTTTATAATAGGCAGCCTGAACACCCGGTACAAAAATAGCAATAACTTTCTCTAGAAAATTCGAAACAATGTGCCGTTTGTTGAATTGTAAACTATAAACATAGAACTTTACATTGGCATAGGGTAGAGAATGTAGGTATCTCTAAGTAAATTCTTGCGATAGATTAAGGTTAAAAGTAGAGGAGTGATTGTAACATTTCGAATTCGATGTCCTATGGAAACACAATTAGAGCGGAGGCTACGGGTTATCATTTTAAGTGTGTGAAGTATCGATAGGAGGACTAAGAAGTCTATTTTCCAATGAAGTTTGTTTGTTCTAGAATACTAAGAGTACTAAAAGCAATTACCAAATGAACATGGATAGGTCAAGCCAATTTATGATATAAAACTCTAGAAAAATAGTTTAAATGGAATTTCATCTTATGGACTCGACAACCATAATTCACTAGCATTTATCCTTTATAGCTTGGACTCTTGGTTGTGTTTATTAAGACTATAAAATCTAGTTGCGATAATTTCTTAGTTTCGAAGAAAAATATCTACCCTTAGTGAATATGCTAAGTAGTTTAGAGACAGATATAGCCTTAGTGGCGGATATGAGCTTAATGGCGGATATCTAGCCTTAGTGGCGAATATATGTGTATGCTTTTATATGATGGCCTTTATGGTGGTTTTTTTTCAGTATCTTGTTGAGATGATATTAACATGTGAAATGTATATTCATTATTCTCGGAGATATGAATGTTTACATTCACTTAGCGTAATGTGCTCAACCCCCCCCCCCCCCCCCCCCCCCAAAAAAAAAAAAATTCAAGTTCTGAGTCAAGACGGTAGGGGAATATGGAGAATGGGTCTTCTTGTACTATTTTTTTTATATATAAAGAGCAATGCTACATGAACTTAAAAATTAGACTTAAAAATTAGACTTGATAATCTCAATCATTGATTTCACTGTGGGTTCCAACATTTATTGGGACCCACTACCTATTCAATGGTTGAGATTATCAAATCTAATTTTTAAGTCTAGTTTTTAAATCTATCTAGTATTACTCATATATAAATCAAGTTAATATATAAAGTTTTTAGAAGTCGAAGTTATATACTTTGGTAAATGATATGTACAGAAGGAATATAAATTATGTTTATATGTGATTGCACTTAGTCGGTGTTTTGAATTATGAGTTATTAAATCTTATGCACAGGTTATTAGGTTTATGTTTATGGAATGGGGTCCACTCTACCAGAGTACGCTTTATGCATTATGTTCGGGTTTGGGTGTGACAGACTACCTCTATCCAGGCGTAAGAAGTCCGTCTAGATGCATGTATAAAGATACACATTCTAGAGAATCGAAACTACTTGGATTTACAAATGTGTGCAGATAATGAAAGTCAATGCGAAGTGCTTCCGTTCGGACACCCCTTCTATGTCTAGACGCGTGTTTTATTGATTGAATCCTAAGTAGAGTTTCAACCATCCAGAGGCAGCTTGTCTATCTGGACGCGTCTTTTGGTTTTGCGTCATGATGCTTTGACCCAGTAGGATCTTTATGGTATATCAAATCCTAAAATACCATATGTATCCTTCCCTTATAAATATGGGAGAATAGAGCATTATTGGGGATTTGGTCCTTAGTTTATTTTTTCGGCCTTTTAAGGATAACAATTATGTCTTGTGAGTATTTCCTCTTTTACTCTTTAGTTAGGGTATGGTTTTGGGATAGTATATCAAATATTTTATTTGTGCAATTAATCTTCATTTTTATTAAATGATTTATTCTTTATGGTCTATAGATTGAATGAATGATTTTTATCAAAGTATGGATTGAATCCTTGCGAGTTTACAAAATAAGTTCTTAAATTCATATTTTCATATCAATCAAGTCTTGGTTTTCAAAGCTATATACTCCGGTTGATTACACTAACATTCAAAGCTATATACTCTGGTCTTCTCCTAAGAATGAATATTTGAGGGCAGATGAGAGAGGTTTCAATTCAAGCTTTGTTGGCCTGATGATTAGTGCTTAAAATTAGTATTTTACTATGCCTTTTTGGGACTAATTGTAATTTGATGGAGTTTAAGTAATGACATTTCAGGTCCTAAAGTGAACAAAGGTTCAAGAACAACAAATATCACACTTGAGTGTATCACCAGTGCATTAGGGAAAAAAATTAGAGAAGGTTGGAACAAAGCAAGAACATTCGAACGCCAACTCACGTTCGAACATCCACTTGAACTATGAGAAGACCAGACTGCTGAGACATGGTGTGTTGTAGTCAAGAAGGAAGACCCTGAAGTACTTGAGCACCACGTTCGAATGCCAACTCACGTTCGAACGTCCACTTCATTTGATTGAGACTAGAGCGATGAATGGAAAGAGCCAAGATGTGCATGGAGTGTGGAAATGGGTTTCCACAGAAGACCACAGGCCACACGAGTGAGGAGGTTAGACCCCATCTGGCATTCGAACACCCACAAATCAAAAACAGCAAAAACGTTCGAATGCCTGTAAAGGAAAAATAGAAACAACGTTCGAATGCCAAATCACGTTCGAATGTCCACCACTAGCAGGCTGTAGAGTAATTGGTTTTTCACTTGGACTTGGACGGCATACAATATTCCTTCACACTCTCTTGTCTCCCCCTCCTCCTTGCCTATAAATACTCCCCTCGGGAGAGCCTTTGAGGGAGAGAATGTTCTTGTACAAGGCTAGAACTTGGTTTGTAAGGCTTAAACTACACCAAGAACTAGTCAAGAACTTGATGGAGGCTTGGACTCCCACTAATGTAGTTAGATATATGTTATATTTGCTTGTATCAAGGGAGTTAATTCATATGTTGGTTGAGGAAGCAACCCTCCATTTCATGGTTAAGGAAGCCACCCTCCAAATGTGATTAGTTTTCTTTTACTTCTATTGTTCATGTCTTTCACTTCCATTGCTTGAGCTTCATTCTTTCTTAGAGGAGTGAAACTCTTTCACTTTTCTAGAGCTTTACCAAAGCCGTGAAGGATGAAATGTGATTCACTTATTCTTTGGTGAAGATCGGCTCTTCGTTTATTGTACTTTACCTTGTAAGTTCTCTACTTTGAGGGATGAGTATCACTCACTTTTCTATCTTTACCCAAGCCATGAAGAGTGAGTAGTTCCTTATTCACTATTTTGTAAGAGGTGATGAACATGTATTGATTATCCGGAAGTTATATTTGTGCATTTTTTTTATACTTTAATGCTTTATATTCCACTTGCTTATTGAATGATTGATTGTATCTAGTAAAGCTAAGGTACTTTGTGTAACCAGGGGTTCTTTCTATGTCACGGATGATTCTTGCATGGAAAGACCCGTTGGTTAAAGACAAGTATCCTAGCTAGATCTTCATGACAACATTTCAATCTTCACCATTATTGTGCTTTATCTAAAGAATGGAACATTAATGCCATGGTTGGATGCCTTGTAGAAACACTTGGTTGTTTGTAGATGGGTTAAATTTCAGCATAGACAATTCTTGTGAACTTCTAGAAAGACATCAGAATCATGTGCTTAATTCTCACAGTCCATCTTTATCTTTCGATTAACTTGCTGTTGACACGGGGTTAATTGAGTTATAAAGTACAAGTATAATAAATCGGATGATCAACTACATGTTCTAATCCTCAAGCTAAAGGGTGACTGTTTTACATTTGAATTTATCTTATATTTTGTCTAGAAAACTCTTGGAAAGAATCTTCTATTCTATTCAAAGAAATCTCATAACTTCAAACTCTCCAAGTTTTCAGTTACTTGGTCTCTATCACTGCTTACTTTAGAACACCAATCATAGTTCCCTATGGATTTGACTCCGGACTTAACCGAATTATTACTACAGCTTAACCACCTGCACTTGGCTATACACATTTCGGATCAAGTCACCTAACACTTGATGAGAGTGGCTTTGTGCCATTTGGTGAAAGTTCCTCAAATTTGGGGGCCCATGTCTGAACAACATGAGTGGGGCAATTCTTTGGATCATCATTTGTTGTCTCAGATGTAATGGATTCTGATAGAGAAGATTCAGTGGGGTTTTCACAGAATGTGTTATTCAGATGTTCCCGAACCAATGACTCAATTGAATTTATTTCTCTCCCTTCTTTGTCCTCTCCTTGGTGTTTGGCAACATTGAAAATATTTAGCTCAAGAGTTATATTCTCAAAGGTTAATTTCATGACCTCATTCCTGCAATTAATTAGTGCATTTGAAGTTGCTAGGAAGGGTCGACCAAGAATTACGGGAATTGGGTTCTCTGAATGCTTTACTGGCTGAGTGTCTAAAATGATGAAGTCAACAAGGAAGACAAAGTTGTCCACTTGGACAAGTACATCTTCAACATATCCCTAGGGATTTTTACAGATCTGTCTGCCAATTTAAGTATGACACAAGAGGGTTTGAGTTCACCTAAATCCAACTGCTGGTAGACTGAAAAAGGGAGCAAATTGATACTTGTTGCAAGGTGTAACAGTGCTTGTTCAATTATGAATTTTTCAATGACACATGACATAGTTGGACACCCAGGATCTTTGTATTTTGGAGGGGTTTTGTGTTGAAGGAAGACACTGGCTTGTTCTGTCAGCAAGACTCTTTTTTGAACATTATGGCTTCTTTTGATCGTGCACAAGTCTTTTAGAAAACTTGGCGTAACATGAAACATGTTTGATTGCCTCCAGAAGTGGGTTGTTGATTTTTACTTGCTTAAAAAGCTCGTAAATTTTAGGCTGCTTATTCAACTTCTGTACAGTGTTGAGTCTATAAGGGAAAGGAACAGGAATAGGACATGTAGGTCCTCTTTCCTCTGTAGGTTCTTGTTCTTATTCAATCATAAGCTCAGGTTCTTTTGGTTCATGCTTAACTAGTTCAGGCTCAATTGGTGAGTTACTGGGATTGACTTAGATTTTGGCTTGGGAATTAACATATCTTGTCAATCACCTTGCCACTTCTCAGTGTAGTGACAACTTGGGCTTGGTTTTATGGAGCTTTCATGATTGTTTGAAGTAACTGAAAACCTTGAGAGTTTGAAGTTATGGTATTTCTTGAATAGAATATAGGATTCTTTCCAAGAGTTTTCTATACAAAATATAAGATAAATTCAAATGTAAACAGTCACCCTTTAGTTCTAAGATTAAATCATGTAGTTAATCATCCGATTTATTATACTTATGCTTTATAACTCAATTAACTCCCGTGTCAACGACAAGTTAATTGGAAGATATAGATGGACTGTAAGAATTAAGCTCATGGTTCTGATGCCTTTCTAGAAGTTTATAAGAATTGTCTGTGTTAAGACTCAACCCGTCTATAAACAAGCAAGTATTTCTTAGATATCTTGTAACGAGTCTGATAGAAAATTAATTAAAATTGCATAATATAAGTAACAAATACAATGATTTTTGCTACATCCAGGTCACATGGAACACAAATCTTTGTGCGTGTTTTGATATAGATAATGATTTTATCAGTCCTCTCTCCATTTTTTTCCATCTAAAAATATTAACAACCATAAACTAGATTTCAATACTTGTCAAATATAGACATAATGTTACACATCTAAACACATTCATTTTAAAAGTCACGTGTCTGTCTCCGTAATTGGGAAAAGTGAGTTCGCCACTCTGGTGAATTGGGCCTTGACATTCACGATTCCTTGAATTTTGGTCTGATATTTTCTATATCAAACCAAAATCTAGTGAAGGTGCTGTGGTAGCATCGGGGAGTGGAGAAGGCGACATGGGAGCTCGAGGACACTATCCGTACCAATTACCATTTCTTATTCGAGGATGGAGGTACATTTTTATAATTATAAGTATATAACATACTTGTCGCATATGCATGTGATTAAATGTGCATATGTGTGTAAATTTCGGGGACGAAATTATTTTTAAGGGGGGAAGAATGTAAAACCCAGGAAAAATTTAAACTTTTTAGGAAAAAGAGCAAAATGATAATTTGTCACTATAATGCTGGTTTAAAATCTATATTTTTTTAGAGCTTGGATGACGCAATGGACCTCACTGTTGGATTCATATCATGAAATTGAGATGTCATGTCAATTTTCATTGAATTCTGAGATAGTAAGATTTTGTACATTCTGAGATACAAATTTCAAAGGTCCCCAAAAATAAAATTTATAAAATTTTCTTATAATTTAATAAAATTTTTAATAAAATTAATTTTAACTTAAATCGGATGAAATGAATCATTTTGGGACGAAAAACGGCCCCAGAAGTAAGAAATATGCGATGCGACGTGGACCGTACATTTGAGACTATAAATATCAACTAATCTGATTTTTTGGAGAGATATTTCTACTGAAACCAGTGGATTTTCTGGTCTGAACGTTGGAGAGAAAAAAAAAAAGAAAAAAGTAAGGTTTCAAAGTTTCTCCCTTCGATTCATGGAGTTCAGTCGGCGGAATCCTTTGGACCAAGAGTTAAAGTTGATCTCCTCGATGAGGGCTACGCTTACGTACCAAAAAGAGGTGATTTCACCAAAGATCCAAAGACAGAATTTTGAAGAAATCAAAGCTTTGGGCTTGAATCGTGTTCTTGAAGCTTCCTACCGGTGTTTTACGCTTCAAAAGGTAGGGTTCCTTCCTACTTTGGTTTATTTCATCCTATGGTGTCCATAGAAAATGGGTGGGCTGTTTTGAGTGTTTTTAACACTTGCCTATTATAGTTGGTTTAATAGAAATGAGTGGGCTCAATTCTAGTGTGAATTGGTAGTTAGAAATTGCTAGTTTGTGATTTCTTGGAAGTTTTGATAATTGAGTATGTGAAAATCATTGAATCTGATTTTTTTTTAGTTAGGTGATAAATTTGGAAATTTTATGTGATTACATGATTTGGTGCCTTGAAGGTAGTTGATAAAGTGCCTACGTGAAATACAATGTGTTATATTGACATAGATTATGTAATAACATGCTTATGTTTGGTTGTTAAGTATAAAAAGTTGATATATGTTCATTGTGTTGGATAAAGGTAATTATATACACATGATATAATTGGCCTTGGTATATTGATATACGGTTAAATTGCTCATTTGGCATTAATTGCATCTTGGGCATGATAATGACATCACATTCATGGACTTTATGCCTGAATGTGGGTGTGTGGGTGCATGGTTTAATCAAACACCATACTTGGTGCTTGATGGGTGGACTCGAGAAAGTTGGATTGAAGATTAGACTGAGTCGCACGGTCACATGCATGAAAAACTTGTGTCGGGTATAGTAAAAAGGGCTAAATTCTCCCTCGGGTGCAAACCTTGCTACTTGGTTCACACACTCCCCTAAGGTGAAATTCTGGAAAAGTGTGATGGTGTACGGAACCGGCGGTTGTGATACCAAAATCCGTTGCCCCAACAAAGACATAAGATTTTGTTTTATAAAAATACTCATTCAATGGGTAACATCCACAATGATTTGGTTTTATAAATACATCACTTTTATTTCGAACAATCATTGGATGTATTTTTCGTCAATTGGCAGATTCATTACACATGTGCATTGCATTATGTTGTGGGAGTCATTGAGGACTCGGGTTGAAGTTGCATGAGTGAGTATCATCTCATATCATGACATGACATGGTAGAATTCCAATCTTGAGTTACATGTTCTTGTTTGGAATGGATAATGGTTGTTGATTGTTGCATGTTCACATTTCATATGCATCTAGGTTGAGGAGTAACCTCTATAGGAGATACTCTATTGATTGTAGCTCACCCTATAAGGGAAAATATTTTAGGTGTAGGATATACACCGATGAAGAGAGGCTGACTTGTGGCTTTTAGTTTTTTTTTGTACTAACTTTTGCAAAGTTAATTTTGGGCATGTAATGTGTCTAAAAGAATTGTAGTTGAACTTATATGAACTATTTTTAATATAACCTTGCATGTATCTATATGAGTATGGATAAATGGATCCGGTGTGGTCAATGTTTACTCATAAATGGACCTGGTGCGGTCATTGTTTTATATTAAGTCTCAGATGGGTCATGTGAATGTATATTGCACAGATTGGGTTTTGGGTAGAGCTCCCTGTACAAAGGAGAATCTGTCCGAATTTGTTTAAAATTACGGACCCCGATAAATGGGGCATAATGGCGCGATATCGAGTTAATCGGTATCCACGGGTATTCTGCGGGCTGATGGGTAATCAACAGACCCCCTAATTTTGGGGCGTCACAGCTTGGTGTCAGAGCATAGGTATGCGATTACCTAGGGCTGAATGGACATTGGGTCTAGACCATTGCATTCATTGTGCATTTCATGTTATGTGCTCAATTTTACTACATGATTATGTGTTACATGTTATGTGAATAATATGCATGATAGAAATGTATGTGGAAGGGAAAACACTAGGGTTAGAAAACCCAAGGTTATGTTTAGAAAAAAGGGATGAACGGTATAGTTCAATGTGTAAATGTCTACTAGTAGATGACACATGCATTACTAGTGAGACAATGAGAAAAAACAAATTCTCAACGTTTCAATTGTGATCCCTATCTTGGGACACTATGTGAATGTTCTACTGTTATCTTACATGTGTGTAGATGGAAAATGGAGGAAGAGGAAGCCAAGGCGGTGGGTGGAACAATCAACCACAAACGGCCTTTAACCAACAAGCCTTCGTGGAGGCTATTGGTGCGGTGGCGGCTACCATTGCACAAGTAAGTGCTACGGCTGCTACTATTGCACAGATGGGTGCAAGTGGGAGTCAAGGTGGTTCAAGTCACCTCCAGAAGTTCAAGGCATACAATCCTCTGATCTTTCTGGGAGGGGTGGATCCTATGGTGGCTGACCATTGATTCCGACAAGTGGACAAGAACTTGAGGGCTATGGAGATCACCTCCAATGCCACGAAGATAACGCTAGCTACTTTTCAGCTAGAGGGAGAATCCCAAGTGTGGTGGGATTGGGTCACGGGCTCCAAGAACTTGAAGGTAATGACATAGGTAGAGTTCAAGGAGTTCTTTATGGGCAAGTACTTTGTAGCGGCTGCTCGGCATGCAAAGGCCTGAGAGTTCTTAGACTTGAGATAAGGGATGATGATGGTGATGGAGTACGTGGCTAAGTTCACAGAGTTATCCCGTTTCACCGATAACTACGTGGCCACAGATTTGGCCAAAGTGAGGAAGTTTGAGGATGGTCTTAAGTTGTCCATCAGGGGTAAAATTATGGGTCTTCTTCTGCAAGACTTAGACTCGATGTGCGCGACTGTTGTGGCCATTAAGAGAGAGGTGGATGACGCAAGGAGCAATCCTCGTATTCTAGCTCAGGGAAGAAGTAGAGGACTTCTACTCTATAGGGGTTTCAGGGACAGGACCGTAGCTATCAAGGCCAAGGCCAAGGTCAATCCTCCCAAGGTGGGAGAAATCAGAGGCCTTCCTACCAGGCAGGCCAGAGGACTTGTTATCATTGCCACCAACCAGGTCACATAATGCGGGATTGTCCTCATAGGCAAGGATCTCAAAAGTAATGGGTCATATCAACCCAAACTTCGGTGGGACAGCCACAGACACAGTATACTTCTCAGTACCCGACCATGGGCCAAGGAAGCCAGTATCAATCCTAGGGCACTGCACAAGGCCCTACTACTTATTGTGCGGGAACTCCGCAATCAGGCCAGATGGGTCAAGGCATGGGTCAAGGCCGAGGCTAAGACTTACAAGCTGGTACTTTAGGGACCTAGGGGCGTGTCTATGCCATGATACCTCAAACTGAGCCAGTAGATCAATTAGTGATACAGGGTACATTTTTACTCTTTCGTTTATGGGCTAGAGTACTATTTGATTATGTTGCATCGCATTCATTTATTGCTGCATCTTGTGTGAAAGACTTGGGCTTAGAGGTTGAAACCTTGGAAGAGCCATTGCATATGAGTTCTCCCCTAGGAGTTAGGGTGAGAATTGATCAGATATATCGAGGTTGTGAGTTAGAGATCTCAAGAATTCTACTCACCATAGATATTAGGGTCATGGACATGTCGAAATTCGATGTTATCCTCGGGATTGATTGGTTGGCGGCACACCGAGTCGCCATTGATTGTGATCGAAAGAGGGTCACTGTTTACAACCTAGGGGGATTTGTTTCAAGTTTCAGGGGGAAAAAATGTGATGCTTTACCTCAGGACGTGTATGAATACTGTTGGCATGGGCAGTTAATAGGTTGGCTAGCAAGCCTTACCCTAGAGGATGAGGCGAGACAGGAGTTAGGTTTACCTCGGGTCGTGTGCAAATATACAAATATTTTTTTGAATGAACTATCGGGATTACCTCCAGATAGGGATGTAGACTTTACTATTAGGTTGCATCCTGGTACATCGCCCATTTCTATGACTCCACATAGGATGGCGCTAGCTGAGTTATAAGAACTTAAAGTCCAATTACAAGAATTATTGGATAGGGGCTTTATAAGACCGAACACTTCACTGTGGGGTGCTCCAGTATTGTTTGCTAAGAAGAAAGATAGGACTCTTTGGTTGTGTATAGACTATAGGTAGTTGAACCGGGTCATTATCAAGAATAGGTACCCTTTGCCGAGAATTGATGATTTGTTTGATCAACTGAGAGGGGCATGAGTCTATTCCAAAATAGATCTCTGTACCAGTTACCGTCAGTTGAGGGTTAGGGAGACAGATATCCCTAAGATGGCGTTCAGAACTCGGTATGGGCATTTTGAGTTCACTGTGATTCCATTTGGATTGACGAATGCTCCAGCGGCATTAATGGCTCTCATGCATAAGGTGTTCCAACCCTATTTGGATCAGTTTTGTTGTGGTGTTTGTTGATAACATCTTGATCTACTCCAAGTTTGAGTAGGAGCATGAGAGTCACTTGTGGATTGTTCTTCAGACTTTGAGGGACCATCAATTTTATGCCAAGTTCAACAAATGTGAATTTTGGCTTACTAAGATAAAATTTTGGGGACATGTGGTGTCAGCTTCGAGTGTATCTGTAGACTCGGAGAAGGTGGAGGCAGTCATGAATTAGGAGAGACCAAAGTTAATCTTCGAGATACGTAGTTTCTTGGGATTTGTGGGGTACTACAGGAGGATCATTGAGGACTTCTCCCAACTAGTTGCGCCTATGACCAAGTTGACCTGGAAAGAGGTCAAGTTTGAGTGGAATGATGCATGTGAGAAGCTATTCCAAGAGTTGAAGCGGAGACTTACTTATTCTCCTATTTTGATAGTCCCGAAAAGGGGATAGAAGTACACGGTGTACTGTGATGCCTCAAAGGACGAATTGGGATGTATTTTGATGCAGTCTGAGAGGGTGGTAGCTTATGGTTCTCGGCTGTTAAAGAATCACGAGCAGAATTACCCCACACATGACATGGAGTTAGCGGCCATTGCTTTTGACTTGAAGGCTTGACGCCACTACCTATATGGTGAGCAGTTCGAGATATTTTCGGATCACAAGAGTATGAAGTACATCTTTACACAACGGGACCTCAACGTGAGACAACGTAGGTGGATGGAGTATTTGGAGGATTACGACTTCACTTTGCATTATCATCCCGATAAGGTAATTGTGGTGGCTGATGCACTTAGTCGGAAGTCACGGGGAGTTATGGCCAGTGTGGTTTCCCAGGAGTGGCAGATGCTCGAGACTATAAGACGGTTCGGGCTATGTTACATGGGTCAGACTCAGGGTATTTTAGGGAGCTTGGTGGCTACTCCTTCCCTACTAAGCATAATGATCGAGTCCTAGGGGTAGGATACTGAGATTTTGTCCATCAAGGATCGAGTATGATGGGGTACAGGTGATAAGGGCTGGGCCATTCATTCACATGGTAATCTTCGATTTAGGGGAAGGATTGTGGTTCCCTAGTTTGTGGAGTTGAGAGAGGAGATCCTTATAGAGTTCCATTGCTCCCATTTTGCTGTGCATCGAGGTGGCACGAAGATGTACCACGATATTCGTCGCTAGTATTATTGGAGTGGGATGAAGAAAGATGTTGGGATTTTGTTAGACGATGTCTAAAGTGTCAGTAGGTTACGGCTGAGCATCAGAGGCCAGCAAGGTTACTCCAGCCCTTGGAGGTAGCTGAGTAGAAGTGGGAACATGTCACGATGGATTTTGTGACTCACTTGCCACAAACATCGCGGGGACATGATGCGATTTGGGTGATAGTGGACCGACTTACGAAGTCGGCATACTTTTTGGCTGTGCGGATGACCTTTACATTGGAGGAATTCTGTGGGTTATATGTATGGGAGATTGTTTGGTTACATGGGATGCCCGTGTCTATAGTATCTGATCGGGATCCTAGGTTTACGGCTCATTTTTGGGAGAGTTTTCAGTGAGCTATGGGAACAGAGTTGATGATGAGCACTGTTTTTCATCCCTAGACGGACGGTCAGTCAAAGAGGACCATCCAGACTTTAGAGGACATGCTACGGGCATGCGTCCTAGATCTCAAGGGGTAGCTGGGAAGATCACTTACCCTTGGTAGAGTTCGCCTACAACAACAGTTATCAGGCGAGCATACGGATGACACCTTAGGAGGCACTATATGGGAGGCTATGTCGTTCTCCATTTTGTTGGACGGAGGTAGAAGAGAGATTTTCTACAGGTCTGGAATTGGTTAGAGACACCTCGGAGAAGGTGGACTTGATTCAAAAACATCTTCTCATGGCTCAAAGCTGACAAAAGAGCTACGCCAATAGACGGCGGCGACCTCTAGAGTTTGAGGTGGGAGATCATGTTTTCTTAAAGGCGGTGCCTAAAAGAGGAGTGGTCTGGTTTGGTAAGTAGGGAAAGTTGTTGCCAAGGTATATCGAGCCCTTCGAGGTACTCGAGAGGGTGGGTGCAGTGGCTTACCTGTTGGCGTTACTGCCAAGCCTATCAGGTGTTCATGCGGTATTCCATGTCTCTATGCTCCAAGAGTATACCCCAGATCCGACACATGTGGTGGATTTGGGTGAGTTGACTATTGATGCTGATGGGACCTTCGAGGAGGGAACGGTGCGCATCATGGATAGTCAGGATCAGTTTTTGCGAGGTAAGACCGTGAGGCTAGTGAAGGTGCTCTAGCAGCATCGGGGAGTTGAGGAGGTGACATGGGGGCGTGAGGACACTATGCGTATAGATTATCCTTTCTTATTCGAGGATGGAGGTACATTTTTATAATTATAAGTACAACATACTTGTCGCATATGCATGTGGTTAAATGTGCATGTATGTGTGAATTTCAAGGATGAAATTTTTTTAAAGGGGAAGAATGTAAAACCTGGGAAAATTTTAACTTTTTTGGAAAAAAAGGCAAAATGATAATTTGTCACTATAATACTGGTTTAAAATCTATATTTTTCTAGAGCTCGGATGACTCAATGGACCTCACCGTCAGATTTGTATCGCGAAATTGAGCTGTCCTGTCAATTTTCATAGAATTCTAATATAGTCAGATTTTGCACGTTTTATGAGATAATTGGGTAACGAATGACTTTTCAAAGGTCCCCAAAAATGAAATTTATAAAATTTCCTTAAAATTGAATAAAAGTTTAAACAAAATTAATTTGAACTTAAACCGGGATGAAATGAATCATTTCAGGACGAAGAACGGAGCCGAAAGTAAGAAATAAGCGGTGCGACATGGACTGCACATTTGAGACTATAAATATCAACTAATCTGATTTTTTGGAGAGATATATTCTGCTGAAACCAGTGGGTTTGCTGGTTTGAACGTTGGAGAGAAAAAAAAAAGAAAAAAAAAGGGAGGTTTCAAAGTTTCTCACTTTGATTCATGGAGTTCCGTCGGTCAGAATCCTTCGGACCAAGAGTTAAACTCGACGAGGGCTACGCCTACGTATCAAAAAGAGCTGATTTCACCGAAGATCCAAAGATAGAATGTTAGAGAAATCAAAACTTTGGGCTTGAATCGTGTTCTTGAAGCTTCCTACCGGTGTTTTACACTTCAAAAGGTAGGGTTCCTTCCTACTTTGGTTTATTTCCATCCTATGGTGTCCATATAAAACGGGTGGGCTATTTTGAGTGTTTTTAACACTTGCCTATTATAGTTGGTTTAATAGAAATGAGTGGGCTCAATTCTAGTGTGAATTGCTAGTTAGAAATTGCTAGTTTGTGATTTCTTGGAAGTTTTGATAATTGAGTATGTGGAAATCATTGAATCTGATTTTTTTTTAGTTAGGTGATAAATTTGGACATTTTATGTGATTACATGATTCGATGCCTTGAAGGTAGTTGATAAAGTGCCTATGTGATATAAAGTGTGTTATATTGAAATAGATTATGTAATAACATGCTTATGTTTGGTTGTTAAGTATAAAATGTTGATATATGTTCATTGATATATTTTCATTGTGTTGGATAAAGGTAATTATTGCACACGATATAATTGGCCTTGGTATACGGTTAAATTGCTCATTTAGCATTCATTGCATCTTGGGCATAATAATGACATCACATTCATGGACTTTATGCATGAATGTGGGTGTGTGGGTTCATGATTTAATCAAACACTATACTTGGTGCGTGATGGGTGGGCTTGAGAAAGTTGGATTGAAGATCCCACTGAATCGCATGGTTACATGCATGGAAAACTTGTGTCGGATATCGTAAAAAAGGTTAGATTCTCCCTTGGGTGCAAAACCTGGCTACTTAGTTCACACACTCCCCTGAGGTGAAATTCTGGAAAAGTGTGATGGTGTACGGAACTGGCGGTTGTGATACCAAAATTCGTTGCCCACCAAAGACACAAGATATTGTTTTATAAAAATAATCATTCATTGGCTAACATCCACAATGATTTGGTTTTATAAATACATCACTTTTATTTCAAACAATCATTGGATGTATTTTTCGTCAATTGTCGGATTCATTACACATGTGCATTGCATTGTGTTGGGGGAGTAGGTGAGGACTCGGGTTGAAGTTGCTTGAGTGACTATCATCTCATATCATGACATGACATGGTAGAATTCCAATCTTTAATTACATGTTCTTGTGTGGAATGGATAATGGTTGTTGATTGTTTCATGTTCACATTTCATATGCATCTAGGTTGAGGAGTAGCCTCTATAGGAGGTACTGTAACGCCCCGAAACCCATCCTGGACGGCATTACAAACTAAAAACCATTCACATCATGAGAGCAACTAAATAATTCATCCATAAGAAATTTCATACATTAAAGATAATCTTTACAATCTCGTTCCCAAAAGAATACGCCAAAATATGAAGAATATATCCCCAAAAGAATATGATCCCAAAAGCAAGATAATTACATCCCAAAAGAATTAAACATAAACTCGCAGCGGAATTACAAAAGAGTCTAGACTTCACAATATTTCCAAAGTAAATTTCCTTGTCTAGAATTAAAATTAATGTTGTTCTACGGGAATCTCCCAGTGTGCCGGTTCTTGAATTCTTAAATCCTCCTCCAGTACATAATCTGAAAAATGTAGTTTGTAGGGGGTGACCACTAAGCTATGTACCAACATTTCTCCCAAACTTGAACAAAATTGAGAAAAAAAAAAAACATATAAAAATGGTCGGTCACCTTTCACAAAAAAAAACCTGGATTTTGAAATAAAACAGGGATATTTAAGCAAATCTCCAGTTTAAACAACAACAGTAATTTAATGCATACGAAAAACCAACATACGACTAATAATCCAATCCACCATAAACCGTTTCACTCAAGTTCTTGCGGAATCTCATACTTCCCAAAATTCTTGTAGAAACTAGTTATGGTACAATTAACAATAACCCACCACTGTATTCGTATCTTTGGTATGAAGTAAGACCTTTCATGGATACCATCGAAAATATCATGGCCCACTTATAATCCACACAAATCCTCGCAAAGATGTCCAACCTTTAGGAAGGGCGTATGCCAACACCATGACAGTGACGTATCCAACCAAAGAGTAGTATACTAACTCCTTTTTCCACGATAACCCGTAAGCGATAATGGTTTAGTCCTTGCAAGGTACTAATCGCATTACGAGTGGTAGAAAAAGTTCTAACCCACACGGAGTAAGAAGGCGTCTACACACTCCAATATACCCGGTCAATAGTAGCCCATGTTTATCCAACAACCACACAAGAGATACAATACCAATAATTTCCTCAAATAACAACAATTCTATAAATCTCCAATTTCACATGTAGTGTTTCAATAGAACAATTCAATAGAATGCAAGAGATCATCATCAATATCATTTTAGTACTCAACTCAAAGCACTATAGTTTTGAAATCAATAATAAAGAAATAATTTAAGAAGAAAATCCATCACTCTGCAAAAATTAGGGTTTTAAAACAAAAACAAGAGATTTCATGGGTATTCAACCCTAACTTGTGTAAAATATGATAATAATTGCAAGAAAACCAAGAAAAAAATGATTTCATAGCAAATATATAAGATTTAAAGTCAAAAGAATACATACAATTAGCCCTAGCATCAGTGGACAAGCATGGAAGAAAGTCCCCTACCTTGATGTTCTTGGAGAAGCTAGGTTTGATCTTTGATCCCCTTTAGAACTCTTGTTCTCCCCTTCTTTCTTCCTCTCTAAGTCTTTCTATTAGGGTTCTAAGAGGTGTGGAGTGAGAGTGGTGTGAAAGAATGAGAGTAAAGGTAGTGAAAATGGGGTTTTAAAAGCTGAAAATCCTGACTTTTTAAGTATCTACCGGTAGTTCGGATACACTGGCAATCTATTACCTGTTGAGCTACCAGTAGTTTGGAACTACTGGAAATTTACTACCTGTTGAGCTACCGGTAGTTCGGATCCACTCGCAACTTACTACCTGTTGAGCTACCGGTAGTTCGAATCCACTGAACAGTGTACTACCGGTAGATCCTTTTGGTAGGTCTTGTCCAAATTTGCCTATTTCCTCTATTTTTCATTTCAAACCCATTCCAAACCCTTCCAAATCCAACCCAAACTTATTCAACATGCTTTTGTACATCAAACCTAGTTGGTACAAGTTCTATTACAATGATTTCATACATGTGCAAGCTAAACTAAGTTTTAATTACTATTTCCTCGAATTTTCATATTAACATTTCCAAAAGAAATAATAACTTGCTACATAAACTTACATACATATATAAAGATAAAAGGGTGGGGTTTACAGGTACTCTATTAAGCGTAGCTCAGCCTATAAAGGAAAGCATTTTAGGACCGGTGGACGGCTCTCATTTGGAGCCTCAAGGGTAAAGAGAGGCCGACTTGTGGCTTTTAGTTTTTTTTCTTGTACTAACTTTTGCAAAGTTAGTTTTGGGCATGTAATGTATGTAAAAGAATTGTAATTGAACTTATATGGACTATTTTTAATATAACCTTGCATGTATCTATATGAGTATGGATAAATGGACTCGATGTAGTTAATGTTTACTCATAAATGGACCCGATGCGGTCATTGTTTTATATTAGGCCTCAGATGGGTCATGTGAATGTATAGTGCAAGGGTTGGATTTTGGGTAAAGCTCCCATACAGAGGAGACTCTATCCGAATTTCGTTAAAATTATGGACCCCGATAAAATGGGCATAACGGCGCAATATCGAGTTACTCGGTATCCACGGGTATTTCACGGGTTGATGGGTAATCAACAGAACCCCGGATTTTGGGGCATCACAAAAGCCATTGGAAATAAGATGGTCCCATACTACTTCTCTTGACTGAAGGAAGCAATTTGCACATCTCTTACACGGGCAATAAATCATTGAACCTTTATGCTTATTGGTGTATGCAAACGTAAGAAATTGATTAACCCCATCCAAGTACTCCTGTGAGACCCTATTTGGTAAGTCAATCCAACTCTTGTCCATGTTTCAAATTTTCTCAATTTTTGTACCTAATGTTTCAGTCGTGCATGTCTTAAAATATTGTTAAAAAATGCATGGATGCAATAGTAAATACCAAAAAAATATAATTTGGGTTCCACAGATTATTTAGCAACAAGATTCAACATGACACATTGCAAATTAAAACTCAAAACATTGTAACCAACCTTGAAAATGCAATTAGAAAAAGAAAACATATGGATTACAACCTTTCTGGAAAAAGGATACTCTAATAGGAACATTTTGATACACAATATTCCATTCAAAGAGAATCAACATCATATATAATTTCCTCCAACTAATGTGTAATACCGAAACAATTCAATATTATATAACAAAGTCTATATCTATGCAAAAAGAATTAGTGTGACTCAAAATTTTCATGAAAAAAGTAAACCAAATATTTTGACTTGTTTATCGCATTAGTAGCTACCATTGATACAAGAAAATTCATCTATGAAGTATCATAAAAAGGCAAAGCGTCACCTGGATGTTGAAAATGGACAAATAGTCAATTGGATTTTGCAAAAAGGGCAAAGAGTCACCAGAATGTTGCAAAGGACAAAATACGTAATGGTGTCTGTGTGTGAGTGTGTGTGTATAAATTGATTGTGTCGGTTGGCGTTTTGATGTAGGATCTAAAAATAAAATATCAAGCACTTAGAATAATCTCTCAAATCAAGACACAAGTAAAATAAAAAATGAGGAAGAAGATGAAAAAAGAAACTTGCAACAAAAAAAATTATATTCAATAAGATGATGATGCACGACTATTCATGGAATGAAGTGGAGGAGGAAGAACAAAGTTGATCACAAGTACAAGGAAGATAAAAAAAATTCATTTTAGCTGTCAAAAAATCAATCACAAACATTTATATTCTAGCAATCATTAATTTAGAGGTCTGTCTAGAAACATTAGAGAATCTATATTTCATTATATTTCTAGTACCCAAGTTTGGTCAATGATGATTGGTCATATACTTACTGTGTACTTGAAATAGATCACTTCATAAACCAAAACTATAAAGCCTAAGAGGACACCATCACTGGAAACACAATCATATAATAGAGTTTTGATATAACATTTTTTATTAGTGACTGGTCATGCAAATAATAATGTCAACGGCTCCAAGATGTAAATGAGCATTTTTTATCAATTCATGGATAGGTAAGTTATGATCCCATTTCTTACAAAATGGTATTCTTTCTCTATTTTTATACATCACAAGACCCTCCTGGTCAACAAGGATTTTACCAAGAACTCTATATTATCGAGTAATACGTAGTGGTAGCCCCCACTATTTTTCAACATATCGTAATGTTTCAATGTAATCTGACTGATGAATTTGTAAAGTTGTATATTGAAATATTAGTCAAAGGATACTTGGGTTAGATAATTGATTCAAGCGTAAAGTTAACAAATTTTACTATGCCTTTTTGGACTAATTGTGCTTTGATGGAGTTTAAGTAGTGACATTTCAGGTCCTAAAGTGAACAAAGGACCAAGAACAACAAAAATCACTTTTGAATGTAACAGCAGCACAAAAGGGAGCAAAAATGCAGAAGGCTAGAACAAAGCAAGGATGTTTGAACGTCAACCCACATTCGAACGTCATCTGAAACCCTGCCAAGACCAGTTGCTGAGACATGGCGTGTTGCAGTCAACAAAGGGAGATGCTGAGGTACTTGAGTACCACAGTCGAATGCCACTCCACGTCGAACATCCTCTGGAATCTTGAAAAGACTACACCACTAGAACCTGGCATGTTGTAGTAAGAGAGAAGAACTAGAAGCACTTGAGTACAACATTCAAACGTCACTCCACGTTCGAACGTTGTCTTGAGTGACTGAGTGTACACTCAATGATGTCAAGACGTGTGAAAGTGACTAAGTCAGAGATCAAGTCAGTGACCACAGGCCACTTGAGTGGAAGAAAGATGACGTTCGAACGCCTTCAAAGCAAAGGCAGACTTGACGTTTGAACTCTAGATAAAGTTTGAACGTCCTTCTGCAGACTGCCTGCAAAATAGTTGATTCCTATGGGCGGCAAACACTATTCACTCCCCCTCACCTATCTCCTACCCCCCTTCCCTTCCTTGCCTATAAATACTCCATTTTTGGGAGCTTAAAGGGCATTCTTCCTCTTGTAGAGTAAATAGGGGAGTAATCTTTATTCTTGTAAGAATGTTTAGTAATCTAGTTCTTGAATACTCCATGTTTATGCTTTCATTTTCCATTTATATCAACCATGTTGGAGGCTTAGACTCCCCTTGTAGTTGAAGTCTTTCATTTACTTATGCTGAGTCTTTACATTCATGTTATGACAACCATGATGGATGCTTAGACTCCCCTTGTAGTTGTATTTACTTTTACTTACAAATTATCAAGAGGGGTAGTTAATCTTTTAGTTATGGTGGAAACCCTCCAAAAGCAACTAGCTTTCTTCTACTTTTCTTGTTCATGTATTTCACTTTCATTGCTTGAGCATCCTTCTTTCTTAGAAGAGTGAAACTCTTCCACTTTTCTAGAGCTTTACCAAAGCCGGGAAAGGTGGGATGTGATTCACTTATTCTTCGTTGAAGATTAGCTTTTCATTTATTGTACTCTCACTAAGTAGCTCCTCCACTTGGAGGGATGAATATCACTCACTTGTCTAGCATGACCAAAGCCATGACGAGTGAGTAGTTCCTCATTCACTCTCTAGTAAGAGGTGACGAATATGTAAAGATTACCCGGAAGTTATGTTTGTGCAACTTCTTCATGCTTTAATGCTTTATACTCCACCTGTTCATCGGATGATTGAATGCACCTAATAAAGTTGAGGTACTTTGTACAACCAATGCCTCAATCTATGATACGGATGACTCCTGCTTAGAAATATCCGTTGGTTCAATGCAAGTACCCCGACTAGCTCTTTATGACAATCTTTCAATCTCCACTCAAAGAGTGGATCATTAATGTCATGGTTAGTTGCCTTGTAGAAACACTTGCTTGTTTGTAGACGGGTTCAGTCTCGATACAGACAATTCTTGTAAACTTCTGGAAAGGCATCGGAATCATGTGCTTATTTCTCACAGTCCATCTTTATCTTCCGATTAACTTGTTGTTGACCTGGGAGTTAATTGAGTTATAAAGCACAAAATAACAAACTGGATACTCTAATACATGTCCTGATCCTCGAGCTAAAGAGTGATTGTTCTCTTTTGAGAATCTTATATTTTTGTTTAGAAAACTGTTGAAAAGAATCTTCTATTCTAATCAAGAAAACCCCACCACTGCAAACACGCAAAATTTCCAAAAGTTACTTGGTCTCTATTACTGCTTGCTTCAAAACACCAATTATAGCTCCCTGTGAATTCGACTCCGGACTTCGTCGAATTATTACTACAGTTTAACCACCAGCACTTGGGTGTACACATTTTGGATCAAGCCAAGTTTTTGGCGCCGTTGCCGGGAGCTTTAAATGGTGTTTTACGGTAAAAGGTAAAAAGACCTCATTTTTGTGTATAACTTTGTTTTACTGTATATAAAGTTGTGTTAATTACTTTTATGTCTGAAAACATCCCTCAGTATCAAAATTTGCCAGCTGATTCTTCTGGATCTGTGAATCAATCTGAACCACTTTCACCTAGATCAGTAGCAAACTCTTGTGAAAGTAAAATAGCAAATGGTGAGAGACAAGAGGACATTTCTGTAAGGGAAGGAGAAGTACCTAACATTCGTACTCTGAGGGATTACTTGAATCCCACAAAGAATAGTGTCCCCTCTTGTTTTATTTTTCCTAAAGATGCACAACTCTTTACTATAAAGACGGGTACAGTTCAACTACTTCCTCAATTTTGTGGACTCGAAACAGAAAACCCATATACGCATATAAATGATTTTGAGGAAGTATGTGAAACTTTTCAAGACAATTCGGAACTGGCCAAGATGAAACTTTTCCCTTTTTCTCTAAGGGATAAAGCTAAACAATGGCTACATTCTTTAAAAGCTCTTTCAATACCTGACTGGTGGGCATTATAAAATGAATTTTTTAGAAAGTTTTTTCCTCTACATCGCACTAATGCATTGAAAAGGCAAATCATGAATTTTACGGTCAAAGAAGGAAAAACCGTTTACCAAAGTTGGGAGAGATTCAAGGATCTACTCCAGTCTTACCCACACCATGCTTTTGAAAATTGGACTTTGGTAGGAATTTTCTATGACTCCCTTCCCAGTAGACTACGTCAGTTTGTCGAAATGATGGCTCTAGGAGAGTTTATGGGAAAAAAGTCCGGAGGAGGCATTCTGTAAATCCCCACATGTCTATACTATCAACAATCATCCTATTAGTTTCGTTCTACTTTTAACGTCTTTATTTATATCCTAAATCAAACTATAAGAATAATAAGTATAAAGGGCTAAACAATGAAAGAGAAAAATATGACATTTGCATTCTCATCAATGAGCTAGCTTAGAGGATTGAAGAAAGATTTTTCTAAATATACTAGTTCTACATCATGTTGTCATGGATGATTCTAGGAGACGGAGGGTAATTTGATTTTGGTTAATGAATGATGCTAGACATGGATCTTTATGAAATTCATCCTACCTATATTGGAGATGGGTAGATAGGATTTGTGACAAAAGACACCCAAATTCGAGTTAGACAAGTATAGAAGAACCAAGCAGTCTGGCAGACTACCTTTCACTAATTTGATCATAACTCTTGGTTGAAAAGTCCAAATTGCGCACCGTTATTTTTGTTAGAACCCTAACTCGTATATCTTTCTGACCATATAGGTCACACATACTAGAAATACCTGAGTCAAATCAGTTTATTCTCCGAAGTTGACCAAAAATCTGCACTATGGTGTTCCTTGGATAGTAAAGTGTTGTGCTTTCTTCTTAGATCTTGAAGGTGTAAACCCCCATATATTTATATTAATATAGTAATGTACTTGTTTAGTGATTCTTATATATATGTAATGACTTAAGAATAAACCATATATATATTGAAACCGTAAGAATAACACCTATAGCGGTTCGGAGGAATAAAATAGAAATTTTAATGTTTCGAGTGTGAATTTATTTTAGTTTTGAAATAAATCATAAAAATAAATTTTTTTAGGTTAAAATAACATTAAAAATGAATCTGGAACGTCAAAAAACCTTAGGGTAGTCATATGGATCAAATTGGAGATTTTAATGGCAAAACCATAATTTTTGGAGAAGACCCAAACAGCCCATGAACCGTGAAATTTGGGGCTGCTATATCTAAAACCCCATATTCAGCCCCTTTTCTCTAATTTCTTTCACTCCCCTTTCATTCCACACCTCTTAGAGCCCTAAAGGAAGATTAAGGGAGAAAGGAAAGGGAAGAGCAAAGTCTCTAGAGCTTGGGCTTTGCTTGGAGAACTTGATTCAAGGTGGGGGCTTTTCTCTCATTTCTCATACATTGAGGCTAGGGTTGTATATATATATGTATGTCTTTCACTTGTCTTCACATATATATATGCTATGTACTACATGATTCTTGACATTTTTGCAATAAATAGCATGTTTCAAACATTTTGATTGTTGTGTAACCATTGAACCATTCTTTTTCATAATCAAACCCGAGTTTTGAAGAAAAATAGATTTTTCCTCTTAAATTCCTTTTGTCTTGATTAACAAACTTTAGTGTTTTACCTTGTATAACCAAATGAGGTTTAAAATGGTCTTTTGTTCATTTTTCTTAAATTATGCTATGATGGATTACTTGAGAAATGGTAGAATTTGGTAATTCCTTTGAGATGGTTGCGAATGGAGATATTCTTGGTTTCCTCTTGTGTATGGTTGTTTGTGATGGACTTGAATTACTTACGAGATATGCCGTAGAGTGTAAATGTCAGTCGAACCCCGTGGTGGGGGGAGATGGTTTCTTACACTTGTAGTGGATTGGTGTTTGACAACACAACCGCTATCGTACGCCTAGAGTTCGAACTAGGGATGGTATACCTTTCCTGGGGAGGGATTCGGCAATGCCATTGGTATGATATACGCCCCTTTCCAAATGTGCATGTGATTATTATGGGTGGACTAGGTATAATCGTTGGGTAGATTCAGGAGAAACGATCAACCTACATGGCCTTGGGGATGCACCAGAATACACGGGATTGTTATAGTGTTGGGAATTGTTCTTTGCACTAGAAATGGTTTCTACATGATTTTTGGGAAGTATGAGATTCCGCAAGAACTTGTGGGAAATCATTTATAGTGGAATGATTATTTAATTGTATATTGTGTTCATTTATTCTTTAATTACTGTTATCCCTTAAACTTGAGATCTATTTAAAATGTCCTGTTTTCTTTCAAAACTTATATATGATATTTTGTAAAAAAAAAAAGGAGACTGACCAAATTTTAAATATTTTCTAAACCTTACTTGGGTTTGGGAGAAATTTTCTACAGAGCTTCATGCTCACCCCCTACTGCTAACATTTTTTAGATTATGTACTTGAGGAGGAGTTAGGAGCCGAGGAGGCCGCCCAGTGGGAGGCACCAATTGACGGGAGTGTGGATCCCGAGGTGGACGCATAGAGCGACCCCTTTTCTCTTGTACAAGACTAGGATACTCTTTTGTACACTGTAAAGTCTAGTTTATTTTGTTAATCCTGCTGCGTTATATTAGTTAATTTTTGAGATGTAAATGTCATGGTTTGACATATTCTTTTAGATAATGTTGAAAATATTTTATGGATAAATGGACCCGGTGTGGTCAAAGTAGTATAATTGAACAGGTTGTGTTTTGGGTAGAGCTCTCCGAACAATGGAGATTCTGCCTGAATTTTGTTAAATTAAGGACCTTCGGTTATTTATGGATTATTAGTTGCTCTCATGATATGAATGGTTATAGGTAGTAATGCCTCCCAGGGTGAATTTTGGGGTGTTAAGAATGGTATAGAGCTTAGGCTTTAGGTCTTACATGGGAGCTGTCGGTTATGGATTACCACTAGGGAAGTAGGATTAGGTTGAAGGAAATTGTTGGTCTAATTTTATATGAACCTTATGCTTTAGATTAAAGTGATATTTAGGATGTCTTGTGCATCAATAAAACTAAATTGTGAATTGATGTGCAGGATGGACGGTGAACGTGTACGTGGACGTGGACGTGGGCGTGGGCGTGGTCGGGAAGGACAAGCAAATCCACCACCACCACCACCTCCCGATGCCATAAGCGGCATATATCATTGTTTGAGGGAGGTCACCACTTTGGTACAAAATTAGAATGGAAAAAACAACCATAATGGAGGAGCTCATCCATTAGCCCAAGTACCGGGCTACGAGAACTAGAATCGGCAGATGGTGGTTCTTAGAGAATTTCTACATCAACACCCACCTACTTTCCAAGGGAGCTCTAACCCTTTGGATGCGGATAAATGGATCCGTCAGGTCAAGAAGATATGTGATGGTATGGGAGTGGCCGATGGCCGATGATCTTCGGGTCGGCTTGGCTATCTATCTACTAGAGGGGGAGACGGACCATTGGTGGGAATCAGTGAAGAGGAGGAGGACCACAGATGCTCTTACTTGGGAGCAGTTCGACCAGATCTTCCAAGATAAGTATTTTCCAGAATTCGTCTAGGACAAGATGAGCACCGATTTTCTAGCTCTTCGACAGGGTAGCTTGACTGTGATGGAGTATGAGAGGAGGTTTGATGAGCTATCCTGATATGCCGTGGAGTTCATTTCTACAGAGGCTAGCAGGGCCAAACGTTTCGAGCAGGGCTTGAGGCCTGCTATCAGAGAGAAGCTGGTGGCTCTCAGGATCTGTGACTATGGGGATCTGGTGGAGAGGGCTACGTTGGTGGAGAGAGACATAAAGGATACTCAGCGACGACAGAGCCTTATGAGGGAGGTCCGATTCGGACGGGTGCTAGTAGTAGTGGAGCCCAGAGAGTGGCACCCTATCGTCGCCTAGACCAGGCAGGGGGACAGAGACCGTCGATAGCTCAAGGAGCAGGAGGTATACCGGGGAGGACAGCCACAGACCCCCGTTAGTGCTTCGCATGTGGAGGGGTAGGGCACTTCAGACATAACTACCAATCGCTCCCACCGAGGGCCAATCAAGCGATAGGACAAGTGGCTGCAAACAAACCACTACAGCAGCAGAGGCCGTTGGGAGCTCTAGCCCCAGACGGCGCCACTCAGGGGAGAGTATTTGCCCTGACCCAACCGGAGGAAGATGCCTCTAATGTCGTGGTGGAAGGTATCGTTCTTCTATACAATTCTTGGGCCCGAATCTTATTTGATCCTGGTGTGACTCATTCTTTTATCCGTACCTCGTATGCTATTAATCTGGGATTGGGTTTCGAGAAACTAGAACATGCTTTACATGTTGACTTGTCTACGGGAGAACAATTAGGTACCAGCCGGGTCTGCAAGGGTTGCGTCCTTCGTATTGGAGAGCACGAATTGATTGTGGATTTAGTTGCTTTAGATATGAAGGGGTATGACGTTATATTCGGGATGAACTTGTTGTCCGCTTTCCGGGCGATAATGGATTGTTTCCGCAAGCGGATTACATTTCAGTTGCCGGGAGGAGTAGTTTTTAGTTTTGTGAATGACCGAAATTCTTTCCATCCATTTCCTACTACGGGTAGTAGATTCTTGAAAGCTAAGGCGGGGAGCCAATTGAGTTTCTTAGCTAGCCTGATGGGAGATAATCTAGATAAACTCCATGCGGATGTGGTGTTGATAGTGTCAGACTTTCTAGATGTCTTCCCAGATGAACTACCCGGGTTACCGCCACACAGGGAGATTGAGTTCAGGATTGATCTCTATCCGGGAACTGAACCCATATCTATTGCTCCCTATCGAATGGCACCTTTGGAGTTAAAGGAGCTAAGGAAGCAGTTGGATCATTTGTTGGCCATTGGGTTTATACGTTTGAGTACTTCACCTTGGGGAGCCCCGGTCCTCTTTGTGAAGAAGACGGATGAGACACTACGGTTGTGCACGGATTATCGGAGGTTGAACCGGGTTACTGTGAAGAACAAATACCCTCTGCCACGAATCGACGACCTATTTGATCAGTTGAAGGGTTCTAAGTATTACTCTAAGATTGACCTTCGCACAGGGTATCATCAATTACGGATCAAGGAGGAAGATATTCCTAAGACTGCTTTTCGTACTCGGTATGGTCATTTCGAGTATACAGTGATGCCGTTCGGATTGACTAATGCTCCAGCAGCTTTCATGGATTTAATGCACAGGGTATTTCGGTCGTATCTAGATCAGTTTGTCATCGTGTTTATTGATGACATACTAATCTATTCCCGGACTCACGAGGAACATGGACGCCATCTCTCTATTGTGCTACAGACATTGAGAGAACATAAGTTATATGCGAAGATGAGTAAGTGTGAGTTTTGGATGAAGGAAGTGAAATTCCTTGGCCATGTGGTGTCGGAACAAGGGGTAGCTGTTGATCCCGCAAAGATTGAGGCAGTGATGAAGTGGGAACCACCAAAGAATGTGACCAAAGTACGTAGTTTTCTGGGCTTAGCAGGCTACTACCGGAGGTTTGTGGAAGGGTTCTCAAAGCTTGCGATGCCGATGACTCGCCTCACAAGGAAGGGAGAAAAATTCGTGTGGACTCAAGCGTGTGAGCTAGCCTTTCGCGCCTTGAAGGAGAGGTTGACGACGACACCTGTCCTCATTATTCTGAGCAGTGGGGAAGGATATGATGTGTACACCGATGCTTCGCTACGAGGCTTGGGATGTGTGCTAATGCAGGGAGGCAAGGTTGTTGCTTATGGTTCGAGACAATTAAAGGTTCATGAGCAGAATTATCCCACTCATGACTTGGAGCTTGCCGCTGTGGTTTTTGCTCTCAAGCTGTGGAGGTGTTACTTGTATGGGAAAAAGTTTCAAGTGTTCTCGAATCATAAAAGCCTCAAGTATGTGTTCACACAGAAAGATTTGAATCTTCGACAGAGAAGGTGGGTTGAGTATCTAGAAGATTATGATTTCACACTCAACTACCATCCGGGGAAGGCCAATGTAGTCGCCGATGCACTTAGTAGAAAGTCTTGGGGTGAACTCAATACTTTTGCATGTAAATGGAAGATGAGGGATGCCCTTGGAGATTTTGATCTATGGGTTGGAGAAGATGGATCCCGACCATGTTTGTTCAACCTTGTGGCTCAACCTACTCTCCAACGTAGGGTTGTGGAATTGCAATGCTTGGATCCTGAATTAGCGTCGATTCGAGCTAAATTGGAGAATGGAGAAACTATGGAGGGTTGGTCTTTGAGAAACGGAGAATTGAGATATGGGGAGAAGCTATGCGTTCCCGATGATTCGTCCCTAAAGGAGGAGATACTTGGAGAGTGTCATCGCTCTAAGTTTGCTATCCACCCCGGTAGCACAAAAATGTATAGGGACATGAAGCGCCAATATTGGTGGAAGGGAATGAAGAAGGATGTGGCAAGGTTCATAGCACGATGTGCGGTGTGCCAGCAGGTGAAGATCGAACATCAAAAGCCAGGAGGATTACTACAGTCTTTGCCTATCCCAGAGTGGAAGTGGGATCACATCACCATGGATTTCGTGTCGGGTTTACCACGGACGTCGCGCGGGCATAATGCAGTATGGGTTATTGTGGATAGACTTACCAAGTCCGCTCATTTTTTGGGTATGAAGACCACGGACACCTTTGAGACTTTGAGCCAGCTGTATATCCGTGAGATTGTGCGCTTGCATGGAGTTCCGCTTTCTATTGTGTCGGATCGTGATTCTCGGTTTGTGGCGCGGTTCTGGCAAAGTCTACAACAAGCCATGGGGACAGAGTTACATTTCAGCACAGCTTTTCATCCCCAAACGGATGGCCAATCTGAAAGGGTGATACAGATTGTGGAAGATATGTTACGTGCTTGCGCGTTGGACTTCAAAGGAAGCTGGAATGATCACTTACCGTTGGTGGAGTTTGCGTATAATAACAGCTATCAGGCCAGCATTGGGATGGCACCATATGAAGCATTGTATGGAAGACCGTGTAGATCCCCTACGTGTTGGTTGGAAGCCGGCGAGAGTAGTTTGTTTGGACCAGAGATTGTTCGAGAAACTATCGAGAAAATTCAACTCATCCGAGAGAAGCTATGCATGGCACAAAGTCGACAGAAAAGCTATGCGGATCAAAGATGAAGACCCTTGGAATTCAAAGTGGGAGACTACGTGTTCCTCAAAGTGTCACCCAAGAAAGGAGTATTTAGATTCGGCAAGAAGGGAAAGTTAGCGCCAAGATATACCGAGCCATTTGAAGTGATCAAAGTTGTGGGCAAAGCGGCGTATCAGTTGCAGTTACCAGCTCAGTTGTCGGGGGTACATGACGTGTTCCACGTGTCGATGTTGAGAAAGTGTCAATTGGATGCAACGCAGGTCGTAGACTTGGAAGATATTGAAATTCAAGACGGAGCAACCTATGAAGAACAACCGGTGAAGATTCTCGATGCCAAAGAGAAGGTGCTCCGCAACAAAGTCATCCGACTAGTGAAGGTTTTGTGGCAACACCATGGAGTGGAAGAAGCTACTTGGGAACCGGAGCTAGAAATGCGAGAGAAGTACCCACACTTATTCGCTATTTGAGGTAAGTTTCGAGGACAAAACTTTCTTTAAGGGGGTGGATTGTAAATCCCCACATGTCTATACTATCAACAATCATCCTATTAGCTTCGTTCTACTTTTAACGTCTTTATTTACATCCTAAATCAAACTATAAGAATAATAAGTATAAAGGGATAAACAATGAAAGAGAAAAATATGACATTTGCATTCTTATCAATGAGGTAGCTTAGAGGAATTGAAGAAAGATTTTTCTAAATATACTAGTTCTACATCATGTTGTCATGGATGATTGTAGGAGACGGAGGGTAATTTGATTTTGATTAATGAATGATGCTAGACATGGATCTTTATGAAATTCATCCTACCTATATTGGAGATGGGTACGAGATAGGATTTGTGACAAAAGACACCCAAATTCGAGTTAGACAAGTATAGAAGAACCAAGCAGTCCGGCAGACTACCTTTCACTAATTTGATAACTATTGGTTGAAAAGTCCAAATTGCGCACCGTTATTTTTGTTAGAACCTTAAATCGTATATCTTTCCAGCCATATAAGTCACACATACAAGAAATACCTGAGTCAAATCAATTTATTCTCTGAAGTTGACCAAAAATCTGCACTATGGTGTTCCTTGGATAGTAAAGTGTTGTGCTTTCTTCATAAACCTTGAAGGTGTAAACCCCCATATATTTATATTAATATAGTAATGTACTTGTTTTGTGATTCTTATATATATGTAATGACTTAAGAATAAACCATATATATATTGAAACCGTAAGAATAGCACCTATAGCGGTTCGGAGGAATAAAATAGAAATTTTAATGTTTCGAGTGTGAATTTATTTTAGTTTTGAAATAAATCATAAAAAAAATATTTTTAGGTTAAAATAACATTAAAAATGAATCCAGAACGTCAAAAAACCTTAAGGTAATCATATGGATCAAATTAGAGATTTTAATGGCAAAATCGTAATTTTTGGAGAAGATTCAAACAACCCATGAACAGTAAAATTCGGGGCTGCTATATCTAAAACCCCATATTCAGCCCCTTTTCTCTCATTTCTTTCACTCCCCTTTCATTCCACACCTCTTAGAGCCATAAAGGAAGATTAAGGGAGAAAGAAAATGGAAGAGCAAGGTCTCTAGAGCTTAGACTTTGCTTGGAGATCTTGACTCAAGGTGGGGGCTTTTCTCTCATTTCTCATACATTGAGGCTAGGGTTGTATATATATATGTATGTCTTTCACTTGTCTTCACATATATATATGCTATGTACTACATGATTCTTGACATTTTTGCAATAAATAGCAAGTTTTGAACATTTTGATTGTTGTGTAACCATTGAACCATTATTTTTCATAATCAAACCCGAGTTTTGAAGAAAAATAGATTTTTCCTCTTAAATTCCTTTTGTCTTGATTACCAAACTTTAGTGCTTTACCTTGTATAACCAAATGAGGTTTAAAATGATCTCTTGTTCATTTTTCTTAAATTATGCTATGATGGATTATTTGAGAAATGGGGGAATTTGGTAATTCCTTTGAGATGGTTGCGAATGAAGATATTATTGGTTTCCTCTTGTGTATGGTTGTTTTTGATGGACTTGAATTACTTACGAGATATGCCGTAGAGTGTAAATGTCAGTCGAACCCCGTGGTGGGGGGAGATGGTTTCTTACACTTGTAGTGAATTGGTGTTTGACAACACAACTGCTATCGTACGCCTAGAGTTTGAGCTAGGGATGGTATACCTTTCATGGGGAGGGATTCGGAAATGCCATTGGTATGGTATACACCCCTTTCCAAATGTGCTTGTGATTATTATGGGTGGACTAGGTATAATTGTTGGGTATTCAGGAGAAACGATCAACCTACATGGCCTTGGGGATGCACCAGAATACACGGGATTGTTATAGTGTTGGGAATTGTTCTTTGCACTAGAGATGATTTCTACAAGATTTTTGGGAAGTGTGAGATTCCGCAAGAACTTGTGAGAAATCATTTATAGTGGAATGGTTATTTAATTGTATATTGTGTTCATTTATTCTTTAATTATTGTTTTCCCTTAAGCTTGAGATCTATTTAAAATGCCTTGTTTTCTTTCAAAAGTTATATATGATATTTTGTTAAAAAAAAAAAGAGACTGACCAAATTTTAAATGTTTTCTAAACCTTGTTTGGGTTTGGGAGAAATTTTCTACAGAGCTTCGTGCTGACCCCCTAGTGCTAACATTTTTCAGATTATGTACTTGAGGAGGAGTTAGGAGCCGAGGAGGCCGCCCAGTGGGAGGCTCCAATTGACGGGAATGTGGATCCCGAGGTAGACGCATAGAGCGACCCCTTTTCTCTTGTACTAGACTGGGATACTCTTTTGTACACTGTAAAGTTTAGTTTATTTTGTTAATCTTGCTGCGTTATATTAGTTAATTTTTGAGATGTAAATGCCATGGTTTGACATATTCTTTTGGATAATGTTGAAAATATTTTATGGATAAATGGACCCGGTGTGGTCAAAGTAGTATAATTGCAACAAGTTGTGTTTTGGGTAGAGTTCCCCGAACAAAGGAGACTTTGCCCGATTTTTGTTAAATTAAGGACCTCCGGTTATTTATGGATTTATTAGTTGCTCTCATGATATGAATGATTATAGGTAGTAATGCCTCCCAAGGTGGATTTTGGGGTGTTACACATTCGATTTCTTTGACACCATATTTGACAGTTCTCAGATGTGGGACACTACCTCTCCCACAACTATTGAAGACAAACCATGTACTTCCCAAGGGGGTAAGTATGTCTTGAAAGATGATGATAACCTTAGAGCAAAAATGTCCACCCTATCTCGAAAGCTTGAAGCTTTAGAGACGAAAAAATTTCATCAAATTAATGTTAGCTTTCCCACAGAACAAGTGTGTGGGATTTGTGCGCTAACATGACACCCTACTGGGGAGTGTCCCATAATTCCCGTATTCAAAGAGATTTTGTTGGAACAAACAAATGTTGTCTCTAATTTCAACAACCTTACTCCAACCCATACTCTGAAACATACAATCTAGGGTGGCAGAACCACCCGAAGTTCAGTTGGAGGAACACACAACCAACTCCCATGAACCACCAACAAGGTTCACGCCCACCACCTCGAGGACCTCCCACATACCAACCATACCAACCACCACAAAAGAGGAACCTTGAGGACACACTAAACCAATTCTTGCAAAGCCAAATAAACTACAACCATAGTTCCACTCAGGCTTTCATTGACTTCAAAACCTAGACCACTCAATCTTTCGAGGATCTTAAAAGTCACATTCAAAAGTTGACCTAATTCATGGCCACACATGAAAAGGACAAGTTTCCTGCCCAACCAAAACCACCACAAGGCCAATTTTAGGTGGAAAATCCTTCATCCATGAAAAATCCACAGGGTCAAGCCCAAGTTATCACTACACTAAGAAGTGGCAAGGTGATTGACAAGACCATCCAAGACAAGCCAATTCCAAAGCCAAAATCCATCCTAGTCAATTCACCAATCAAGCCTGAATCAAATGAGCCTGAACTTGTGAGAGAAGAGGAGCCCGAGCCCCTGATTGAACAAGAACCATCATAGGAAGAGGAACCCTCGTGTTCTATTCCTACTCCTTTTCCTCATAGACTCAAAACTGCACAGAAGTTGAATAATCAACCAGAAATTTATGAGCTTTTCAAGCAAGTAAAAATCAACATCCCACTTCTGGATGCAATCAAACAGGTTCCATCTTATGCCAAGTTTCTGAAAGACTTATGCACAGTCAGGAGAAGCCAGAATGTTCAAAAAAGGGCATTCTTGACAGAACATGCTAGTGCGTTGCTTCAACACAAAATCCCTCCAAAATACAAAGATCCAGGGTGTCTAACTGTGTCGTGTGTCATTAAAAATTTCAAAATCGAACAAGCACTGTTAGACCTTGGAGCAAGTGTCAATTTGCTCTCATTCTCTGTTTACCAACAGTTGGGTCTAGGGGAACTCAAACCCACAAGTATCACACTTCAATTGACAGACAGGTCTGTCAAAATTCCTAGGGGTATTGTTGAAGATGTACTTGTTCAAGTGTATAATTTTATATTCCCTGTTGACTTCATAGTCTTAGATACTCAGCCAGCACAATATTCAGAGAATCTAATTCTAGTCATTCTTGGTCGACCATTCCTAGCAACTTCAAATGCATTGAGCAATTGCAGGAATGGGGTCATGAAATTAACCTTGGGAAATATGACACTTGAGCTGAATATTCTCAATGTTGCCAAACACCTAGGAGAGGACAGAGAAGAAAGAGAAATAAATTCCATTGAGTCTATTGTCCAGGATTATCTCAACAACACATTTTGTGAAAATTCCACTGAACTTTCTTTGTCAGAATCCATCACATCTGAAACCATGGATAATGATCCAAAGAATTGCCCAATTCATGCTGTTATGGGCCCCCAAATTCGAGGAACTTTCACCAAGTGGCACAAAGCCACTCTCATCAAGTGACAAGTCACCAAAGCCTAAATTGAAACCTCTCCCATCTGACCTCAAATATGCATTCCTAGGAAAAGGACGAGTCATTCCCAGTGGTAATTTCGTCTAAGCTCACAAACTTGCAAGAGTCTAAACTGATTGGAGTTTTTAAAAGCCACAAAAGCACCATTGGGTGGACCATCACTGATTTGAAAGGTATAAGTCTGTTAATCTGCAATCATGCCATATACCTTGAAGAGGACTCAAAACCCTCTCGTCAAATGCAGTGACGACTGAACCCTCACATGAAGGAAGTTGTGAAAATGGAAGTGCTTAAACTCTTAGATGCAGGGATAATCTTTCCCATCTCCAACAGCAAATGGGTTAGTCCAACCCAAGTTGTGCCCAAAAAGTCTGTGGTCACAGTGGTCAAAAATGAAACAAATGAAGTAGTACCAACTCGAGTCGTCACAGGATGGCGGATGTGTATTGACTATCGAAAACTTAATTTGGTAACTAGAAAAGATCATTTCTCTCTTCCCTTTCTTGACTAGGTTCTATAGAGAATCGCTGGGCATGAATTCTACTATTTCTTAGATGGCTATTCCGGATACAATCAAATTGAAATAGCACTCGATGATCAAGAGAAAACCACATTCACATGCCCCTTTGGCACCTTTGCATTCAAAAGGATGCCATTCGGACTTTGTAACGCTCCTGCAATATTCCAAAGATGCATGTTGAGTCTGTTCAATGACATGGTCAAAAAAGTTTTGGAAGTGTTCATGGATGACTTCTCTATGTATGGTGACTCATTTGATTTGTGTGTGGCCAACCTAGAAAAAGTATTGGTAAGATGTCAAGAAGCAAATCTGGTGCTCAATTGGGAGAAATGTCATTTCATGGTAACACAAGGCATTGTCTTAGGTCACATTGTGTCGTTTGTGGGCATGAAATTTGACAAGACCAAAATAGATCTGATTGGAAATTCACCTGCTCCCAAGACTATAAAAGATGTCCGATCATTTCTGGGACATGTAGGATTTTACAGGAGATTCATAAAAGATTTCAGTACCATAGCTAAACCCATGTGTCATCTCCTAAGTCAGGACATAATCTTTGATTGGAGTGAAATGTGCCAAAAAGATTTTGACTAGCTTAAAAGCATGTTAATTTCTGCCCCAATAATGCAACCCCATAACTGGACTTTACCTTTTGAGCTAATGTGTGATGCAAGTGACTATGTTGTAGGTGTTGTGTTGGGTCAACAAAAAGATAAGAAACCACATGTGATTTACCATGCAAGTAAAAATTTGAATGATGCTCAAATGAACTATTCAACAACTGAAAAAGAATTACTTGTCGTAGTATTTACTTTGGAAAAATTTCGCTCTTATCTTGTTGGTTCTTCTATTACTGTGTTCACTGACCATGCAGCATTAAAATTTTTGCTCACAAAAAAGGATGCTAAACCTAGGCTCTTGCGATAGATACTCTTACTTCAAGAGTTTGATCTGGTCATTAAAGACAAAAAGGGTGTTGAGAATGTGGTGGCAGACCATCTGTCCAGGTTAACTTATGAATTTCACGAGGATGGACTGTCGATCAATGAAAAATTCCCTGATGAACAACTGTTCATAATTTATGAGACTCCACGGTACGTTGATATTGCCAATTTCCTTGCTATTGGAACACTCCCTCCATCTTTTTCCCCCGCAGACAAAAAGAAATTTATGAGGGAGGTTCGTAACTTCTTTTAGGAAGATCCGTACGTATTTAAGTACTGTAAGGATCAAATCATAAGACGTTGCATCCCCACTCAAGACAGCAAACACATAATAGCATTTTGTCATTCCGAAGCATGTAGAGGTCATTTTTCATCCAGAAAAATCACTGCAAAAAATCCTACAGTGCGGATTCTAATGGTGATCAAGTTTTTTTAAAAAATATTTTATCTCGATTTGAAATCCCAAAATCGATCATAAGTGATGGAGGTGCTCATTTGTGATCGACTTTTCTAGAATCTGATGAAAAAATACTTAATTTTTCACAAAATTGCAACTCCATACCATCCACAAACTAGTTGATAGGCTGAATTGGCTAATCAAGAGATCAAATTAATTTTAGAAAAAAATGGTAAATCCAGACCGCAAAGATTGGTCGTCAAGACTAACTGATGCACTCTGGGCGTATCGTATTGCTTTTAAAATAATTTTGGGCATGTCTCCTTATCGACTAGTCTATGAAAAGCCTTGTCACCTACTTGTGGAATTGGAACATAGGGCATACTGGGCTATTAAGGCAATGAACTTTGACATGGCAAAGCTGGACTAGCAAGAAAACTTCAGATTAATGAATTGGAAGAATTAAGGAATGAATCATATGAAAATGCTAAGATTGCAAAATCCAGGATAGAAATTTTTCATGATAAGAACATAGTGCGAAAGTCTTTTGAACCTGATCAAAAAGTTCTACTTTTTAATTCAAGAATCTGCCTTTTTCCTGGAAAGTTGAAATCAAGATGGATTGGACCTTACATTGTCAAAAAAATGTTTGAACATGGGGCAGTGGAAGTGGAGAACCCATCAAACGGTAATATCTTTACCGTCAATGGTTAGAGATTGAAACCCTTTGTGGAGGACTTTGTCAAAAATGTGGAGACCGTTCTTTTAATGGATCCAGAATAGCGCTTCGAGAAAAGCGTCTGCCAACACAAAAATGGTCGGGTCAGGAAGAACTCGGTCCAACCTGAACCACACCACCGCCTTTATAAGGCCCCACCTAGTTTTCTCCCTTTCCACGCACCTCGGTCCCTTTCCCCTTTTCTTTTCTTTTCTTTTCTTTCTTCTTCTTCTTCAGTTTTCTTCTACTTCTCCGCTGTTACGATAGTTTGGACCCAACAACACCATGACCATACTACCGGAAGATCCCATCCTTTGTCTCATAATCTACGTGTGCTTACTTTATTTGTACATGGTTATGCTTTTTCTGTCTGCACTCAGAAATCAAGGGTTATCACCCTAACCCAGATCTGCAACGAGATGGTTGATTTGTGTATTTTGCTTGTAGGTTTCGGCTAATGAACCAGATCTCTACCATTCAAAGCTCACCTGATTGGTAAATTTGAAACATTGGGGACAATGTTCAGTTTAGGTTGGGGGGGGAGAGAACTACAGTTTATATGAGCCTGAGCCTGTTAGAAAATTTTTAAAATTTTTGTTGTTGTTGTTCTTGACCAAATTGTGTACCGTATTTTTACCATATTTTATTTTTTGATGATTATGTTTGAGGGTCATCTCTGATCGTCTTTGTGATTGGCAGACATTAAAGAACCAGATAGCGAGTCTTAAAAATATAGAAAGCATGGATGTTAAACTTTTTTGGTTTAGTCGGGGAGTTTTACGAACTTTCCTTTCTGATGTGCACACTGTGATCATAAGAAAAGCAAGATTGGTAAAAAAAGATGAGATCCGAGAACAACAAGTGAAACCTCTGTGCAGCTGAAGCACCTATGCTAAATGCTATCGTGCCAAAAGACTTAGTGTCTGTAAACAGTATGGTAGATACTTTCACGAGAAGAGATATAATAAGTGTTCTGAACCAATTTTTGGTCGCGCACTCGATTGATTAGACTGGATAGTAAATGGATAGAGTAAGAATTATCCTGACACGCCATCCTATTCCAGTACTTTGCTTAACCGATTCATGAGATAGGAAATTGGGAGAGTTACTGGTTGTTCAAATGGCACGGAGACAGATGAAGACTCGGATTAGAGTAGTTGGGATGAAAGCCAATGGTCCGAATTTTTGTAAAAAGTGTGAAAATCTTTTTGTTTTGTACAAAATCTTTTAAAATGAAAAACATGGGCTGAGTAAAGGAACATCCTGATATACCAACCAATAGCGTGGGTAGGGATTAGTCCTGAGATGCCATGAAATTTGGTTAAAATTTTTGTGAATAAAATTCTGTAATTGTACATAGTGTAGTGTAGAAATGTTTTAGTTTTGGTTCAACGTTCGAATGCCAACTGACGTTCGAACGTTGACTACTTACAGTACTCTGCTTCTGATGAACTCTCTGATGAAACCAAAAGTACTGGGAGCTCAGCACGTTATAATGCCAATAGATTGTTCGAACGTGACTCAACATTCGAACGCCAATAGAACGTTTGAACGAAGAGAGCGTACAATACTTTGGCCTCTGACAGAACTCAAAAGTACTAGGAGCTCCTAACGTTCGAACGAACATCCCCGTTTAAACGATATTTCAAAAATCCTTCTACAAACGTTTGATCATCGGTGATGTTCGAACGTTGCGGCTCAGAGTATAAAAGCCTGAACGTCTGATTCATTTCGAAATCCCCAAAATCCCTCTAAAGGTTCAAAACCCTAGAGCTCGTTCTTCACTCCTAAGACCTCAATCCACCCTCAAAACTCAAGAAAACTTAAATTCGACCCTCCCCAACTTATTTCCACCTCAAAAACTTCAATCCCACATAGAAATTTCCAAGTTTTCAGCACCCTCTCAACCTCAAAGACGTTTGAACACCATGCCTAGGGTGAAAATTCCTGGCAAACAAGATCCACCAGTAATTCAGGGGCCAAAATTTGTTGAGGAAGTGATAGTGGAAAGAGAGGGAAGGCAAAGAACAAAAAGATACGATCATACCCAGTTCCCAAGTGCCTTAAAGGCTGAAAGGTATGAAAACTTCTACCATAAGCATTCTGTTGTGTGCCAAAGGGACGTTGTACTTTCTGATTTTGCTGAATTGGGGATAGAGGGGGAAATAGAAAGGAGGGAATGGGTTTGGTGTTTAAGAAATGGTGGGGAAGCTGTTGTCGATTTGGTGCGAGAGTTCTACTCCAACGCCGAAATCATCAACGGCGCGATCCGCACTTACGTGAAAGGTTTCCACATTGACGTGGACGAGACGTACATAAAAGAGATAAGAACAGAGTTGCCTCGGGTAGACAAACCCCCATACCCTCCAAAGAAAGATGTACCAATGGATAGGGTAGGAAAAAAAATTGACTATGGTAGCCAACTTTTCTTGGACTGGGAGGAATTTTCTGAAACAAGGGGAGTTGACAGATAGATATAAAATGCTAAACCTGATTGCTGTCGCCAACTTCGCTCCCCTAAAAAGATCAAATGAAAATTTGCCAGAAATGGCTCACTTGCTCTTTGCAATAGGAAGAGGCTATAGTATTGATCTTCCCTCCCTCATTTTGAGTGAAATGAAAAAAGGATGTGATGTGAAAAGAAGTGCACTTCTATTTGGTACTTTGGTGACAGAGATATGCATCGACAGTGGGGTGAAGGTGAAACTTGAGATGGAGATCCAAAAGCCAATGGGGCCACTCAATAAGGGATCTTTCAAGAGAAGTCGAGGGCATAGTGGTACCCTGGCTGATAAGCAAGAAATGCCCTCTCCCCAAGGTGTTGATGAGGTGCAGGAAGAGTTAGATCGAGAGGAAGAAAGGGAGCTAGAGAGAGAGCACGTGCAGACTCAAGAACAGCCAAATCAAGTAGGCCATAAAACTTCCACCCGAAGATCTCTACGGGACATCATGCTTAGCATTGAAGCTAAGTAGGATGAGATCTTGAGACTTTTGAGGGGTGGTGCTGGTAGTGCAAGTGGAGCTGGAGGAAAGGAGTAGATCATTTCTGTTCTAGAGGGGAGTAGATGATTGTTGTTTTGAATAGGTTGTTAATTCTTCTTTGAATAGTGTTTGGGAGATTTTTGTGCGGTTGTGAAAAAGTTTCTTTTGATAATTCTTGTGAATGTTTTGTGAGTATTGTGGACACTGGTATATGATTGTGGATAGTTGAAGTGATATTTTGAATGGATGAATTGTATCATTGACATTACTGTGAACGAGTATCTTTTATGCAATGAATGATTCAGTTTATCACTTTTATTTGTTTAAAATGCATGTATAGGGTTAGCACTCTAATTCTTGTTAATAACGAAACATATGTGGATGTTAAGATTACTTGTGAAAATGACTAAGCACATGATCGGTTTGACACTTCACCTTAACACCCATGAGTTAAAACCTTAATTTTTTTTTGAACATTGATGCTATCTTTATACTTAAATTGTCAAATGTAAATAAGTATTTGTTATTCTTAAAGTACAAGGTGATCAGACTCAAAAACGGAATCGTTATGTAACTAACATTCCTTGAAACAGCCAACATGACCAGTGGAGAGGACAAAGAAAACCAGGGTAAGTCTTGAGCTTTACAGTGCTGTTTGAGAAGATATCAGCAATTACTCAAAGTAAGCTCTTTCACTTCTAAATCTCTTTCAATAATCTCATTCAACTTGCTTTGATTGATGCAACTAAAGTAATCTATTTTCAGAACCCACGGGGAATTTTTGCATACATGTACATATGCACATACTTGAGAAAGGATCTTCGGCCATCTTTGGATCGACTTTAAGCCTTAGCAAATTCTTTCATAAAGTATATCCCTAGTCAACCATGCTTGAGCCTTCAATGAATGAATCTTTTTCAACAACACTTGTGTGATGACTGAGCCACAAAAGCATTGATTTACCATACCTTGCTATCTAATTTCTTGCACCCTCTTACAAATCAATATGATACAGAAAGGCAAGAAAAATAGAAAAGAAAAAGGTGGTCACCATTCAAGGACAGAAAAATCAATGAAAACAAAAGAAAAGATATAGTGAGACAAGGGATTACCAAGAAAGTGAAAAATAGGAAAAATGAAAGAAAGAGATCCCAACCCCGGGCAGAGTGTCAAAACGTTAGAAAGAGGTGTGATTTACTCCATAAAAAGATAGCTTTTGATCACCTTGACGTCATTTCATTAGCCACTAACCTCTGGCCCCATTACAACCTACAAAAAGCCCTAGGTGATCTCAAGTGTGATGCATATGCGTATTATCTACTACAAGTGGTGTGTGTTAACTAGAATCTCTTTATTTGCATCAATATTCTTCCATGAGATTATGCCAAAGTATAGTTTGTTTTCCTCAAAACTTCACTCTTATACTAATGATGCATGAGATTTTTCGACTGGCCATCTTCTGATCACATGCCACTTTTGAGAGTTATGTCACTACAATCAAAGCGATTTGTTTTGCTGAGAGCATTCCTAGAGAGACTTGTGTAATCAAAGCTATCCATGCAAGGTGGAAAAAGGGAATGATTGTTATATACCAATTCTTGTTTCCAGTATAACCATCCTACTACTCAAAGAATCTCAAATGCTAATGCAACAGGTGCTAATTTTTGCATAAAGTGAGTACTAATGGAAGGAAAATTTAGGTGATAAGACACGATTGAGGGTTGAGTGTCCCAACGACCGTGATGCTAATTCATTTTAGTCAGTAATCTTGCACACACATTTGTTCGACTGAAGGTTATGGGTAGCTTCACTGAAAACCCTCATGAGACAACACTCGTCCATTAGGGTAAACCTAACGGTTCAATGGCTTGTTACATAAGCTAAATGACAACCGGATAGATTTACCTTTCATTGTCGTATTACTAGAGGTTGGTTGGGGTGTGATTCATGCATAAAGTTAACAAATTTTACTATGCCTTTTTGGACTAATTGTGCTTTGATGGAGTTTAAGTAGTGATATTTCAGGTCCTAAAGTGAACAAAGGCCCAAGAACAACAAAAATCACTATTGAATGTAACACCAGCACAAAAGGGAGCAAAAATACAGAAGGTTGGAACAAAGCAAGGACGTTTGAATGTCAACCCATGTTCGAACGTCATCTAAAACCCTGCCAAGACCAGCTGCTGAGACATGGCGTGTTGCAGTCAATAAAGGGAAATGTTGAGGTACTTGAGTACCACATTCGAATGCCATTCCACATTCGAACGTCCTCTGGAATCCTGACACTGGAACTTGGCATGTCGTAGTAAGAGAGAAGAACCAGAAGCACTTGAGTACAACGTTCGAATGTCACTCCACATTCGAACGTTGTCTTGAGTGACTGAGTGTACAGTCAATGATGTCAAGACATGTGGAAGTGACTAAGTCAGGACTAAGTCAAGATCAAGTCAGTGACCACAGGTCACTTGAGTGGAAGAAAGATGACGTTCGAACGCCTTCAAAGCAAAGGCAGACTTGACATTCGAACGCCAAATAACGTTCGAATGTCCCCCAGCAGACTGCCTGCAAAATAGTTGATTTTCATGGGCGGCAAACACTATTCACTCATCTTCACCTATCTCCTACCCCCTTCCCTTCGTTGCCTATAAATACTCCCTTGTTGGGAGCTGAAAGGGCATTCTTCCTCTTGTAGAGTAAATAGGGGAGCAATCTTTATTCTTGTAAGAATGTTTAGTAATCTAGTTCTTGAATACTTCATGTTGATGCTTTCATTTTCCATTTATATCAACCATATTGGAGGCTTAGACTCCCCTTGTAGTTGAAGTCTTTCATTTACTTATGCTAAGTCTTTACATTCATGTTACAACAACTATGATGGAGGCTTAGACTCCTCTTGTAGTTGTATTTGCTTTTACTTACAAAGTATCAAGAGAGGTAGTTAATCTTTTGGTTGTGGTGGAAACCCTCCAAAAGCAACTAGCTTTCTTCTACTTTTCTTGTTCATGTATTTCACTTTCATTGCTTTAGCATCCTTCTTTCTTAGAAGAGTGAAACTCTTCCACTTTTAAAGAGCTTTACCAAAGCCGTGAAGGGTGGGACGTGATTCACTTATTCTTCATTGAAGATTAGCTTTTCATTTATTTTACTCTCACTAAGTAGTTCCTCCACTTGGAGGATGAGTTTGACTCACTTTCCTAGCATGACCAAAGCCATGACGAGTGAGTAGTTCCTCATTCACTCTCTACTAAGAGGTGATGAATATGTAAAGATTACCCGAAAGTTATGTTTGTGCAATTTCTTAATGCTTTAATGCTTTATACACCACCTGTTCATCGGATGATTGAATGCACCTAGTAAAGTTGAGGTACTTTGTACAACCAATGTCTCAATCTATGATACGGGTGATTCCTGGATAGAAATATCCGTTGGTTCAATGAAAGTACCCCGGCTAGCTCTTCATGACAATCTTTCAATTCCCACTATCATTGTGCTTTATTCAAAGAATGGATCATTAATGCCATGGTTGAATGCCTTGTAGAAACACTTGCTTGTTTGTAGACGGGTTAAGTCTCGGCATAGACAATTCTTGTAAACTTCTAGAAAGGCATCAGAATCATGTGCTTATTTCTCACAGTCCATCTTTATCTTCCGATTAACTTGCTATTGACACGGGAGTTAATTGAGTTATAAAGCACAAACATAACAAAATGGATACTCTATTACATGTCCTAATCCTCGAGCTAAAGTGTGGTTGTTCCCTTTTGAGAATCTTATATTTTTTCTAGAAAATTCTTGAAAAGAATCTTCTATTCTAATCAAGAAAATCCCACCACTCCAAACACGCGAAATTTCCAAAAGTTACTTGGTCTCTCGTACTGCTTGCTTCAAAACACCAATCATAACTCCCTGTGGATTCGACTCCGGACTTCACCAGATTATTACTACAGCTTGACCGCCTGTACTTGGGTGTACATATTTTGGATCAAGCTAATAATCATTTGCAATTGAGTTCTAAATTTAATAGGACTAATGGTTGTAATTACAATCAAATTGGTTGATTGGTTGATTTGAAAGCACCCATTTCAAATGCCTTTATCTTCCAGAGCAGTGTGGAGAAAGTGGAGAACTCCAAAATTTTATGCCTAGGTGTGTCTTTGCAAGCATTTCTTTTAACTGTGATTTACTATGGTGTTTAATTTATGACGAGGCAGCATGTATTGGAAAATAGCAGACAACCTAATTATGAAATAATTCATGAATTTGATTACAAGAAATAAATTTTGGTTTGCTTGCTTTGCTTTAAAGTGTTAGTGAACATAGTGATTTGCTTATACCATTATGTGACAGTGGTATATATCCAATGCAAGTTATGGAACAATGCACTAGGAGATGATATCTAATTTTTCTCTGAGGTTGTTAGGAAAGGAAGAGAAAGAAAATTATGATTTTTTTGCACTTTGTTGCAAGGAAAAAATCAATTCAAGCGTATAAATTGTTATATATTAACCTAATCAATGAAGGCTTGATAATGTATCTTTGTAAATTGATTGATGTTCTTTGTCTTGTTTTTGGAGAAAAGTTTATTGACGATGTTTTGAGTCATACAATTTCTTTAGGTATGGACAATTATTTGTATTTTTTTTATATTTTTCACCTTTAGTCACGGACAATAGCTACTGTCCAAGACTTCCCAATTAAAGAAGAAAAACTTTCACCAAGTCTTTTAAAAACAAATCAAACTAATCCTATTATAACTTTAATTAAACTATACCAAACTAACTACAATGCTCTATGGGTCAAAACTCTTAACCCATTAGAATTCAAATTGTAAATTAATACCAAATAAATAGCGATTAAAACATTCAGAGAGTTTGGGTCAAACTTCTGCATCATTAAAAAAAATCTTTGGGCTTTAGGCCCTAAATTTTTAGAAGGCTTCATAATTTTAGATACATTATTAATTCAGAAAAAATTTAAATCCTTTAAATTTTAAACAGTACAAAAAAGGCCCCACAAAATTAAGAAAAGTAAAAAATTAAACCTAAAATAAATAAATAAAAATTATTCGAAAATCAACTCATATTTACCCCTACCCACTATCTCCCTATCTGCAAAAGTAAGTAAACAAATTAAAACAAAAGTTAAAATTAAACACTATCTCTGGTAAAAAAAAAAACAAAAGTTAAAATTTTTTTCTCAGCAACACTAGTACGTCTTTCTCCTGTCTCTCTTTCACATTATAAATTAAAAAGAAATTAATTTTTTTTAAAATTAATATTAAATAAATTATTTTTTTTAAAGATTAATATTAAAAACAAAAAGGCCCTCATTTAGTGTTTTCATTTTAGGTCTCAAATTTCCTTTAGCCACCCTAGTTGCTATCAAAAAAACACTCAACCAATACTCAATTCATTTATTAATTCATTTCTAACAAATTATGTCATATCAAATTTGTGTCATGTACGAATCTTGTATAAATAGTATATAAACGATTCGTGTCATGTACATTTCTTCTTATTAGTTTCACCAATACTTGATTTGTTTATTAATTATATCGTGTCGAGTCCACTCATTTACTAAACAGGTGATTTAAGAAAGATCCAAACTCATTCACTAATTTTGTTTCCTGTTAACGACTATTGTCATTTTTTGACGCCCCTAATTTTGATATAAAAAATCAAATTTGTAGGGTTTAATTTTTTTTTCTTTGAACTAGACAATATCTATTGATGTAAAACTACTTAATTTTATAAAATATTACTTGTAATATAAAAAATAGTTGTGGCCAATGCAAAATTTTTGTTGAGTTTTTCTTCTTTAAACTATAAACTACTTTTTAATGTAAAACAATGTTTTAATGTTTTATGAAATATTATATGGGATGGGAAAATTAGCTACCACAACTACAAATAATTCTTTTGAGTTTATGAAATGTTATTTGCGGAAAAAAAAATAGTTGTCTCAAATATAAAATTTTTTTTTAAGTTTATGACACTATTTACAACAAAAAAAAATAGTTGCTACAAATATTAACAAAATATTTATATAAAAACACTTTTTGTGAGGACAAACACAGTCGCCAGAAAAAAATTGTCTCAAATACGCCTTTTGTGACGGTGGATACAACCACCGTAAAAAGAATTTGTCACAAAAGGCCATTCTTCTTGGAGTGAAAATATTACAAACGAAAACTAAAGAGCAATATAATAATTTTACAATACACAATGCTAATATATCCTACACTTCAATTTTACATTACAATTTTACCCATGAAAAGTACCAAGACTATCCATTTCAAAAACTCAAACATTATTCTGTTTATACCCTACTTCAAGTTTGACTCTACCCACCAAACTTCCTTTCTCCAAGTCTTCAAAGAGTGAAATTGAGCCTACCAAACTTCCCATTTTTTTTGTTGACCCAAAAACAAAAGAGTTTATGTCTGTTTATGAAATTTGGGGCATGACAAAGTTGGTATTAGAGTTTAGAAATTAGGTTTTACATGAGAGTTGTAGGTTGCGGGTTTAGCTATTGGAACATTTGGTGTAGGTTGGAGAAAAGGTTAGGCATGAATCTTCTTGGAACTGTGTGCTTATAAGATAGATGTGAGTTAATGCTTAGTTAGGTTATAGTGTAAACCCCCACATTCTATTTGTCTGGATATAACAAAGTGATTATTTCTGAAATGCTAATATATGTAATGATGTATGCATGAACTATGTAAATTATATGAGTAGAAATAAAATGTTAGTTGAGGTAACAGAGTATGTTGTAGAAGTTTGGAAGTATTCCGGAGTAAAAACACATTTTTAGACAAAATTTAGGAAGGAAGGATTTTGGACACTTATTAGTATTTGAATCATAACTTTTTATCCTTATGTCCATTTGATCTGAAATTTGGACAGTAGATAGTAGACTTCTAGGGCTACAAAAATGTATTGAATGAACATTTTCCCAATCGACCTCTAAATAAATCAACACTACACTAGAAGTTCCAGCAGAAACTGAAAGGACGTTCGAACGTGAATGGGTGTTCGAACGACAGTGAGTCCCAGTACTTTGGTCTCTGTAGATCCCTAATGGAAATGCAAAAGTAATGGGAGCAAACAACGATCGAAAGCCCGAGTGGCATTTGAACGTTGATCACTAATTTGCACTAGTGACGTTCAAACATGACTTACGAATTTTGGCTTTCAGATTCGCGTACAGGGCACTATTTGGCCTCCTATATATACTTAAGGACACCCTCTTGACCGCCATTTCAACACTTATAACTCTATAAAGGCATAGAGAGGAAGAAAGGAGGAGAAAAATAAGAGATTTAGAGAGTGAATTCAAGTTGGAAAAGATCAAAGCTTGAAGTCTCCACCCCAAACTAAAGAAGAAGAAGAAGGTAGGGGTTTCTTCCTATTCTCTTACATTGAGGCTAGGACTTATATATATGTATGTTTTAACTGTAAATCCTATTTATTTGTTATTAAATCATTGATTCTTGATATTCTTGCAAACACTATCATATTTTAAACAAAGTTATGGTAGGGTAGCGATGAAATTTTTTTTTCTTGACTCAAAACCCTAGTTTTCAAGAAAAATAGATTTTTCTCTTGATTTTTCTTTTGTTCTTGATTTCAAAACTTTAGTACTTAGTATTCAACAACAAAATGGTATTTATGATGATCTCTTGCATTTTTTTTTAAATTGTTCTATTCTAATACTATATGTGAAATTTGAGAATTTTGAATTTTACTTGAAAATTTAAGAAATTGGTTGATATTGTGTCTCTTGTGGATGTTTGAATGACCATGGGTGGCCATTGATCGGGGTATCATAGAGTGGGTAGATGCATTTCTTACTTCGTGCGGGTTTAAATTTTTTCTACCACTCGTAGTGGGGTTGGTGTCTTGTGAGGACCAAACCACTATTCGCTCACGGGTACCGAGGATGGGGATTAGTATACTATTCCTGGTTGGATTCGTCATTGCTATGAGTTGGCATACGCCCTTCCTAAAGTTGTATGTCCTTTAGAGGATTTGGGTGTGTGTGTGGGGGCCAAGATATTCTCGATGTGTTTATTCATGCGAATCATGCATTATACTTGAGATACAATTATACATTGTTGATTATTGTTTATTGCGCAAATGGTGGATTGAGATCCATGGTGGTTATGGTTTATGGTGAAAATGGTGTAACGCCCCAAAAACCCCCATGGGTGACATTACATTCTAACAACCATTTACCGTATGAGAGCATTAAGTAAAATTCATCACGACGAAAGTTTCATTCATCAACCATTCATATTTTAACAAAATTTGGGCAAAGTCTCCTTTGTACGGGGAGCTCTACCCAAAACACAACCTGTACAATTATATTACAATTGACCACACCGGGTCCACATATGCATAACTATTGACCACACCGGGTCCATTTTTCCATCATAAAATAAACTTGCATTCATCATATGTCATATCCACACTATCATCCCAAATTAATAGGTCTAATCTTGGCTTTTACATCTCCAAAATGTAATAATATAACGCAGCGGAAATAACAGAAATGAACTAGAGTTCAAAAGGATATTCTAAGCATAATCTAGTCTAGAACAAAATAAAAGTGTCGCTCTAAGCGTCCACCTCGGGATCCACATCCCCGTCAAGCGGAGTCTTCCAATGGGTGGGCTCCTTGGCTCCTAACTCCTCATCAAGTGTGAAATCTGAAAAAATTTTATTTGTAGGGGGTGAGCACGAAGCTCTGTAGCAAATCCTCTCAACTCAAACAAGGTTTGAAAAACATAGCAAACGGTCGGTCTCATTTCACAACTAACATATATATAGGTTTGGAATGAAAACAGTGACATTTTAAAAGAGATCTCAAGTTTAAACAATAGCAATAATCAATTAAAAGAATAAAGTGAGTTTAGCATCGATAAACAAAATTCTAATTTAAGCTATTTAAGAAGGGCTTCTCCCTAAGCATTGTCCCATACCAATGCATCGGCAAGAACGACCCAACTCCCGATTCCATGTATTTTTGGTTCATCCCCGTACCATGTATGTTGATTGCTTCTCGTGAATCTACCTAACGATCATGCCTAGTCCACCAATTCCAACCAACAATCACAAATCTCTTTAGGAAGGGCGTGTACCGTCTCCTACGGCATTGACGAAATCCTCCCAAGGTGTCTAGTATACTAACCCTTTTCCTCGGTGTATATGTGAACAATAGTGATCGCGAGCACAACAACGATCCACTACGAGCATTAGGCAACCATCTCACCCCCCATTGGGATAGACTAACCTCTAACACTCTACGGCATCTCTCGAAGGTAATCCAAGTCCATCACAACAACCATACAATGAGGAAATCAAGAATATTCACAATTCACAACAATTTCCCAAATATAGTAAAATCCCTAATTTTGTTTTTACATTTGTCATATAATCGAATAATCCAAGAAAATATGCAAGAGATCGTAATCTATATCATTTTGTTATACAATATTCAACACTAAAGTTTTAAAATCAAAGACAAAGAAGAAATTAGGAGAAAATCCCCTTTTCTTTAAAACTAGGGCTTTAAAGATAAAAAAAATCAATAGAGCTTTGGTGGTTACCCACTCTTCATATTGTTCAAAACATGGCATTTATTACAAATAGAACAAGAATCATGTATTTCATATTATATATATGAGAAGGAGAGTGAAGAAACATATATCTATATACATATATATATCTATAGATATATATCTAGCCTCAATGTGAGAGATTGAGAGAAAATCCCCTACCTTAAATCAAGATTCCAAGCTAAGACCCAAGCTTCAAGACCTTCTTGCTCTCCTTTCTTTTCCTCTTAATCTTCTCCTCCTAGGGTTTCAAAAGATTTGGGTGAGAGGGTAGCAAGAATGGAAGAAAATGGGAGGAGAATGTATTCTTGAAGAATTTGAAGTTTTGATTTCTACAAGGTATAAATCCCTCTTCATTGGTATTTCTATCTTCCTCTCTTCCTCTAAAATGGTTCCTAGGGTTTTGAGGGGTGAAATGAATGCTAAAGGGACGACATTAGGTTTTTATAGGGCAAGAAAATCGAGCAAAACCCTATATTTTCTGTTCAGAAAAATCGGGTTTCCTTCGTACTGTTCACAGATTTTTGGTGCGACTTCCAGGTCAGTTTTGACCCATTTAGAGGTCGAATTGGAAATGTTTCATGAAATACACTTTTGTAGCCCTAGCTGTCTAATATTTCCTGTCAAAAGTTCAGATCAATTGGACATCAAAATATAAAGTTATAATCAAAATACTAAGCAGTGTCCATCACCCCTTTTTACCCAATTTCACTCCAATTTGGTTTTACTTCTAAAATACTTCCTAACTTCTAATACATCCCATATTACCTCTCCCAATGTTTTCCGACCTCCTGAATTCAATGGTAATGTTATTTTGATAAAAAAAATTAATATATTTATTTAGTTACCCTTATCAATCTTAAACACATCCAAAAAAAAAAAAATTAAGTTTGACCCAAAAGTCAATCCGTTCGAAACTCAAACTTCATGATTAATATTTCAACAATGATTCTAAGTTTTTATCCTCATTTTATTCATATTTGGAAAACTCTTAAGATATTAGTATTCTTATTTAATTTTTAGTACAGGGTCTTACAAATGGTGGTTGTGAAAATGACTTGTGGTTGAAAATTGGTTTATTTTCTTATTTAATTTATTGCTATTGTATAAACTTGAGATTGAATTACCCCTGTTTTCTCTCAAAAGATATGTCTATGATATTTGTAAAATGTGACTGACTGTTTTATATATTTTTTAAACCTTGTTCGAGTTTGGGAGGATGTTTCTATAGAGCTTTGTGCTCAACCCCTACAAACAATATATTTTCCAAATTGTGTGCTAGAGGAGGAGCTTAGAGTTGAGGAACTGGGACATTAAGAAGTTCCACTAGACGGGAATGTGGATCCCGAGGTGGATGCTTAAGGCTATACTCTCCTAGGTGCCAAACTAGGAAATTCCTTTTGAGAATCGTTAAGTCTAATATTTTGGTATTCTGCTGCAAGTCAAATTTGATTCTTTTCAAATGTAATTGCCATAGCCTGGCATATTCTTTTGGATATTATGGCCATTGTTTGGCATATTCTTTTGGAAAGATGTTGTAGATATTGCATATGATAAATGAAAATTTCTTATTTGATGGATTTTATTAGTTGCTCTCATAATGTGAACAGTATTTAGATAGTAATGCCGTCCAAGGTGACTTTTGGGGCGTTACAAGTTTTGGTATCAAAGTCTAGACTTTAGGTCTTACATGGGAGCTATAGGTTATGGATTACTACTGGAGGTGTAGGATTAGGTTGAATAAGATTGTTGATATAAGTTTTACACACGTCTTATGCTTTATATTAAAGTGATAGTTAGGATGTCTTGTACATCAAGAAAATTAAATTGTGAATTGATGTGCAGGATGGACAATAGACGTGGACGTGTACGAGGGCGTGGTCATGGAGGTCAAGCCAATCCATCACCACCACCTCCCGATGCTATGAACAACATATACCAATGCCTACGAGAGCTAACCACTCTGGTACAACACTAGAATGGAAACAACAACCACAACGGTGGGGTGCATCCATTAGTTCATGTACCGGGGATGAAAATCGAAGGATGGTAGTTCTTTGGGAATTTTTATGGCAACACCCACCTATTTTCCAAGGAAGCTCTAACCCCTTGGATGTGGATAAATGGATCCGCCGAGTGAAAAAGATGTGTGATGGCATGGGAGTTATCAAGGATTTACGGGTTGGCTTTGCTACATATCTGTTCGAGGGAGAGGCAGACCATTGGTGGGACTCAGTGAAGAGAAGGAGGAACACGGATGCCCTTACCTGGGAGGAGTTTGATCAAATCTTCCAAGATAAGTACTTTCCTAAATCTGTCAGGGATAAGATGAGTGCCGATTTTCTAGCTCTACAACAGGGTAGTATGACGGTGACGGGGTATGAGAGGAAGTTTGATGAGCTATCCCGCTATGGCATAGAGTTCATATCTATCGAGGCCAAGAGGGCCAAAAGCTTTGAGCAGGGCTTGAGGCCTGCCATTAGGAAAAAGCTTGTGGCTTTCAAGATCCGGGAGTTTGAGGATCTAGTTGACAGAGCTACATTGGTAGAGAGAGACACGAAGGACAGCCAGTGACGATAGAACTACGCGAGGGGAGGTCCGATCCAGATAGGTGCTAGCAGTAGTGGTGGGCAAAGAGCGACACCTTACCATGCCCCATACCAGGCGGTTGGACAGAGACTTCAGACAGCCCAAGGAGCTAGAGGCGTATTAGAGAGAACAGGCACGGACCCACGTTAATGCTTCGATGTGAAGGTTTCGGGAACTTTTAAAATAAATACCCATTGTTTCCGCCAAAGACCAACCAAGCAACAGGACTAGTGAATGCCAATAAGCCACCACTATAGAAGCCACTACAACAAAGACCGTTAGGAGCTCTAGCCACAGGCGGTGCCAATCAAGGAAGGGTTTTTGCTTTGACCCAACCAGAGGAAGATGTTTCCAATGCAGTTGTGGAAGGTATTGTTCTTCTCTACAATTCTTGGGCCTGAATTTTATTTGATTCCAGTGTAACTCATTCATTCATATGCACTATATATGCTCTTAATTTGGGATTGGAATTTGAGAAGTTAGAATATGCCTCGAATATTGACATACCTACAGGAGAATGGTTGAACACTAGACATGAAGAGGTATAACATAATATTTGAGATGAACTTATTGTCCACTTTTCGTGCGGTAATGGATTGTTTTCATAAACGGATTTCATTTCAATTACTGGGAGGGGTAGTTTTCAGTTTCATGAATGATCAAAATTCTTTCCATCCATTTCTTACTACGGGTAGTAGATTCTTCAAAGCTAAGGCAGGGAGCCATTTGAGTTTCTTAGCTAGCTTGATGGGAGATGATTAGAATAGATCCCAACCGAATATGGTATTGATAGTGTCAGAATTTTTGGATGTCTTCCCAGATGAACTACGAGGGTTACCCCAACACAGAGAGATTGAGTTTAAGATGGATCTCTATCCGGAAACCAAACCCATATCCATTGCTCCTTATCATATGGCACCTTTGGAGTTAAAGGAGCTAAGGAAGCAGTTGGACCATCTCTTGCTCATTGGGTTTATTTGTTTGAGCACTTCACCTTGGGGAGCCCTGGTCCACTTTGTGAAGTACCATGATGAAACACTTCACTTATGCACGGACTACCGAAGGTTGAATCGAGTGACAGTAAAGAATAAATATCCATTGCCACGAATTGATGATTTATTTGATTAGTTGAGGGGTTCTAAGAATTACTCCAAGATTGATCACCGCACAGGGTACTCAACTATGGATTAGGGAGGAGAATATTCCTAAGACAACATTCCATATCCGGTATAGTCATTTCAAATATACGGTAATGTCGTTCGGATTGACTAATGCTCTAGCAGCCTTCATGGATGTGATGCACAGGGTATTTCATCCGTATCTAGATCAGTTTGTCATTGTGTTTATTGATAACATATTAATCTATTCACGGACACAAGGGAAACATGAACGCCATCTCTCAATTGTGCTTCAGACCTTGAGAGAGCATAAGTTATATGCTAAGATGAGTAAATGTGAGTTCCGGATGAAGGAAGTGAAATTCCTTGGCCACGTTGTGTCAGAACAGGGTGTAGTAGTTGATACCGCAAAGATTGAAGCCATGATGAAATGGGAACCACTAAGGAATGTGACCAAAGTACATAGTTTCCTGGGATTAGTAGGCTACTATCGGAGGTTTGTGGAAGGTTTCTCAAAGATAGCAATGCCAATGACTCGCCTTACGAAGAAAGGGAAAAAAATTTGTGGATTCAAGTGTGTGAACTAGCCTTTCGCACCTTGAAGGAGAATTTGACAACAACTCTTGTCCTCATTATTTTGAGCAATGGGGAAGGGTATGATGTGTATACCGATGCTTCGTTACGAGGCTTGGGATGTGTGCTCATGCAGGGAGGTTAGGTAGTTGCTTATGGCTCGAGACAACTAAAGATCCACGAGCAGAATTATCCCACTCACGACTTAGAGCTTGTTGCGGTGGTTTTTGCAGTTAAGTTGTGGAGGTGTTATTTGTATGGAGAAAAGTTTCAAGTGTTTTCTGATCACTAGAGCCTCAAGTATATATTCACCCAGACAGACTTGAATCTTCGGCAAAGAAGGTGGATTGAGTATCTAAAAGAATACGATTTCACACTCAACTACCATCTGGGTAAGGCGAATGTAGTAGCAGATACACTGAGCAGAAAGTCTCGGGGTGAGATCAATGTTCTTGCTATTAATAGGTGGAAGATGATTGATGCCTTGGAGGAATTTGATCTATGGGTGGATAGACAGGGGGATCGATCATGCTTATTTAATCTTGTAGCTCAACCAATTCTTCGACAAAGGATTGTGGAGTTGCAACAATTAGACACCAAGTTGGAAGCGATCCAGGGTAGATTGGAGAAGAATGAGATCATTGAGAATTGGTCAATACATGATGATGAGTTATGGTTTCGTGGAAGATTATGTGTACCAAACAATTTTCCATACATCGGGGTAGTGCCAAGATGTATAGAGACATGAAGCGCCAATATTGATGGAAGGGAATGAAGCAAGACGTGGCTAAGTACGTTGCAAAGTGCATGGTGTGTCAGCAGGTGAAGGTGGAACATCAAAAACCCTGAGGATTACTACAGTCTTTGCCTATTCCAGAGTGGAAGTGGGATCACATCACCATGGATTTCGTGTCTGGATTACCATGGACGTCACGAGGGCACAATGCCATATGGGTCATCGTAGATAGACTCACCAAGTTTGCTCATTTCTTGAGTATGAAGACCACTGACACTTTAGAGACCTTAAGCAAGCTTTGTATCTATGAAATTGTTAGATTACATGGAATTCCACTCTCTATCGTGTCGGATCATGATTCTCGGTTCGTGGCTCAATTTTGGTGAAGTCTACAACGAGCTATGGGGACAGAGTTACACTTTAGCACTGCATTTCATCCTCAAACGGATGGCCAATCCGAGAGGGTGATACAGATTCTAGAGGACATGCTACGTGCTTGTGTGTTGGACTTCAAGGGAAGTTGGAGTGATCATTTACCGTTGGTGGAATTTGCATAAAACAACAGTTTTCAATCTAGCATTTGCATGGCACTGTATGAAGCATTGTGTGGGAGACCATGTAGGTCCCTAACTTGTTGGTTGGAAGTTGGAGAGAGTAGCTTGTTTGGGCCAGAAATTGTTTGGGAGACTATAGAGAAAATTCAACTCATCCGGGAGAGACTACGCATAACACAAAGTAGACAGAAAATTTATGCAAATAAAAGACAAAGATCATTGGAATTCCAAGAGGGGGACTATGTGTTCCTCAAGGTGTCACCCAAGAAGGGAGTGTTTAGATTTGGCAAGAAGGAAAAATTAGCTCCAAGGTACATCGGACCATTTGAAGTGATCAAAGCTGTGGGAAAAGTGGCGTATCAACTTTGGTTACCAGTCTAGTTGTCAGGGGTGCATGACGTGTTCCATGTTTCAATGCTAAGAAAGTGTCAATCAGATACAATGCATGTCGTGGATGTGAAGGATATTGAAGTTCGAGATGGAGCAACAAATGAAAAACAACCGGTGAAGATTCTTGATACCAAGGAAAAGGTGCTTCACAATAAAGTCATCCAACTAGTGAAAGTATTGTGGCAACATCATAGGGTGGAGGAAGATAACTGGGAGCCGGAGCTGGAGATGCGAGAGAAGTATCCTCATTTGTTCTCTACTTAAAGTAAGTTTCGAGGACAAAACTTTCTTTAAGGGGGTGGATTGTAAACCCCCACATTCTATTTGTCTGGATATAACAAAGTGATTATTTCTGAAATGTTAATATATGTAATGATGTATGCATGAACTATTTATATTGTATGAGTAGAAATAAAATGTTAGTTGAGGTAATAAAGTATGTTGTAGAAGTTTGGAAGTATTCCGGAGTAAAAACACATTTTTAGACAAAATTTAGGAAGGAAGGATTTTTGACACTTCATAGTATTTGAATCATAACATTTTATCCTTATGTTCATTTGCTCTGTAATTTTGACAGTAGCTAGTATACTTCTAGGGCTACAAAAGTGTATTGCATGAATATTTTCCAAATCGATCTCTAAATAGGTCAAAACTGCACTGGAAGTTACAGCAGAAACTGAGAGGACGTTTGAACGTGAATGGACGTTCGAACTGCAGTGAGTCCCAGTACTTTGGTCTCTGTAGATCTCTGATGGAAATGTAAAAGTAATGGGAGCAACCAACGTTTGAAAGCCCAAGTGACCTTCGAATGTTGACCACTAATTTGCACTAGTGACGTTCGAACGTGACTTACGGATTCTGGCTTTCAAATTCATGTACATGGCACAATTTGACCTCCTATAAATACTTAAGGACACCCTCTTGAGCCCCATTTCAACAATTATTACCCTAGAGAAGCTTAGAGAGGAAGAAAGGAGGAGAAAAATAAGAGATTTAAAGAGTGGATTCAAGTTGAAAAAGATCAAAGCTTCAAGTCTCCACACCAAATTAAGGAAGAAGAAGGTAGGGGTTTCTTCCTATTCTCTTACATTGAGGCTACGACTTATATATATGTATGTTTAGACTATAAATTCTATTTATTTGTTAGTAAATCATTGATTTTTGATATTCTTGCAAACACTGTCATATTTTAAACAAAGTTATGATTAGGTAGCCATGAAATATCTTCTTCTTGACTCGAAACCCTAGTTTTCAAGAGAAATAGATTTTTCCTTTGTTCTTGATTCCAAAACTTTAGTACTCAGTATTGAACAACAAAATGGTATTTATGGTGATCTCTTCCATTTTGTTTCAATTGTTCTATTGTGATACTATATGTGAAATTTGCGGATTTTGGATTTTACTTGGAAATTTGAGAAATTGGTTGGATATTATATCTCTTGTGGATATTTGGATGACCATGGGTGGCCGTTGATCGGATATCGTACAGTGGGTAGATGCGTTTCTTACTTCGTGTGGGTTTGAATTTTTTCTACCACTCGTAGTGGGGTTGGTGCCTTATGAGTACCAAACCACTATTCTCTCATGGGTACCGAGAATGAGGGTTAGTATACTATTCCTGGGTTGGATTCATCACTACCATGAGTTAGCATACGCCCTTCCTAAAGTTTTAGATCCTTGAGAGGATTTGGGTGTGTGTGTGTGGGCTAGGATATTCTTGATGTGTTTATTCATGTGAATTATGCATCATACCTGAGATACATATATGTGCAAACGGTGGATTGAGATCCTTGGTGGTTATGGTTTATGGTGAAAATGGTGGTTGTGGAAATAACTTATTGTTGGAAATTGGTTTATTTCATTGTTTAATTTATTGCTATTGTATAAACTTGAGATCGAATTGCCCTTGTTTTCTCTCAAAAGCTATGTCTACGATATTTGTAAAATGAGACCGAATATTTTATATGTTTTCTAAACTTTGTTCAATTTTGGGAGGATGTTTTGTATAGAGTTTTGTGCTCACCCCCTACAAACAATATATTTTTCTGATTATGTGCTAGAGGAGGACCTTGAAGTTGAGGAACCGGGACATTGGGAATTTCCACTAGACGGGCACGTGCATCCCGAGGTGGATGCTTAAGGCTATACTCTCCTAGGTGCCAGACTAGGAAATTCCTTTTGAGACTCATTGGTGTCTAATATTTTGTTATTCTGTTGCAAGTCAAATTTGATTCTTTTGAGATGTAATTGTCATAGCCTGGCATATTCTTTTGGATATTATGATCATGGTTTGATATATTCTTTTGGGAAGATGTTGTAGATATTGCATATGATAAATGAAATTTTCTTTTTTGATGGATTTTATTAGTTGTTCTCATGATGTGAATGATATTTAGATTGTAATGTCGTCCAAGGTGACTTTTGGGGCGTTACATATAGATTATTTATTTATACAAATTCGTGAGTTTTAACTAGCTCAGAAGAATTGATTTAGTTTTTGGTATGGGTATGTTAGCTGCCTACCATGTCATTACGGACCATTTTAAAAAATAGATTGTATTTAATTATTGATTAGTAAGTGATGCAAGGAATGAATCTTTAAGGCACTTGAATTTGTTTATGAGCCATAAGTTTTGGGCTATTCTTGTGGTTATTTTTATTTATGATGAAAGGGTATAAGATTAGATTTAAATGTCTTGATGGAACATGAGATAAAATGTTATTTGATTATTCTAGGTTTGATGATAATGAACCCTTATTGTATTAAAAACCTACAATGCTATAAGACTATAAGATTAAAGTATGTTGAAGTGCATGAGGAGTGGCGGAATATAATGAGGTTATTATTTCATATTAGGTCAATTTTTTGTGTTCACAAAATTTTTAAGGTTGCTTGAACTTTCAAAAAACAACGAAGTCTAGTGATTTTGTGTATCTGGATAAGGTAAACTATGCCATCCTTAGAACAGTTAATGCTTGGTACAGAGAGGGTTATACTAACTTATAGGAAATGATCCTAGAACTAAGAAACTAAGGAACAATTGGAATATTTGCCTTATGGTGGAAAAAAATTAGAGTGATATATCTTCCCCTAATGTGAGTACAAGGTTCAAATGTAATCCATTGAAGGAATATGATGAAATAACCATGAATAGATGTTAGTTTTAGGAATAAGGTTTATGAATTATGGTTATGCTTTTTAAATGGATTGGGGATCATTTTATAAGAATATATTGAGGGTATCAATGTTGGTTTGGGAGTATGATGGAGAGTTGCTTAAGATTGTTTTGGAAGTATTAATTGTTACAAAATATCATAAGCAGAAGACTTATTGAGAATGGAATGATTAGGCAATCTTATTCCACTGTGGGCTTAGTTCACTACTCTCAGACTCTCTATATTTAATACCAATTGAAAATTTCTTGTTTGATTATGGGGATGATAATTGACTTGTACTTACCAATGTTTAGTAAAAATGAAGGTCAAGTTATGGATAATAATATGGATTGATATGGAAAAAAAATTAGGAAGCTTAATTAGGTCTTTTTAGTTACCTTTGATCGTCAATAGTGTTCGACTAAAGTCTATGGATGTTCAAAAGTTCAAGGTCAAATATAGTTTAACATTATTGAAATAATGATGAGGCCCAATGCTTGGTGTGACCTTCATCAAGCTGTAAGATCTGTTAGTATCATTGGAGTTGTGTTGTGGAGTATTGTGTTTTCCTATGTTTTTTAATACATCATTAAGATAGAGCTGAATTAGTTGGAGTTAAAAATTGTTGGTATGAATAATGAGGATTATAACTTTTGAAAAAGAGACCTTTATGGTTAATTAGGATGTTTGGAAGGATATAATCTGAGGAATCTATGTCAAAATCAATTTGCTAAGAAGAATATGTGTTGAGTTTTGGATGAGAAAGGTGAATTTTGACATGAATGGAGAAACTACAAACGAATTATGGGATAAAAGACTAAGGTTAACCTAGTAACTAGCGGATTATGAAAAATTGCTAAGGCTATGACAACTAATGTGGTTAAATTGTGGAACATTGGTTGAATCTTTTGACTATGATTACATTACAAGAAATCTTGTTGCGCTAATTGAGAGAGGTTATTGTGATTCTTGGTAGTCTATCTTTACTTTATATTATAGTACAAGAAATATATTGGTACCAGATTGAAACATGGGATTCAACATTATATGTATCGTGAATATAATGAATAGATTAATGAAAGCCACTAATGATTGATTACATGATTTATTGATTTTATCTCAAGGTTAGAGATTTAGAATAAATACTTTGTGACTTGATTAAAGATATGTGCGCCTAAACATAAGCTGTCAAGTTATAGTAATAACTCAGTTAAGTCCGAGGTTGAATCCACAGGGAACTTATGTGGGTATTTTAAAAAAAGATCAATAGAGAAAAAGGTGAAATAAAACTTTTGAAACGTGTGGTAGTGAAGAATGTGTGCTTGGAGAAAATGTAAAATTCTTTAACTATAACGAAAAAGTCACTCTTTAGTTTGAGATCTGGAAATATCCATTAGTATTTAAGTGCAATGTTTTATGCAACAATGATAACTTACTTAACCTTTGCGTCAACAGCAAGTTAACTAAAGGATGATGATTGATTTTATGTTAAAGAGCTTAGCTTCGACATGATGCATCAAGTTATAAACATTGAATATGCCAGCTGATTCGCACTTTTTCGTGATCGGATTAATATTATACACCCAAGTATAAGTGGTCGAATTGTAGTTTTCTTGGTTTTAAGTCCAAGTATCAATCCCATGAAGAGTGTGTGTAATTAGGAAATAAAATAAAAATAGTAAATTTGTTTATCTTAGATAGAACAGTATGTGATAGCTTGTGATGTGAGCTTAGATTAATAACTAGTTTAATTAAAAAGTTATGTTGCATATAGATTTAGACAATAATAAAAAGTATCCTTCAGTTCAAGGATCGCATATGAATTATATTAGTTAAATATTGGAAATGCTACCTTACAGCAAGTCAACTAGTAGGTCTGGTGCATATAAACCATCACACAACAATTTCTTAGGTTAGCTGGTGGTATCCATGACAATTGATTAATTCAAGCAAACAAGAAGGACAAGCCATTCATGAGGAATACTTGAATTATTCATTTATCTTCATAATAGTAGGTGCATACATAATAAACCATAACATAGCCACATCTTAGGTTAACTAGTGGTATTAAGTCATAACACAACAACTTCTTAGGTTAGTTGGTTATAGATGTGCCAACTGACTAATCCAAGCAAACCAGAAGGACAAGCCATTCATGAGGAATACTTGAATTATTCAATAGATCATCTGTGTATATATATATATATCAGTTAAACATCCTCAGCATTTCGATGGAGGATAGACCATATCGATAGGAATGTCGTAGTTGTTAGACTGACAATATTATCATTTATACCAATTAAATGATCTGAGTAATCCGGAAGGACAAGCCATTCATGAGGATCACTTAGGTTATTAGTCTGATAGATATATATATAGTAATTAAATAACCCTAATAATCTAGAAGGACAAGCCACTCATAAGGATCATTTAGGTTTTGTACCATGCATCAGTAGAACATTCTCAGCGTTCTGGTGGAGGATAAACCATACCGATAGGAATGTCGTGGTTGTTAAACCAGCAGGTTGGTGATGCACTGATGACATAATTCCAGGCACAACACTGAAATTATGTACAACACTATATCATGCATGAAACATATAATATATAGATATACTAGTAATTGCTCGTGCTTGAAAGAACTATATAATTCATAAAAAAATTGAAAGGAATTGTCCACGCACCCAATATTCTTCAAGAATTAACTGGTATTTGGATGTGCTCTTTTCTTTTTGTTTTGAAAGTCTAATAGGGAAAGTTCTGATGCACTATTTGGTTGTCTCTTATTTTCTGTCTTTAAGCTGCAATATTCCCAGATGTTAAACTGCAATCTGTATATCTAAGTACTATGACATGGAGTAATTTTCCAAGTTTAGTTTGGGGTGTCCAAATTAATGATGTCGAACATTGAGAGACAGCCTGTAATTTCCTATTTCCTTTGAACGGGGTTTGGACCTGTTTCTTAAAGGTTGTAAAGCCGTATCGAGTGTATAAGATTTCCGTTTGTAGCAGCGTCATAGGGAGTAAGTGACAGGTAGTCTTATTCCCATTGTGGAGGAGATTGATTCGTGATTAAGATAAATCTCCTAACATACTAATTGGGTGAATGGACATTTACCATTGCTCTATATCCATTGTTATTGTGGCTCCAGTTTAAAGAAATGTTACTGTGGCTAGAAATCGTTGGTGGCAGCTATCTAAGTTTGTAAACGGATTTTGATGTTCTCTAGTATAGTTTTTCATAATTTCTCATAGTAACATAATATATATTATGAATTTAAAGGAGACTCTTTATATATAGATTGGTCTCCCTCTAATATATAATCATTACTCGTGTCTAAAAGTAACATACAAGAAACAAATTTTTTTTAAACAATTGTCCAAATTCAAAAGAAATTACCTAAAAGACATAAATGCACTGGATTATCACAATACACCAAACCCATCAAATGAAAGAAGCAACCCAATCCAATCAAATAACCATACTACACAACACTTCAAAATTCTAAAAACTCATAACAGAAATAAATGGACGCTTACATTTATACTGATCATATTTATATGACAATTGAAAATGAAGACACAGACCATGTATCTTTAAGGCATATCCAAAGGAATAAAGGGTGTGAATCATATTTAAAACATTCTTAAGTTCTTGGTTAGTTTTGAATCGAACAGAGAGAAAACATATTTTCATAGCATTAAATGTGATAGAATATTTTCATACCATCACTTACTTGTGCAATTCAATTGTCCTAGTTTTCCAGAGAAAATTGGGTGAGAACTTCCATACAAATGATATCTTTGATAATTTACTCTTAGTCTCATCCAATAATTCACAAAAAAGAACACAGCAAGGACAAAGTTGGTAGATGAAAAAAAGATTCTTAAGCAATCAAAATTTTATTATTCGAAGATATAATCGTTTTCATATAAATCACATAGCTACACATTATTCCTCATAGAATCCCATTAGCTCAAATACAAAAGAATATCAACATAGTTTAAGGTTCTTCTCTTGGCATTCTATCAATCACCTAGTATGCATTAGTGGGTGGTCACAATGAAGCCCAAATCAGATTGTGAATTCAAGTCGTAGGAGCAACCGGAAGCAAAACATAAACCTCATTTGACAACTTTAATGCACTGGATTATCACAGTACAACAAACCCATCAAATGAAAGAAGCAACCCAATCCAATCAAATAACCATACCACACAGCACTTTGAAATATTAAAAACTCATGACAAAAATAAATGGAAGTTTACGTTTATACTGATCATATTTATATGACAGTTGAAAATGAAGACACAGTTGAAAGTACCTGGCACACAGGTTGGCCCACTCGTTCGGGCAACTCCCCTCTAATATCCCTCATAGATCCTACAGCCTGAACATTTTTTGATCAATCAAATTGTCCGAATAAATGTCAATTTTTAATCTTTGCTTTCAATTAACATAGGCTTAAACACATGTATAGACTCACACAGTTTGATACCAATTTATCAGTATTCATATGAAAGGAGACAATCAAATTTAAAGGCTCGAAATATGAAAAATTCAAATCAAATATAAGTAGAAACTTACAACAATTCACATAAATCAAAATATCAAGCTGAATCAACATTACAAAATTCACAAACTAAATTCCAATCAAATTAAAATGAAATTCAAATGGAGTGTCACTGGACTTGCCTTCGAGCCCTATTTCACCTCCCGGTGAATTCCATTCCCGCACAGGATTGGCCTGTGTACCTTCCATTGACTGTGTCCAACCATACCTCGCCATTGTACGGAATATATACCCGTATACACAATAAATACCTATAATGTTTATATATACACAATATATATATATAAAGAGAGAGAGATTGAGTAAAAAGGTTCTGATCGATGCCTGGATGGGGATGGTGATTTTGTTGAGAGAAAGAAGAGTTTTTGTGGGTGGGTTTGTGTCTTTCTCCCTTTGTATCATTGCTACTTGTATACTGAAGAGACCCAGATCAGCAAACTGGGCAACTATTGGCTGTTGTTGGCAGTGGTCGTTGCAGTGGTGTTGCTTTGTAGAAGAGGGTAGCGATGGAGAGAAGCATGAGAGGCGTGATAGAAGTATTTAATAGAGGGGATATTTGGAATTGACATTGCATAGATTCCATCGTAGAAATTTTGGGGATGAAATTGGGAGGTAGGGATAAAGGCGTGAGAGATCGGGAGAAAAAGGCAGAAGTGAGAGAGAGAGAGGCATGCGTAAAAGAAATGTTGATGGGCGGGAAAATAAAATTCAGTACTCAGTGTAGATTGTTAGATCAAAATTTTTAAAATGATATGAATCGTCTTTTATGTTGAGATTATATTATCCGTTGGATGTATTTATGTTTTGTCTCAAAATGATCTGGACCTCTCTTTATCTTTTGGATTTAAACTTCGTTCTACTTTATTATATAGATAAATATATAAAATATCAACATCTCTAGAATTTAACAAGTATTATACATATGTTCACCTCTCACTGGAGGATATAAGTAACTACTCACGCCCCATTGCTACAGACAAGCAAGGAGTATGACCAGTTTTCATTACAACTGAAATTAAAATATAAACCCTAAAACGTCTTTCACAATGAACAACTGAAAAAAAATCACCTTTATTATCAGTTATGACAAAAAGGTGATGGCAGTTCAACTATCCGAATAGAAAGATACAACAAAAATATGGAAGTACAGAGTTTGAACTGAAGTGTATGACTGACCGGATCGAGTTGCAAGTTTTTCTTTCTCTTTCTCTTTTCCCTTTTCTCTTTCTCTTTTTCTCTCTGGAGCTCTTGGTGTCCGGCCTCCTCTTTTTGAAGCGAAGATGAATGGCCATTTATAGAGGAGAATGAAGCATGAGGTGGAGGGATATTGATGAGTTGCCAATGATGACCGTCCGGACGTCATCACCACCATCCGGATGGTGTGACCTTGCTGGATTTTCCCACTTGCATGTATGTTGACTCTTCATTTGTTGAAATTACATTTTAGCCTTTGTTGTTTCAAGCCTTGACAATTGGTTCTTCGTATTCTCCAATACTTCTGCATTAACCCGTGAAAATTTTAAACATAACACACATAAAACCCTAATTACCGCACAACCCCTAATTGACTCTAATTAATAGTTTCTGGTTATTTTATTTTACTAATTTGACTTATTTAAATATTCTGATTTATATAGTAATTAAGGTTAATCACCAGGATTTAACATGTCTATAACCAATCAAACAACCTTAACATAATGTCCAGCTTATTGAGTTAATCAATTATATGGTTAGGCACAACAGAAATAAAGATTGAAAGATTGTCATGAAGACCTAGATTGGGTACTCTTAGGAAATCATAAGCATCACCAGTAACAATACTAAACTTGTTTATAAGTGATAAAATAATTATACAAATTATTTTAGCTTTGCTAGATACATTCAATCATTCAAAAGTTAGATTAAACAAGTAAGCATAATATAGATGACACATATGTACAATGCATCACAAATCCATCACCATTCACTAAATAGTAAATGAGAAACTACTCACTCTTCATGGCCACAAATGAGCTAGAAAAGTAAAAGAATCTCATCCCTCTAAGTAAAGAGAACTACAATTACAAAAGATGAATAAAAGTTCTTTCTTTTATGTGAAGTTCATCCCTCCAAATGTATAAGATACAAATTACAAAAGACAAATACAATGCTTCTTTCTTCACTAAAGAATGAATGAAATACTACTGACCCTTCATGACTTTAAGAGAGCTAGAAAGGTGAGAGAAGTTCATCCCTCCAAATGAAGAAGATAGCTTACAAAAAAAAGTAGAAGATAAGAAATTTAAACATTACAAGCCTAAGGAAAATTTGAGAGAGAAGTGCTTCCTTGCAATATCCAAGCATGTCAAACTTAAGGAATAGAGGGGGTATTTAGAGAGGGAGATGGGCAGCAATGGGGGGGAAAAACAAACCAATTCCAATGCTTGAACTAAAAAGGTAGAAATTCTGCTTTGGGGAGTAGCATCTGGACAGTAACGGTGGCGTTCGAATGATGGAAATTCTCTGGACAAGATTCTTCCATACTTTGCGGCCTTAAATAAAGAATCTCATATGGGTAATGGCGTCCAGACTGTGGTAGTCTTCTAGAAGCATTAACAAAACAATTAACAAAAAAAATGTAAAACTACTTTCTTAGGTCAGTACCATTCTCCAAACTAACCCCAAACAAAGTATAATGATCCTAGTTGTCCCACCATTGCCATTACCATTGGGGATTGTCAGGTCGAACAAACACTTTTGGACTTAGGTGTGAGTGTGAATCTATTACCTTAATCAATCTACAAGCAGTTAGGCATGGGAGAATTGAAACCCACTTCAATTACTCTTCAGTTGACAGACCGGAGTGTAAAAGTACCAAGGGAGGTGGTAGTGGATATCTTAGTTTAGGTAGATAGGTTTTACATTTCTATTTATTTTAATATTGGACACTACACAAGTTGCCAACCCAACTGCACAGGTCGCCCATTCCTTACAACATTCAATGCACTAATAAATTGCACGAGTGGTGTGATAAAATGCTCTTTGGGAATATGATTGTTGAATTCAATATTTTTCATGTAGTAAAGAAATCGGGTGGTGAAGGAGAGTTTTGTAAGATAGATCTGGTAGATGAGTTTGTGGAGGAGAAGTTTGAAACTTTTATGTATTTTGATCCTCTTCAATTATGCCTGATCAATTCTGAATGTGAGGATTATAACTCCAACGCTATCTTTTATACTGATTTGTTAACAACTCTCAAGAGTTACAAGATGTGGAGAGGAACTATTTGAATAAACTGTTTCTTTCTATATAGTAGATTTGCTAGTTAACTTCTTGTTTTTGGTTTAATTAGTTGTGTTATTTTTTATGCTAATTTATTCTTTTATTTTGCAATTGGCATTAGTTAGGTGTTGTGCTAAAGTGTTCTCTTTTCCTCTCTTTTACTTTTAATTTTACTCATTACATTATCATTCTTGCATTGAGGACAATTCAAATTTTAAGTTGGAGGAGTGAGGTTACAACATTGTGTTGCTCCTATTTATTTATTTGTTTTATTTTATTTTATTTATTTCAGTTGTAGCAGTTAGTTGTACATAGTGAAAAATTTGAAATTGAAAAATTTTGAAAAAAAGAATCTCTATTTGAATGATACTTGTTGTTTCTTAAAAACGGTGAGGTTTAGATATATTGTATGATACCTGAATTGGTTACATATTGTACTTTGGAGACTTGTAGTCTATGCTCGAATATCATGGTCATGTTGGTATTTAGAAACCCAAACTTTGTTTACAATGAGCATGCAATGTTTGTAGAAATTTATGAGGCCAGGTTCATGTTTTGTGAAAACTTGACATCCATAGTAGAGATGCATGTACAAATCCTATGAGTTTTTGTGCTTATCAATCTTGGAGGGTTATAATACATTTACTCTTATGATATTCATTTCAAATTCATTGTTTTTCAATAATTTTATTACTCTAGTGTTGGTTTGAAGAATAAGAGTAATGAGTTGGTTATATCTCTATAAAGAGCAACACTTTGTCATACATTCTGAAAGATGATGTTCGGCCATCTTTGAATTTTACTTGAACCTTAAGTTTATTCTTTCATTGTATTATCTCTAACATCTATTGATGAGCGTAGATTCAACTGGGTCAGACCCAATAAATCAAGTAAGCTCAAATTAGCTAAAAGGCAGGTCAAGTCTAGTTCGTGAATTCGACCTAGCCTAAGTTCCAAGGAATTCAAGAATAATTAGAGCAAATGGGGAGTAATTATTAGGATACTCACTCTCGAAGATCAAGGCAATCTCTTATGGCACTTACCTTTTGTAGCTATTCGGAGAATTAGTACCTTTGCCCTCACATCACCACCTTAACCAAGGCTTTGTGCCTATAAATTGTAAGCTCTGTCTACATGAGAGGGTACCTCTTGAGATCTCTCTACACCTATCTACACACCCTAACCATTGCTCTCTTTCCTGGTCACCTTACTTCATCAATAAAGGTTCCCCGGCCACCGTTACCATTTCTCGGAGTGGAGTAGGTCACTCGGACCAAACCACTATATATCTATGTGTTGACCTGATATTTACATTATTGTCATTGCTTGTTCTATTAATTGTCCATTAATTACACTTTATCACACACTCGACTGTTGATCATGCATAAATCTATTTTGTGCATCATTAGTCTAGCACCGTCTTTGGGAAACAACTAAGTTTTTAACTACCTTGCTACTCCATGAAAATCATAACCTGGTTGATGAGTCAACAATTGGAGGACAACAACCCCGCCCATCGAGAGGAGGCTCCATCTCTGCCTCCGCCCACACCCGCGAAACCATCTATTCCAATGACTCCCGTAGCTGGGCAACAACTTTTATAGACCATGTAGTTGTTGGTAAACCAGAACCAAAAAATCATCCAATTGATGCTCACCTTGGGAGGTGTTGCCCCTCAGCCTGTAGGAGGAGCACCACTCCCTCTAACGGGAGAAGCACCGCAACCTGTCCACTCTGGGCACCAAGCTACCCCCTACCGTGGAGCCCCGCGCCAAAATACCCCGGGCAACGATAGGGTGTTCCTTGCCCAGGAGTCCCTGCTTAGCATCTAAGAAGCTCACATGTTCCCTCTCCTCATATACCTGCGCAAGATGACGAGGGAGAAAGTAGTATGTCGATTATGAAAGCCATTATAATGACCTGGCGAAGGATGTCCCTAACTAATGGGATGAGAAGATCAGGGAGCTACAAAACCAGCTCAATGATGCTCTTAACGCCATCAACGCACAGGCGCCAGAGACGGTGGATTACTTGGCAGATGTTGTCAATTATCCCCTACGCTAGAAGTTCAAGATGCCCGCCATCTTTGAGGGTACCAAAGACCCTCTGTACCACCTCGGTGCATATAAATCTCCCATGTAACTTCACAACGTGCCTGATGAGATCATGTGTAGAGCCTTCCCCACCACCTTGAAGAGATCTACTAGACAATGGTTTGCAAAAATCAAACCTTCTTCTATACACTCCTTTGTGAAGCTAAGTAAATCTTTCCTCTCCCACTTCATTAGAGAACGCCAACATCAGAAGTCTGTTACCCACCTGCTCACCATCAAGAAGGACCAGGATGAAAGCCTCAGGATCTACGTCACTCATTTCAATGAGGAGGCTTTCCAGATCGAGAAGCCAGACGATAAGGTAGCCCTAGCCACCTTCATTAGGGGTTTACGCTCCTCCAATTTTAAGTTCTCTATCCTTAAGAAGCCACCCGCCAGCATGCCCAAGTTGTTGTCAAGGGCACAAAAGTACATGAATGCCAAGGACGTCACCAAGGCCCATCGAGATGAGTCCCCCCGATTAGGGAAAAAAAGAAAGGACACCCGCGAAGACAAGGGGAGGCAGAAAACAAGATAAAAAAAACCTAAAGAATCTCTATTAAGGATCTTCTCAGTCTCGTACCCCAGAAAGAACAACAGTCCCTCATGCCACTAAATGCCTCGGTGGAGAACATCTTGTTCCACATATAAAATGACCCCATGCTCTGTTGGCCTGAAAAAATGAAGTCCACCCTGGACCGTAGAAATCCAAACAAGTATTGTTGTTTTCTCTGTAACCATGGCCATGACATTGACGACTTCTTTGAGGTAAAGAGGCAGATAGAGGAGCTTATTAATCATGGTCAGTTACGATAATATATTGCTGGCAAAGGACCAGCTCAACCACCTGACCAAAATCAGGAGGATCGAGAGCACTAGCAACCACATAACTCTTGCTTGATGAAGACACCCCGACATAGGGAGAAAAAGGTCATCACCTTCTCAAACAGGGACCCCGAGGGGATCCAAGTCCCTCATGATGAACCTCTAGTCTGAACCTTGATGGTAGCAAACTACCAGGTTAAGAGAATTTTGGTCTACAGCGACAGCTTATCTAATATTCTATTTGCACTAGCCTTTGACAACCTTCATCTAGGCAGGGAGGGATAGTAACCCATCAGGACTCCCCTTGTTGGCTTCTCGGGGGAAAGGGTTTATCCCTTGGGTTCCATCACCCTACTGGTCACAGTAGGAATACCACCGAGGAAAGGGTTTATTCTTTGTGCCCGTCGTTGCCCTCATCATTGGCCTCACAAAAGCTTTGTCATTAAGGGAAATGAAGAGTCTACCATGGTGAAGAAGAAAATCTTTGGCCCTTCTAGCTGAGGAAGATACCACCCTGCAGCACAAGAAACCCTCATCTTTACAAAGACTCTCATTCCCTTAATCTCTTGCCACCTCAAGGGCTTAGGGCATGGGGGCAAATGATGAGCTAGATTTAACTAGGTCAGGCCCAATAAATCAAGTAAACCCAAATTAGTTAAAAGGCAAGTCAAGTCTAGTTCGTGAATTCAACCCAGCCCAAGGTCCACGGAATCCAAGAATAATTAGAGCACGTGAGGTGTAATTATTAGGATACTCACTCTCGTAGATCAAGATAACCTTTTATGGCACTTACCTTGTGTAGCTACTCGGAGAATTAGTATCTTTGCTCTCACGTCACCGTCTTAACTAAAGCTCTGTGCCTATAAATTGTAAGCTCTCTCTACATGAGAAGGAACCTCTCAAAATCTCTTTACACCTCTCTACACACCCTAGACGTAGCTTTTCTCTCTCCTAGCTATTGTATCCCTCCCAGAGCTAACCATTTCTCTCTGTCCCGTTCACCTTACTTCATTAATAAAGGTCCCTTGACCACTGTTGTCGTTTGCTGGAGTGGAGTAGGTCACTCTAATCGAATCACTATATATCTATGTGTTGACCCGATATTTATATAATTTTCATTGATTGCTCTATTAATTGTCCTTTAATTATATTTTATCACACACTCGGCTGTTGATCTTGCACAAGTCTATTTTGTGCATCATCAGTTATTAAGCCAGGATGGATTTTTGTTTCTTTACCTCGATTAATAGCCAGGCTAAGCATAGAAGTATATATCCTACCTTGGTTATCCCTACATTTGTTCATTTATATAAGTGAGGAATTGTGGTAAAAGAAAGAAAGAAGAAAAAAATAGATGATTAGAAATGAAAGAAGATAAAAGTTCTGAAAAAAGGGAAAAGAAAAGTGAAAAGGAAGATAAAATAAATGAATGAAAAAGCCAAAGTCTATTGAAGACAAAATGAGGGATATGAGTTGTCATATTGTATACAAAGAAGGGTTCAGTGAATTAGAACATGTAAATTGTCTAAGGGAGAACTCGTTTTTGAATCCTTAAGTCTGTCATTTTTTAAATCCTCACCCAAGGCCCCATTATAACCATAGAAGTGCTATTTGATTCAGAAGGTATGGTTGAGGGTGTAAGCTTTGATTCCTACAAAATATACCAACTACATTACTTGTATATCTTTTAATATTCATTTCATGAGATTATGTCAAGGTTGTTTATTGAAATTAATTACTGCAATTATTGAGAAATATGTGAGTAAACATTGTCCTAGTTACATAAATTCGATCTTCACATATACATAAGAGGGTATTAGTCATTGACAATCAGAGAATTTCTTGTTTGAGTGTGGAAGCCTTGGTGAGTTTTGACATTGAAACTTGCTTTGGATAGCTAATATGGACATGAATCTAGGTTGATGAACCTTTTGAGTTGCATGATAATATCACACACATACGGGTTTTTAGTCCTAACATAATGGTGAATATTTTTGCATAGCTTTGAAGCCTTTAGGGCATATATGTGATAATTATTTTGAGGAGACATGATATAGCTTTGATCTCAAGGTAATTGAGAACTAATAAATTGGAAATTAGACAAAGTGAAGTTTATAGGTATCTTCTCTGAAAACATTCACAAGACAACATTCATCCACTATGGGTAACCTAGGGTTTAAAAGCTTAGTGCATAGGCTAAATGCATTCATGTTACCTATGAAAAAGATCGTGTATTTCTAGTTTTGTAATTACATTTTCATTTAATTAGATTCTTTATTATGCTATGAATTCCTTAGCATTGTATTTATTATGTTGTATCATAAATTGCATTGCATATACTTGAGAATTTGTAGTACATTGGAATAGGATTAAGACTCTAATTTGGGTACATGTTGAGTTTTAGGATCTAGGGTTAATTAGTGTTGTTTTAATTAATTTTGGAAAGAGGAAAAAAAATAGAAAACTTTTGAAATTCTGAGTCAGCTACTGGTAGGTCAAAAAGTGCTTCCTCCCAGTAGGTTCTTGTTCAGTCCAAAACTTATAAAAAAAGGTTTCTATCGGTAGAGGATCTTTACATTACTTAATTCCTTTGAAACCTATACTTCCAAATCCTCTCTATACCTATAAAAAATCCCTAGGGAAGCTTTCCAAACTCTTAGATACTCCCAATTTCACTTTACTAGCTTTGATAAATCTAGTTTTTTAATGGCTTCTATGAGAGTCTTAGATTCAACTCCCTCCAACAAATTCTGAGGCCACCCTATTTTCTTGGGTCTTAGTGGTTGCTATAGTCTTTTTGGTTTTGTCTCAGATGGCTAGGACAAGGTCGAGATGAGTAACCTTGACAAACACTCTTGGAGCAACGTCATCTAGGTGTGCATCAATGGAAAAGAAGGGTAAGAGGAAGAGGGGAGAGTCAGATGACGAAGAGGGAAAGGATGTACCTGCTGTGCTCAGGAAGAAATCATCTTCAAATCCTTGGGCCACAAGTCGTCTAGTATGGTTTCTCTTTTCCTTTATACACCCAAAGGCAATGGAGGGTATTATAGGAAAAATGGGTACTTGGGCTAAGGTTACCACTTATAAGAAGAAAGATTTGGTTGTGCGTCAAAGTGTTCGTGAGACAGTGGTTGATTCTGAGGAGGGTGGAGATGAGGCTAAAAATTTGGGGGATGCTCCTATTTCTAATTCAAAGTGATGTGTTTAAGGATATACCTACTTTTCCTTTTCAATCTTCTTTTTATTTGTTTAGTAATACATGGGTTCTAGTAAAACCTTAAGGATTTTATTTTGGGTGGTAGTAGTCAATAGGAAGAGGCTACTACACTTTTACTCTTTTGTACCCTTTGGTGGTACAGAGCCATTTGACGGTCTTTTGTTAGATATCTGTTGAATTAAATTTGTTTATCCTAACTCTTTGATAAATCTCTTGAATTTATCTAGTCAATTTATTGTGAGTCTTCCTTTTTGGCACATAACCGAAAAGACCACTCTTGAACATAGTTTTCAAACACTGTCCGAAAGTAAGTCATAGGGAAAGGTAGAGAGAGATGAAAATGAGAGCATGGAGACAGGGTATGTGTCAAGGGGAAGGGTATGTTCAAAATAGGGTGACAAACCCATTAGATAATTGATTAGTTAAATATAAAGAGATTTAAAAAATGAGTAGGTTATTCAAATCTAATTCATTAGCTAGGTTTAGAACTTCAATTCCTTCTATAACTTCAATAGTAAACGAAGAATAAAATAAATTTCATGAGTAAAAAATATAATGAAAAATTGGAATATACCTAAGGTACTAGCAAAAGAGATATACAGAACAAGCTGGTTACCAACAACATTCAAGTCAGAATTGCAAGTAAAAACCATTTAACTGGTTTATGCCCTTACAAAAGAGCATGAAACTTGTCAAATGCTTAGTAAAAAATCAATCAAAAAACATAGGTCAAAAGGATATAATTTTATCCACATTGGCTTAGTTCAAGTTGCAATAAAACCATTATCAACTTGAGGAATTAACTCCTCAATGTTGTTATGCCTAAGAGATGCTAGGTTTAAAAACTATGGCACAAGTATCTTAGGAATAATGGAGTCAAGCTTGCACAATGGCCAAGTATACTTTAATTGTTTTCTAGACTTCACTGTAAGTCTAAGTAACATTAATTTGTTAACGGCCTTAACCCTGTTCATAAAAACTTTATGAGAATACAAAAACATGTCAGAAGGTAGCCAATCCGTAGTACTAATTTATCAAATCTATTACAAATGAACTTGAATAAATGTTCATGCATTAAGTAAAAGTCCTAAGGACAAAAATTTATTAATTCAAAGTAGTACAAGTGAAGCAAATATTCAAGTTCCCAGGCAACTTCAATGGAAAGATATAAATCTTCCAAATTGCTGGATGCTTGAAAATGAAAGTGACCACAAAAATCATCAAAATACTACAGTCAACTTAGATTGTATCCAGCAATATCTTGATGGATCAGTAATAATCTCCTTTGATGGTAAAAGATCAAGTAAACCACTTCAAATTAATGAAGGAAGAAAATTTGAGTCTGCATATTCTAGTGTGTCTAAAAGAGATGAAGACTTAGGAAAAGATTTAAATAAAAGGTTAAAATTAAAAGGTATCAATACTTGTAATACTCTGAAAATTTTGAATTTTTATGAGAAAGAGAAAAACGATAATTAGCCGCTACGGTATGGGTTGAAAGCCAAAATTTTTCTAGAATTTAGATGACGAAACGGATCTCACCATTGTATTCGTCTTGTAAAATCTAGTTATCCAGCCAATTTTCATTAAATTTCAAGATAGTCAAATTTTTACATTTTACGATACAATCAGGCGTCACGTGACCAAAATAAATGCGATTGGGTTTTATTTGCGAAAAAGTTAGTTCACATAAAATATGTTGAACATAACATAGGACAAAATTTAATTGATTCGAGATGAAATCGGATCAGAAAAAAATGGGACGTGTGACGTAACGTGGGCCAAGTATTTGAAAAGTATAAAAGGGGAAGAAAAATCAGATTTCCTCCCCATTTGAGCTGGGTTTTTCCAGAAAAGATAGAAAGAAGAGAGGAAAGAGGAAAACAAAAAGTTATTCAAGCTTCTCTCTATGATCTAGGGCCAACCGTTCGTTAAAATGTTTCATGCCAATAATTAAAGTTGATCTAAGCGATAAGAGTTACGTCTACATACCAAAAAATTAGGGATTTCACCACAGTCTCAAAGACAGGATTTTTGGAAATCAAGGGTTGAAGTTTGATTTGGGTTCTTGGGAGTTTTCTGCCGTCTGTATTTTGTTTCAAGAGGTAGGGTTCTTCTTCTAGGTAGGTTTGTTTTCAACCTAGGGTTGTGTATAAAATGGATAATTTGATTAGAGATGAATTCTCTTGTTTGATGTACTCCTAGTGCAACTAGAGTATGAGAAATGGGTATAGAAGTGTGCTAAACCAATCTTACATGAATTAGGTTTGTGAAATTTGCTTATTTAGTAAATTCATGGAAAATGTGATAAATTGGGCATGATTGTGTGTTACATGATTTTGTGCCTTTTGAGTGTTTGATAAAATACTATGTTGATGTAACATGTTTGTTTCGTTGAAAATGTTGTAGCATGCTTGGTGAGAATATGGATTGTAATTATATGTTTTTGATATAATTGACAATTTGGGAATGTGATGATGTTGGAATGTAATTATATGCTTCATGATATAAGTTACATCAAGGAATTGGAATTGTTTATATTGTGCTCATGACATGTTGAACACGATGTTGTAATTGCAATTGAAATCTTGGTTACATAATGATATGAAATGCAAGTGTACATTATATTGCATATGCATGATAAGAATCATATTCGTGGGCATGTGACATGGGTGTAGGTGTGTGCATGGTCTTGATCAAACACCAGTATTGGTAGATAATGAATGGGCTCAAAAAAGTTGGACCAAGATTCGACTGAATCACACGGGTTGCATTGAAAATAGGGTTGGCGTTAGCAAGAAGGGCTAAATTGTCCCTTGGGTGCAAGATCCGGTGATTTGGATATGCACTCCATTGGTATTGAGTCTATAAAGTGTGTTGGCGTATGCAGAGCCTTTGGTGGAAGTCCATAAATACCGTGTTGGTTGGGTGCCCATTGGTGGAAGTCTATAAATACCCACACCAAGAAAGACCCGGAATTTATAAATGGTCATCAGATGTGTAACATCAATGACGAGGGTTTGTAATGTCCGAATTCATACACGTGGCATTGCATGTGTTATGGGAGCTGGTGAAGGCTCGGGTTGCATTCCATGTGTTGAGTCTCACCTCATAATATGGCATGGCATTATGACATTCATTCTTGAAGTTATATGTTCTTGGATGAACGCTGTTTGATTGTTGAATTGCAAGTGAGCATTTAATATGCATCTAG
>CAUOFW020001146.1:0-129470 GCA_963454935.2 Ilex paraguariensis
GAAAGAAAGGTGTTTAAGAAAGGTGCTCAATGAAAAAAAAAAAAAAGGAAAAGGGAGTTAAAAGATTGGATTAAAAGAATAAAGTTGAAGGAAAAAAAAGAAAGAAAAAAATGGAATGGAAAAAGATGATGAAAAGTTCGAAACAGAGTAGAGAAAGAGAAAAATTCTTGGGAAAGCCATTTAAATTCTAAATATTTCATTTCGTTACCCACACCCTTAGCCCCATTATAACCTTGGTAAAGCCCTAGTTGATTTTGAGAACAATGGTAAAGTGAATTACATTATTGGATGGAGAGACCTATCAATGATGTTATTCTTTCTACTTTAACATTCTTGCAGGATATTATGTCAAGTTTGAATTATTTCTTGAAAATCTTCATTGATTGGAAATATGCGAGGAATATTTTCTTGTTAACTTTAAATCTGCTCACATATAACAATCATAATAATTGGAGATATTTGTTCTGAGTGGAATCTGGGAAAATTGTTGTCGAGACTAATTTTTGAGAACCAAGGAGGATGGGAATTCTATTCGAAAGATCTCTTGAATCATTTGATGTGATACACACACATGAATCTTTGATGTTAGATTTTGCAAATACTCTTGCATATACTTTAGGCCTAAAAGCATGAAATTGGATTCCATTGGCATTATGTATTTTTGTTGAATTTGAAAAAAAGCATTGCACCTAGAATAGCTAAAATGGAGAAGTTTGTATGCACTTTCATGAGACAACACTCGTCCACTATGGGTAACCTAGGGGTTTAACGATTTATTGCATACGCTCAATGCAATCGTGATTTCCTACGAAAGTGGCTAAGTATTTTTATTTTTTATTTTTAGTTTGCTAGGGACTAGCAATGCTTAAGTTAAGGGGTGTGATGAGTACTCAATATTCCATTATTTCATAGCCTTTCACATCCAATTTAGGCGTGCTAACTAACTCACTTGTTTCACGTAGTACATTTTTGTAGCTTAAAACTTGGTTTTGGTGTTGCATGTCTTCTAGGTATAAATATGGAGTTTTAGCAAGGATATGATGACAAGGAATAAGGTAGCAGTGAGTTTGCCAGGGATTAGATGAAGCTGTAGGCCTTGCAAAGTTAATTGGAAAAAAAAAAAAAAAGAAGAACTACCAGTAGATGTTCTACCAATAGAAAGGCAGGAAGACAAGGTTCTATTAGTAGAAAATAAGTTCTACTAGTAGCTGAGCTCACATAAGTTTACAAGTTTTCATTAGTGAAGTTCTACTGGCAGTTATATCGCATTCTACCAGTAGCTGAAATCCCAATACTTTTATCATAAGAGTCCTACTGGATGTATTACCGGTAGGAGAAGCTATAGAAGTTTCAGAATTTCCTGACAGGTAGAGAACTATTAGTAGGTCTACCATGATACCGGTAGATCGAGGCAAATATTCCCAGGAAGTTTAATTAAAGATCAAATTTTGTCAAATCTTTTGGGGATTCTCAACTGATAGAATTGGGAGATAATTTTCGGATTGATATTTTTCAAAGAACTAAAAATTCTCTTTCCTAATCATTATAAATAGAGACTCTTTGGTGAATCAAGAAAGGCAAACAAATTTTACATAGCTTTAGGAGTTTGCTTTCATAGAGTTTTATGGTTTGTTCTACAAATTTTTATTAAACGTCCAATCTCTTATTTATTGTGCAATTGTATTTACTTCCAACGTTTTGTTATCTACATTCAATTTTTCATTACAAGTACCCAATTCAAATTATTTTATTTACTTTCTGAATTTAATCATGTCTTCTTTCAAGTTTTACATTTTTTTCATTATCATGAGTGAGTAGTCTTCTTCTGGATGATCTGGGGAAGCATACTCAAACCTATGAATTAGAATGAATGTCTTAACTAGGGTTTTAGCATTTATGTGATTGATTGAATAGGTTATGGTTTCGGAAACCTAATTGGTTTGCATATGTCCCTATTACTTGTATGCAACTAGGCTTGGTACAAATAATTATGGTGTTTCTTGCAACCTTTAGTGTATAGATTCTTTCATCATACACCATCTCTCAATCTCTACATTAGTTTGTTTGAAGTTTTAGTTGAAAATCATCCGTCTTTAGTAGTTTGAATACAAAAGCAGATGAGTTATAGGTTTAAGATTGAAACTCGTATTCATAGGTAGGATGAATTCTGATGATTATCCAATTTTTCTATTTATTGAATTTCAATTTCACTACCAGTTAACTCTCACAATTTGCGAACTCAAATAAATTTTTCATTTTGTTTTTATCACCTTGAATTCCAATTTTTCCTTGAGGAAACGGCCTTAGACTTTTGTTCAAGTTACTACATGATACCTTTCTCTTACGCTTGAGAGCTTTCATGAAAATACAACCCCTTTGGAGGGAAAGCACATATGAAATGTAATGTGCACTTGCAATCATTTCATCATAATGCTAACTGTGTCACGTGAGCATAGGATACATCTCATAAGAATCAAAACGTTAATTATATCATAGGGCATATAATAACATTCCATAACCATCACTAATCATGTTATAGCATTATAAGTCCCAATAACATACTTGCACATTCATAGGCATTTTATCAAACACCTTAAAGGCATAAAATGTAAACACGTAGCATGCCCAATCATCTCACACATAACTAACATGTTCAACACCCAAAGTCAAATAGAAATAGGCATAACATGCTAATTAATTCACCCAACTATCTCACTAGCTACACTAGTCATAAGCTAATCATGTGATTAACATACATATATTCAACCCATCTCATATACAACCCTAGAATTGAAGGGAAATCTAAATAGAAGGGAATGCCACCTCTTGAAGCGTAAGCAATAAACTGAGCCCTCCAGAATACCCCAAGCAAGATCTTCAAAGCCCTAGCCTAAGAGCCCTTAATTTTCGAAAATGGTGGAAAATACTTGAAATTGTTGTTGTCTCGTAGCCCTCATCAAGTAGAATAACTTTTGTCTTGGTTGATTGAATATTAACGATTGGATTTGGAGTTATGAAGAAAGGAAGATTAGAGAAGATGAAGAAGTTGGATTCTCTCTTTCTCTCTCTCTCTCTCTCCAACGAAATGCAAGGCAAAATGGGAAAAAAAATCATATTCTTTCCCCTTTAAATACTCTTCACCACTTGGCTTACAACACGCCACCTTTCAACTTTCTATTGGTTGAAAATCCCCCACACCCAATCAAATTTTGCCACAATTCTAATTGAATAAAACTTTTTAAAATATCTAGATCATTTATATTATGGGTCCCACGAAATAAAATCAAGTTGTTGGAATTTAATCGTGCATCACCTGATCACACCTTTCACCTCATTTTACGTAGAAATTTCAATTGTCTCAGAATTTAATGAAAAATGACTAGATAACTCAATTTTGCGAGACGAATCCAATAGTGTAGTCCATTTTTTCATCCAAGTTATTTAAAATTTAGATTTTTAACCAGCACTTAAGCAGCTTTATTATCGTATTACCCCTTTAATTAAGATTTTTAATTTTCTCAAGTTTTACATGATCAAATTTGATTTATTAGATAAATATAGTGTAAATAAGGGGAATGAGTGATATATTTTGGGGCTAGACTTCCTTTGAAAGAACTACTTCTTAGCTATTATGTCAGTTTTGTATCAAAAGTAATAAACAAGAAAATAAAAAGGCATTCAATAGACTGGGACAACGCGATGGATAAAGGTTAGTTCATTAGTTAAGGAGAAAAAGGAGCCTAAAAATCCATTACAACTTGATATATAGAGCTTTATTCTATGTCGAAATTCGACAGCTTATTCAAGCTTTGACCTCCTTATATTCATCCTCTTGTGAAAAGGTCTGCAAGTTCTTTGAGTGAGAAGAGTCTTGAGCTATGCTATCGAAAGCGTTGGTTCAAAGATTGGCTCTAATGGATTCTCTTCCTACCCTACCTTAGAGACTGGTAAAAGAAGACAAAGAAGAAGAACAACAAGAGAAAGAGAAAGAGACTATGTTTTCCTTTGACATAGAGGACCTACAAGTTGTAAAGTATCATTACTCTGCTACTAAGAAAGCATCACCTTGATCCTTTATACACCTCTTTCGTCCTTCACTCCAACTAACATACCTCCCCTCCATATGCAGTCTCATCGTAAAAATGGTTGATTGGTCCTACAAGTAGTGCATGTTCCTGCACAAAACTATTTCCATGCCCAAAATGCCAAGAAGGAAACCTTGTCCTCTTACTCATAAACAATCCTCTCAAATATACAACCCATGAAGAAAGAAAGGAGGATGAGGAAGAATATTTCAAGAGAGTATTCAAAAACTTTATAGAAGCATAAGTAAATAAACTCAAAAGACATGGAGGAGAAGTTGAGGAAGAGGAAAGGGAACTGGAGGATGAAGAAGAAAAACTGGAAGAAGAAGTAATTGGGAAAATTGAAGAAGTAATTGGTGTGAAAGAAAAGGACTTATGATGGAGCAATCACCCAAGGTGTCAAGTGGGGTGATAAATGTGCACAAATCAGGAATGATAATGAAGAATCTGAGTGAACTCAACATAGCCTCACAAGTTCAACAAAACAGCCAAGTTGGTGGAGTTGAGGAAGAAGGGGTGTAGCCAATACCTTTTCTATAGTCACTCTCATTACCTCCTCGAGTGGCTCGGTCTATACCCTCACCACCATCAGCGGCTTGCACAACCTTCTTCAATGCTTATGAGTACTTTTGGGGGAATCCCTATGTGACAAGCGTTATAAATCCAATCACCCAATCATGCACAACCCTTGAAGACAACAGCAACAAGGTCATTCTTAATCCCAAAGCATACGAGAAACAAGACTTGGTGCTCCTACGAGTAAACAAGGTAGACTACTCAATTCCTCTGCTTAGGAATTCAAGGAGCCCAAGAGGCCCTTTGATTTGGGAGCCATATTGCATTCCCACTTCTTGAATCCATATTCATTGTTAGTTTTATTAAAAGTTACTCGATCTCTCTAGATCTATGTCAATAGTTCCACTATGTAAAAGAGATTGTGTAGCCAAACAAACATCAAAGTGGGAAAGTAACACTTCAATTCACTGGATTAATAATATTAGGTAATGTGTTTTGGGTGTCTTTTCTGTATCTACATCATAATGGAATGCTCTTTTCCAATTTTCTTAGCTTTTGTAATTCTTGCCAATGGGGTTTTGATAAGGGTTATGTCCAGTCCTTTTGATCTTAATTTTGGGAGCATCATGATCCATGCTTGATATGTGATGTCCTAAGGTTAGTTAAGGTTTAAGAGTGTCATATATATTTATCATTTAATAATAATATAATTCATATGTTTTACCAAATGTAACATTTGTCTTACATCATGCTATATGGGTCAAACATCCCTCTTCCACTAGAATGATCAATATCCCAGGATGTTATAGAAGGGAGAGAATTTAGGGGTAAGACACCAATCATAAGATGATACCAAAATGGGATTAATTTAAATAAATTTTGGCTTATGCTTGTTTTATGTGTGCCCTTTCAAATTTATGTTGATGGGCTAAGCAAATAGACACATCGACTAGAAAATTAATCTTGTTTTCCATATGTTACAATATCGTTTCATTCTCTTAACTATTTTGTACATTATATTCCTTTTACTCTAAGGTGCTGATAAGATGGCATTAACAATGACTTCTCATTCTATGTGTTGTATAAATACATAAAAAACATTACCAATTTGTAATAAACCAATAATACTATGTGCATGATTAAACGTATAAACTTGTATGTTGTACTCCTTTCATATAATTATTAGTAGGCAGTATTTGTTTGGGATCAACGCCATCAAATTGCCCTACATATTTTCGTTGATAGACAAGATGACACAAATATTTGTTGACACAAAAGTTTTTGTAACAATAATGCTCCAATGCAAAAGTGTTTGTGAAAAAAATGATAGAGGTTGAAAATTATATTATTCTATAGATTTTGATCGGTATTATTACACTTTTTTTAAGGAAAGTTTAGTGTTTTCATCTAATTTGAGGTTGATTTGATTTGGTCAGCAAGAAAATCAAACTTGTATTTTCTTTTGTTGGAGATTCAAAGTCAACCAATTAATCTGAAAGCATAAAAAATTAAAATATCAAGATTGAAAGATGAAATAATAGTTTGGCAATTAAAGCCATATATGAGTCTAAATTTTTAGCAAAATCGTTAGAGTTGAATTCGAAAAGAATTCTCACTATAATAAAATATGGTTTTAACAATCCTAATTTTGTGGCATTTAGGTTGATGCCAGGAAAGGCCAAGTTATGGAATTAAACATCAGTTTTTACTGACTTTTATCTCAAACACCATAGAAGAAGTCCAGATAGAATTTAAAAGATATTTTAACAACAAAGTCATTTCACGTTAATTTGGTGGAATCCCTTCCTCCAACTTAACTTCACTCTTGCAATTTAACGTAAATGCTATTTCTTCCTAGCTTGATTTATCTCTCTACGATTTCCCTTGTAGCCATACTCTCTTTCCGAAAATGTCACCTATGCATTTAGCTTGGGAGAATAGAATCGCAGTTGTGGGCTTAAGTTTCTGGGGGTGCAACGAAGTTGAGAGAGGTGAAGTGTGTCATAGTCCTAAGGTTCTCTCAGTCCCTCCATCCCCCCTTCTCTCTTTCTCACTCTTAGCACACAAACAAAAATTGCACATATTCAAACTACTCAAAAATTCATTTTAATTGGCGAATTCCTTGAAGTCACAATGTATTTTTGATATGTCAACTAAATCCATGGCCAAGGGCTTATAAAGATTGAAGGTCAAAACAAGATATGGAGAAGAAGCTCAAACTATGAAGCAATATGATGAAGACTTCTTGGATCCTATCAAGATTAGGTGAGGTAAGATGACCTAGGTAACCAGTTGGCATAGTTTGGTTTAACTTATGTTGATTTATTGGATAAAGTTGTGTCGATTAATCCAGAACATGATTCATGTGGTTTTTGTATTAAAATATTTTTGAAACTTTAAATGTTTTGTTTTTGAAAATGCATTTTGAAATCAGGCATGGAACGGAGTAATTTAGTTGTCACCCATTGGCACTTAGAGAGTTTAAATAGGCCTTGGTTTTTGTACAAAACCAGTGGATAGCACTCTCATTATATTCAAAATTGGATTGAGTGTGAAAGTAAGCTATCCCTAACCTCTTAGGATGTGAGAGAAATAGTTATTTAATTCTTTGAATCGTGAGATTATCTCTTGACACTACCTTTGTTTGAACTATGAGTCACTCTTGAAATTGTGACTTGGGAAATCTTTAACCATGTCTTGAAGTATGTTATTTATCAATTTTTTCTATCAATGAATTCATTTGACAAACCAAGAAAAAAAGTTAGTGTGATTTTGCATTTGTGTGTTCTCAAACAATAAGCTTATGGAACTATCAAAAAAAATCCCAAATAGAATTATGTAATGGAGCCATAAAAAAAAGTTGAAAAAGAGGCATGAAAGTTTGAAAAAATTCACACATATAACATACGCAAGGCACGTGCAAAAACCTTAGGAATATATTGTGATTCTGTAATGCTAGCTACCATATAAAATTAATGGTTGTTCATTTCCATGATTAAAAAGAAATACTCTTTGCCACCCATGGTTAACATTGGAGAAGAAGAAAGTGTTTAATTCTATCGAACTCACTCAAAGAATGTGCATGCCAAGATCCTTAGGTGCATTTTTGGAGTTTTCGAGGCCAACAATGCGCACCAGGCATTAACTGGTCGAGTCGTTCCTTCGATGTTGTTACTATGAAGAAATTAGAGTGCTCAAAGCAAGAATACACTCTAGATATATTAGCAAGGGATAACATTAGAGGATTTCAGTCATATTGTGTCGGCCTTCAAGATCGAAATAATGATTAACAAGGATAGTTTGTGACACCCCAAAAATCGGGGGTCCTTTGTCAATTTAGTGATCAACCGATCAACCTGCAGAATACCCGTGGACATATGTAACTCGATATCACGCCGATATGCCCCATTTATCGAGATCCATAATTTAATGAAATTTAGGTAGAGTCTCCTTTGTACGGGAAATTCTACCCAAAACACAACCTGTGCAATCATATGACATTTAATCACATAATCCATCCGAGGTCCAATGTACATTAATTCATCATAAATTTATGCATCAAACATAGTTAATACAAGTTCAATTACAATAATTTCTATAGATTTACATTTTCAAAACCAATTTCATAAAAGTTTTACAAAACATGGTTTAAAAGCCACAAGTCGGCTTTTATTCGTCCTTGAGGCCCAAAATACGAGCCGTCTACTGGTGTATAAACTGTACCTATAATGTTTTCTCATAAAGGGTGAGTCACGCTCAATAGGATATCTCCTAAAGAGGTCACTCCCCAACCTAAGTGCATATAAATTGTTCACATGCAACATTCAACAAGTCACAAAGCATTCCAATCAGGAATATGCAACTCAATATTGGAATTCCCTATGTCATGCAATGAAATGAGATAAGACTCACTCAGGCAACTCAACCCGAACCATTCACCGACTCCTATAACACATGTCATGCCAATGTGTATGAATCCGTCATTTATGTTGCACATTAAATGACCATTATAAATCTCGGGTCTTGGGGTGGGTATTCATGGACTTACACCAAGGGTCACCCAACCCATACAGAATTCATGGGCTTCCACCAAGGGTTCCGCACACACCCACACACTTTATGGGCTGAACCAAGGGACTATGTATCTCAACCATCGGGTCTTGCACCCGAGGAATTTTCTAATTTTCTAACCCTTCTTGCCAACCCCGACACTATTTTCACTGCAAATCATGTGACTCAGTTGAACTTCGGCCCAACTATCCCGAGCCCATGAATCATTCACCAAGAATGGTGTTTGATCAAGTCATGAACCCACACCCACACTCATGTCAATGCCCAAGAATGCGATGTATCAGTACATATACAATGTAATGTACGATTGCAAATTCAATATTATGTCCAAAATGCTATGAATGTCTTATGAACAATCTCAACCCCATTTCAAAAGATAGCATGGCCAATTATATCCAAAGCATATATTTTTCATAAATCCTCATCATATCAATATATTATGAGTATGTATCAACATTTGCATTTAACAATAATTTTCCCTAAGCATGTTATCACATAATCTCATGCAATTAACACACTTTATAGGCATTTTATCAAACACCTTCAAGGCACCAAATCATGTAATCACATAAAATGCCCAAATTCATTACATAACACAAAAAAGTCAGATTATGTAAACCCCCACATGTTTATAGTAATATAATGATACAAATTGGTTGGTAATTTAATTTATGTGATGACATAGGAATGAACCGTATAGGTTATAACCGTAGAAAATATTAATAGTGTAGAATCAGGTAAGTATTTAGTTCAAACTTAGTTTTGACATGTAAATATATGAAACCATTTGCAATAGAACTTATACCAACTACGTTTGATGTACAAATGTATGTTGTAAAAGTTTGGGTTGGTTTTGGAAAGGTTTAGAATGGATTTGAAAAGAAAAACAGAGGAAGGGGCAAAACTGGACAAATCGTATCGGTACAGCATACCGGTGCTATCCAGAGGGTATTCCATACCGGTACTACGTACCGGTACGCTCTGTAAGTTTCAGATATTTTAAGTCGCGATATGGGGCCCATTTTCACCCTATAAATACATAATGACGCCTCCATTGGCTCCATTTCAATCTTTCTGACCCTAGAAAACCTTAGAGAGGAAGAAAGGAAGAGAAAAACACAAGATGAAAGGAGATTTCCACTTCAAGAAGATTAAAACCATAGTTTTTCAAAAACACCAAAGTAGGGATTCCTTCCATTCTTGTCCATTGAGGCTAGGGCATGTATGTATGTGTATGTTTCCACTTTTAATCATATGTATATGCTATGAAATCATGATTCCTTGGGATTTTTGTAATCATTACCATGTTTTAAATAAAGCTATGGTTATATAACCATCAGATTTCTTTTCTTGCCATAAAACCCTAGTTCTCAAAAGAGATGGATTTTCCTCTTGATTCTTCCTTTATTCTTGATTTTGAAACCCTAGTGCTTTGTGTTGAGTAATAAAATGGTATTTGTGATGATCTCTTGTTTAATTTCTTAAATTGTTCCATTGGAAAAATGCCGATGAAATTGGAGATTTATGATTTTCTTATGATTTGAGAATTTGGTTGGAATTGCATCTCTTGTATGGTTGTTGTGATGGACTTGAATTGCATTCGAGTACTGCTGTATAGTGTTAGAGGTTAGTCTATCCCAGTGGGGGTGAGATGGTTTCCTAACACTTGTAGTGGTTTGTTGTTTGTCAGAAAAACTACTATTGTTCACGTAAGTTCAAGGTTGAGGGATGGTATACCTTTTCTAGGAAGGATTCGTCAACGCCGTGGGAGACGGTATATGCCCTTCCTAAAGTGGTTTGTGTGGTTATGATTGGGTGAATGAGGTAGAGTCGTTGTGTAGATTCATGGGAAGCAACCAACATACATGAGAATTTGGGATGACACTATTGAATGATTATTGCTATTGTGTGGAATTGGTTTCCTACAAAAGCTTGTGGAGGTATGGGACTCTACAAGAACTTGTCGAAAATGGTTTATGGTTGGAAATGGTTTATTGTTGGGAAATTTATTTTATTGTTCATTTAAATTATTGCTCTTTCGTAAACTTCAGATCAGTTGAAATGTCCCGGTTTTATTTCAAAAATTGATATATGATATTTGCAAAATGAGGCCAACTTGCTTTATACGTTTTCTAAACCTTATTCGAGTTTGGGAGGAATGTTGCTACAGAGCTTATTACTCACCCCCTACAAACAATTTATTTTTCAAATTACGAGTTAGATTAGAAGCTCGAACTCAATGAGCAAGTGCATTGGGAAGCTCCGCTAGACGGGCATATGGATCCTGAAGTGGATGTTTAGGGTTATACTCTCTTAGGTGCTAGACTAGGAAATTTCTTTTGAGATTATGTAAAGACTAATATTTTGTTATATTCCGCTGCAAGTTTAAATGTGATTCTTTTGAAATATAATAGCCATGTTTTGGCATATTCTTTTGGGAATGATGTTGTAAATATTAAATTTGATGAATGGAATTTCTTTATTGATAGATTTTATTAGTTGCTCTCATGATGTGAATGGATTTAGATTATAATGTCGTCCAAGGGGGAATTTGGAGCGTTACAGATTAAGTGATTTCCACATACCCAATTATCAAAACTTCTAAGAAATCACAAACTAGCAATTTTTAATTACCAATACATTCTAGAATTCAATCTACCCATTTCCATTAAATCAACTACAATAGACAAGTGTTAAAATACACATAACAGCCCACCTATTCCATATATTCATCATAGGTTGAAAATAAACCTAGTTAGGATGAAAATCCTACCTCTTGAAGTGTAAAACAATGCTAGGAAGCTCCAAGAACCCAAACCTTGCCCAAAACCAAACTTTTTCCAAAATCCCGTCTTTGAATTTTTGGTGAAACCCATCCTTTTTAGTATGGTTACGTAGTTCTCGTTGCGTAGATCGACTTTAATACTTGGTCCGAAGAATTCCAACCGGTGGAATTTCGTAGATCTAAGAAAGAAGTCTTGAAATTTCTCTTTTTCCTTTCTTCCTCTTCCAATGTTAAAACCCAGAAAATCCAACAGAATAATGTGTGGAGAAATCAGATTTTTGTCCCTTATTTATACCCTTTAACTCTTGGTCCACGTCACGCCATGCCACGCGTTCCTTATTATTTCACCCCAAAATGATTAAATTTTGTTCCGGTTTAAGTTCAAGATATTTTTATACGAACTTTCCTTCAATTATAATAAAATTTTAGAAATTTTATTTTGGGGGCATTTTTGAGGTCACTCGACACCCAGTTGCCTCGAAAACGCAAAAAATCTGACTATTTCATAATTCGACGAAAATTATCCAGATAACTAGATTTTGTGAGACGAATCCAACAGTGAGGTCCATTTCGTCATCCGAGCTCTAGAGATATACGGGTTTTCAACTCGCACTGTAGTGCCAAATTATCGTTTTGCCCTTTTCATAAAAAGTTCAAATTTTTTCGGGTTTACATTCTCCCCCCATAAAAGAATTTCATCCCCGAAATTCACACTTATGCAACAATCATATAATACTAAATGGCTATAAGAATGTACCTCTATCCTCAAACAAGAAATGATAATTGGTACATATAGTGTCCTCATGCTCCCATGTCGCCTTCTCCACACCTCGGTGCTGCCACAGCACCTTCACTAACGTCACGGTCTTGCCTCAAAAAATTTTCTCTCGGCTATCCATGATACGCACCAGTCCCTCCTTGGAGGTCCCATCTGCATTAACAATAAACTCACCCCAATCCACCACATGTGTCGGATCTGAAGTATACTTTCGAAGCATAGAGACATGAAACACTGCATGAACACCCTATAAATTTGGCGGCAATGCCAACTGGTAAGCAATTGTACCAAAGCTCTTGAGTACCTCGAAGGGCCCGATTGTAACGCCCCAAATACCCCCTCGGACGAAATTACATTCTAAAACCTTTCACAATCATGAGAGCACTAAATAAATCCATAAATAAGAAATTTTTATCCATCAACCATTGATATTTTAACAAAATTCGGGCAGAGTCTCCTTTGTACGGGGAGCTCTACCACAAAATCCAACCTGTGCAATTCTACTATAATGACCACACCGGGTCCAATTAACTACTATATAATCAATCCATCAAATTTACATGTTAACCCAAAAAAATATGCCCACAATGGCATGTACATTCCCAAAGAATTAAACTATGATAAGCAGCGGAATTTCAAAAGATAACTAGACTTTACAATCTTTCAAAAAAACATAGCCTAGTCTAGAACAAAATAGAAGGGCCGCTCTAGGCATCCACCTCGGGATCTACGCTCCCGTCGATCGGAGTCTCCCAAAGAACGGGCTCCTCGACTCCTGGCTCCTCCTCAAGGATATAGTCTGAAAAATGTTAACAGTAGGGGATGAGCACTAGGCTCTGTAGCAAAATCTTCCCAACTCCAACAAGGTTTATAAAATACAAAACGGGTCGGTCACATTTCATAAATAACATATATGAATTTGAAGTAAAACGGGACATTTTAAATAGATCTCAAGTTTAAGCCATACAGTAGTTAAGGAGAGAAATAAATTAAGTTTAACCATAGCAAACCATTTCCAACATTAAGTCAATTAGGAGGGGCTCCCTCCGATGCATCGTCCCATACCAATGCACCGGCCAAGCCATTCCAGCCAATCATCACATTTATGTTGGTTCATCCCCGTACCATGTATGTTGATTGTTTCTCATGAATCTACCCAACGATTATACCTAGTCCACCCATTTATAATCACAATCACAAGTACTTAGGGAAGGGGCGTCTACCATCCCAATGGCAGTGACGAGTCCCTCCCCAGGAATGGTATACCAACCCTAGTTCGAACTCCAGGCGTACGATAGTGGTCGCATTACCAAATGACAACTCACTACAAGTGCAAGAAACCATCTCCCCCCCCCACTGGGTTCGACTGACATTTACACTCTACGGCATATCTCGTAGGTAATCCAAGTCCCTCCCAACCACCATACAATGAGTAAACCAACATATTCTCAATCAATTCACATTTTACCAATTAATCGCAAAATACCCAAATTTCACAAGTAAAGCGTCATAGCAAGATGGAATTAAAATGAGCAAAAGATCAATATAAAGATCATTTTCGTTGAACAATATCGAACACTAAATTTATAAAGTGAGAACCAAGGCAATATATGGAGAAAACTCAATTTTTCTTAAAACCAAGTTTGGAAGATGAAAAAGAGAAATTTAATGGTTACCAAACCATCCCATTATTCAAACATAGCATTTATTACAAGGAGAATTAAGAATCATACAAATCATATCAAATAAATATGGATGGGAGTGGAAAACATATGTATATACATAAACCCTAGCCTCAATGTAAGAAATTAGGAAGAAAACCCCTACCTCTTGGTTGTAGCTTCAATCTAAGACCCAAGATTCAAAATCTTCCTATTCTCCTTCCTTTTCCTCTTAATTTCGTCCTCCTAGGGTTTCTAGAGATTTGGGTGTGAGTGGTTGAGGAATAGAAGCAAAAGAAATGGGTGGAGAAGAGAAAACTTGAGAAATTCGGTTTTGATCTTTATGAGGTGGGAAATCTCTCTTGACCTTGGTGTTTTTCTCTCCCTTTTCTCTTCTCTTAGGGCTCTAAGGTATTTAGAGTGAAAGGGAAATGAAGAATGGGAGAAATAGGGCTTGGAATGGGTGTTTTAAAACCCAAAAATCCCGACTTTTACTGTTCATCGTCTGTTTTGGGGGTTTTCCAGACTTACTGTTTTCCTTATTTTTGATCATGATAAACTTTGAATCTGAAAAAGTGCAAAACATGAAAGTTGTAGATCTAGATGTCTTCTGAATTGTGTCAAAATTTCAACTCAATCGGACCATTGTAGCAAGAGTTATGACGATTCTACGACAACTGGTCCGGAGTAGGCAATGTACCCGGAGCAGCGCCCCAGCGCCCATTTGGGCGCCCCTTTTCACTTCCAATCCTTCCAACTTTAATCCTAACTTATCCTACATACTTTTCTACATCGACCTAATTAGTTCAAGTTCTTTTATGATTTATTTTGTACATTTTCATACCGAAACTAATCTTTTAACTACTCTTTCCTTGAGTTATACTATTTTATCATTTCAAATGAAATAATTACTGAACACCTATGTCTTTTATTTATTTATTTTTTTTAAACGCATGTGGGGTATTACACCGATATACCTTGATGACATCTTTCCCTGCTTGTCGAATCTGACCACTCCTCTCTTAGACATTAGCTTCAAGAAGACGTGATCTCCCACCTCAAACACCCAAGGTTGCCGCTATCTATCGATGTAGCTCTTCTGTTGGCTCTATGCCATGAGAAGACGCTTCAGTATCAAGTCCACCTTCTTCGAGGTGTCTCTAACCAATTTCGGACTAGTAGAGGGTCTCTTTCCAACTTCTGTCCAACAAATTAGAGAATGGCACAGTCTCCCATCATAGGGTGTCATCTATATGCTCGCCTGATTACTATTTTAGGTGAATTCCACTAAGGGTAAATATTATTGCTAATTACCCTTGAGATTTAGGACGCATGCCCGTAGCTAGTCCTATAAAGTCTGGATGGTTCTCTTTGAATGACCGTCCGTATGGGGATGAAAAGTTGTGCTCATCATCAACTGTGTCCCCATGACCCACTAAAAACTCTCCCAAAAATGATCCGTAAACCTAGGATCCCAATCCGATATTATAGGTACGAGCATCCCATGCAATCGAACAATCTCTCGTATGTATAATCGGCATAATTTCTCTAGTATAAAGGTCATCCACACAGACAAGAAGTGTGCCGACTTCATAAACTAGTCCACTATCACCCACACCATGTCATGTCCCCGCGATGTCCATGGCAAGTGGGTCACAAAATCCATCGTGACGTGCTCCCACTTCCACTCAGCCACGTCCAAAAGTTGGAGCAACCTTGCGGGTCTCTAGTGCTCAGCCTTGACCTACTAACACATGAGACATCGACTAACAAAATCTTTGACGTGCCTCTTTATCCCGCTTCAATAGTATTGGCGACAAAGATCATGGTACATCTTCGTGCCACCTTGATGCACAGTAAAACAAGAGCAATGAAACTCCCTAAGGATCTCCTGTCTCAGAAACCGTAGAATGAGGAACCACAACCCTTCCCCTATATCGAAGACTACCATCCGCATGAATGGCCCAACCCTCGTCACCTGTACACGACTGTACTTGATCCCTGATAGACAATATCTTTGTGTCCTTTCCCTAGGAATCGATCACTCTGTTTAGTAGGGAAGGCATAGCCACCAAACTTCCCAAAGTGCCCTAAGCTTGACTCCTATAGTGTAGCTTAAACTGCCCCACAGTCTCAAGCATCTGCCATTCCCGGGAAGCTACTCTAGCCAAGACTCCCTGTGACTTCTGACTGAGTGCATTAGCCACCACATATTGCCTTATTAGGCTGGTAATGCAAAGTGAAGTCGTAGTCCTCCAAATACTCCATCCACCTACATTGCCTCATGTTGAGATCATGTTGTATAAAGATGTACTTCAGACTCTTGTAGTCCGAAAACACCTCGAACTGCTCTTTGTATAAATAGTGGGGTGAAGCTTTCAAGGCACAGATAATGGCCGCCAGCTCCATGTCATGTGTAGGGTAATTCTGCTCGTGATTCTTTAACTGTTGAAACCATAAGCCACCACCCTCCCGGACTACATCAAAACACAATAAAGCCCTTCCTTCAAGGCATCACAATATATAATGTACCTTTGTCCCCTCTCCGGGACTATCAAAATAGGAGCTGAAGAAAGTCTCTTCTTCAACTCTTGGAATGTCTTCTCACATGAGTCATCCTACTGAAACTTGACCTTCTTCCGGGTCAATCTCGTCATAGGCGCAACTAATCAAGAGAAGTCCTTAATTAACCTCTAGTAAAACACCACCAATTCCAAGAAACTACATATCTCGAAGATTGACTTTGGCCTCTCCCAACTCATAACTGTCTCACCTTCTCCGGGTCAACTAACACACCCAAAGTCGACACCACGTGTCCCAAAAATTTCACCTCCATAAGCCAAAATTCACACTAGCTGAACTTGGCATACAACTGATAGTCTCTCAAGGTCTAGAGAACAACCCTCAAGTGACCCTCATGCTCCTCCTTAGACTTGGAGTAGATCAGAATGTTATTAACAAAGACCACGATAAACTAATCTAGGTAGGGTTGAAACACCCTATGCAGGAGATCCACGAATGCCACTGGGGCATTCGTCAACCCAAAAGGCATAATTGTGAACTCAAAATTCTCATACCGCATCCTAAACGTCGTTTTAGGGGTATCTCTCTTCCTAATCCTCAACTGATGGTATCCAATGCATAGATCTATCTTAGAGTAGAATCGCGACCCTCTCAGTTGGTCAAACAAGTCATCAATCCTCAGCAAAGGGTATCTATTCTTGTTAGTAACCCTATTCAACTGTTGATAGTCTATGCATAGCCAAAGGGTCTTGTCCTTCTTCTTGGCAAACAATATCGGAGTGCTCTAAGGTAAGGTACTCGGTCTAATGAAGCCCTTGTCCAACAATTCTTGCAATTGGACCTTGAGTTATTGCAACTCTACAGGTGTCTTTCTATGCAGAGTCATAGAAATAAGCGATGTACCAGGATGCAACTCAATGGTGAAGTCTACATCCCTACGTGGAGGTAATCCTGGTAGTTTGTCCGAAAAAATGTCCTCATACTCACAAACTACCTGAGGTAGACCCAACTTCTGTCTTGCCTTATCCTCCAAGGTAAGGCTCACTAGCTAACCTATCAATTGCCTGTGCCAACAAGAATCATATACTACCTGGGGTAAAACATCATGTTTCCCCCCTAAAACATAAAACAAACACCGTCTGGAGTATAAGCAGTGACCTTTTTTCGATCATAATCAATGACAACTCAGTGTGCTGCCAACTAATCCATCCTAAGGATTACATCAAACTCTGACATGTCCATGACCCTAAGGTCCACAATGAGTAGAATCCCCGAGATCTCAAACTCACAACCCCAACACATCTGATCAATACATACCCTAACTCCTAGGGGTGAACTCACATGCAATGGCTTTTCAAATAGCAATAGAGCACTAATTTAGTGTCCCAAGGTAGGGATCAAAGTTGTAACATTGAGATTTCTCTCCTTGTCTCACCAATGAAGCGTGTGCCTCCTACTAGTAGACATCTACACTATGAACCGTCTCATTCCTTTGTCTTCCGACCCCCAAGGTTATGTTTTCTAACCCTAGTGTCTCATTTATAAATACATTTTACCATGCATAAACTTCACATCACATATAACACATAACATGTAGCATTTAAAGCACATAACATGTAATGCACAATGAATACAATGGTCTAAACCTATGCCCCTCAAGCCCTAGGTAAATTATATACCTAGGCTTGATACCAAGCTGAGACGGTCATCAGAGCCTAAGCTACACCATAGACTCTAAACCTCTTTCACTCTCGCAATGGAAGATGATAAACTCATTTCTCACAAAGCCCATATAAGATCTATGGCCTATGCTCTAATAACAAGCTGTGACACCCCAAAAACTGGGGGTCTTTTGTTAACCCGTTGACCAACCCATCAACCTGAGGAATACCCATAGATACCGTATAAGTCAATGTCACTCCGTTATGCCCCATTTACCGGGATCCATAATTTAACAAAATTCAGGCAGAGTCGACTTAGTACGAGGAGCTTTACCAAAACACAACATGTGCAATCATACAATATTTAATCACATGACCCATCCGAGGTCCAATATACATCAATTCATACTCTCACATCATGAATTTATGCATCAAATATAGTTAATACAAGTTCGGTAACAATCATTTCTATAGATTTACGTGTCCAAAATCGATTTCATAAAATTTTTACAAAACAAGGTTTGAAATCCAAAAGTCGGCTCTTCTTCATCCTTGAGGCCCTAAATACGAGTCGTTCACTAGTGTATAACCCGTACCTGAAATGTTTTTCCATAAAGGGTGATCCACGCTCAATAAGGTATGTCTTAAAGAGGTCACTTCCCAACCTAAGTGCATATGAAATGTTCACATGCAACATTCAACAAGTCACAAAGCATTCCAATCACGAATATGCAACTCAATGTTGGAATTCACTATGTCATGCCTTGAAATGAGATGAGACTCACTCATGCAACTCAACTCGAGCCATTCATCGACTCCAATAACACGTGTCATGGCAATGTGTATGAATCCATCATTTGTGTTGCATATCAAATGACCATTATAAATCTCGGGTCTTTCTTGGGGTGGGTATTCGTGGACTTACACCAAGAGTCACCCAACCCACATGGAATTCATGGGCTTCCACAAAGGGTTCTGTATACACCCACACACTTTATGGGCTGAACCAAAGGAGTGCGTATCCCAATCACCAGGTCTTGCACCCGAAGAATTTTCTAACCCTTCTTGCCAACCCAGACCCTATTTTCAATGCGAACCATGTGACTCAGTCGAACCTCGGCCCAACTATCCCGAGCCATAAATCATTCACCAAGAATGGTGTTTGATCAAACTATGCACCCATACCCACACTCATGTCAATACCCAAAAATGTGATGTCTCCGTGCATATGCAATGTAATGTACGATTGAAAATTCAATATTATGTCCAAAATGCTATGAATACCATATAAACAATCTCAACCCCATTTCAACTTATAAAATGACCAATTATATCCAAAGCATATATTTTTCATAAATCCTCATCATATCTATATATCATGAGCATGTATCAACATTTGCATTTAACAACAATTTTTTCCAAGCATGTTATCACATAATCTCATGCAATTAACACACTTTATTTCACATAGGCATTTTATCAAATCCCTTCAATGCACCAAATCATATAATCACATAAAATGCCCAAATTCATCACATAACTCAAAAAAATCCGATTAAGTGATTTCCACATACTCAATTATCAAAACTTTCAAGAAATCACAAACTAGCAATTTCTAATTGCCAATACATACTAGAATTCAATCTACCCATTTCCATTAAATCAACTGCAATAGGCAAGTGTTAAAATACACATAACAGCCCACCCACTCCATATATTCATCCTAGGTTGGAAATAAACCTAGTTATGATGAAAATCCTACCTCTTGAAGCGTACAAAAATGCTAGGAAGCTCCAAGAACAAAACCTTGCCCAAAACCAAACTTTTTGCAAAATCCTGTCTTTGACTCTTCGGTGAAACCCGTCCTTTTTGGTATGGTTGTGTAGCCCTCATCGCGTACATTGACTTTAATACTTGGCCCGAAGAATTCCGACTGACGGAACTCTATAGATCTAAGAAAGAGGTCTTGAAATTTTTCTTTTTCGTCTCTTCCTCTTCCAATGTTAAAACCCAGAAAACCCAACAAAATAATGTGTGGAGAAATCAGATTTTTGTCCCTTATTTATATCATTTAATGCTTGGTCCACGTCGCACCACGCATTCCCTATTCTCGAGTCTGTTTTCACCCCAAAACAATTAAATATTGTCCTCATTTAAGTTCAAGATATTTTTATATGAAATTTCTTTAAATTATAATAAAATTTCAAAAATTTTATTTTGGTGACATTTTTGAGGTCACCTGACACCCGGTTGCCTTGAAAAATGTGAAAAACCTAATTATCTCAGAATTCAACAAAAATTGTATAAGTAACTAGATTTTGCGAGACGAATCCAAAGGTGAAGTCCGTTTTTTCATCTGATCTCTAGAGAAATACGAGTTTTTAACTCACACTATAGTGCCAAATTATCGTTTTGCCCTTTTTCATAAAAAGTTTAAATTTTTTCAAGTTTTACACAGTCGAGGGTATTCGTATTTCATATTCAAAGGTGAAATTCATGGATTTATGATAAACGAACAACTGAAAAAGCATTTGCCAATGATGTTTTCATTAATCAAGAACGAAAGTTGGGTGCTTTAAGACAATCAGATATCATCCTAGTCTCAACCATAAATGATGTTGACTAGGGATCAGCGGATGTTGCCTTCAAGACTCTATCAGCTCCTTATGAGAAATCAAAGGATTTAGGTTCTGGGGGAGTATGGTCGCAAAGCTTAAACTTAAAGGAATTGACATAAGGGTACCAGCATGAGTGGAGCCTATGGCTTAATTTGACTCAGCACGGGGAAACTTACTTGGTCCAGACATAATAAGGATTGACAGGCTGAGAGCTCTTTCTTGATTCTATAGGTAGTGGTGCATGGTCGTTCTTAGTTGGTGGAGCGATTTCTCTGGTTAATTCCGTTAACCAACATGACCAACTTCTTAGAGGGACTATGGCCTTCTAGGCCATGGAATTTTGGGGCAATAACATGTCTGTGATGCCCTTAGATGTTTTGGGATGCACGCAGGCTACATTGATGTATTCAAAAAGTTTAAAGCCTTGGCTAAAAAGCTCGGGTAATCTTTAACATGTCATCATGATGGGAATAGCTCATTGTAATTATTGGTCTTAAACAAGAAATTCCTAGTAAGAACGAGTCATCAGCTAGTGTTGACTACGTCCCTGCCCTTTGTACACACTGTCCGTTGCTCCTACCAATTGAATGGTCTGATGAAGTGTTCGAATCGCGGTGACTTAGGCAATTCACTACCGGCAACATCGTAAGAAGTCCACTAAACCTTATCATTTAGAGGAAGGAGAAGGGGTAACAAGGTTTCCATTGGTGAACTTGCAGAAGGATCATTGTCGACGCTTGCAAAGTAGAACAACGAACTTCTTAAAATATGTTAGGGGTTTGAGAAGGGGTGTGTGAGCCCCCAACACACTCCCCCCACCTCAGGATTTGGCTCGTGTTCCCCCAACGGGGACTAGTTCAAGTTCTCGACAACGACCATCGGTGCTATTTGCACCAAGGAACCCTAACTAAAGAGCAGGTCTCCCGATTACCTGTTTACGACATGCACGAGAGACATTTATTTTGCACATTCTCAAACAATAAGCTTATGGAAATATAAAAAAAAAACCCAGATAGAATTACATAATGAGGCAATAGAGAAAAGTTGTAAAGAGACATGAAAGTTTGAAAAAATTCACACATATAACATAAGAAAGGCATGTAAAAAACCTTAGGAATATATTGTGATTCTATAATATTGGCTAACATATAAAATTAATGGTTGTTCATTTCCATGATTAAAAAGGAATACTCTTTGCCACCCATTGTTAACATTGGAGAAGAAGAAATTGTTAAGTTCTACCAAACCCACTTGAAGAGTATGCATGCCCAGATCCTTGGGTGAGTTTCTTGGAGTTCTATAGGCCCAAAAGAACTATGTGGTGGGGATTTCACATGAAGCTATCCATGACATCGGTAGGGTGTATCCGGTGAAGAGATCTATTGAAATAAAGGAGCGTCTAACCATAGTATTAGTCAAGGTATAAGACTCGGGTACTTGTAGATTGATTGTGGGAGAAGGCTTTGGTAAAACCCAAGTGGTTTTCCTCGGTTTTTCCCGAGGAAGGTTTTCTCATCAAAAATGTATCTTATGTTTTTTTATGCTTTATTTGATACACTTGTGATTTGTGGTACACACGGACACTATGTGTTTGATGTTATGATTATGTGAATATTCATATCATCCATAGTGATTTGGAAATGGGTTGTTGCCTTGGTTTGGATCGACGTGAATGATTTATTGTTTATCGATAAAATTAACAAATTAATTACACAAATCATCATGGGTTTAATGGGTTGTTCTTGTTGAAGAGGTTCTTAATTGTTAATTGCTAAATTAATTTGAGAAAGAAGTAATTGTGGTAGTTTTTGGTTATAATTTGGTGTTTGTTCATTTAGAGTTGAAATTAATCTATTAAATCCCCTCGAGGTAGGGACTATTTCCATGTGGGTAATCATGAGGGACTGTGATGCCCCAAGATCCGAGAGTCCTTTCTCAATCCATTTATCACCCATCAACCCGCGAAATTATACCCGTAAATACCGCAAAATCAAATACCACGTCATTGCACCCCATTTATCAGGATCATAATCAAAACAAACTTTGGGTAGAGTCCCCTTTGTATGGGAGCCCTACCCAATACGTAACCTATGTATACCATTATCATGGGACCATTCCAAGGTCCAATCCCCATTAATTAGGACTTATTAGTCTTCATTCACATCATCCAAAGGAACACTCAAGAAGTGAAGGCCCCTCAATGTTTTATTTTAAAATTTTAAGTTTTGGGAAGAGGTACTGGTACCTCTGATACATGGTACCGGTATTTAGGCTATCTATTTGCTAGCACTGGTACCTATATGTCTTGGTATCGGTACCTGGACCCACTATTTGTTAGGTACCAGTATCTTATGTGTCTTGGTACCAGTACCTGAGTTCACTGGAATCTAGGTACTAGTGTTTGTAAGTCTAGGTACCGGTATCTGGGTCAGTCGACAGCGTGGTGCTGGTACTTAATCATTTAGATACTGGTACTTGAGCCTAGATTTTCCCCAAAACTTACCATTCTCAATTCTTAACCATCCATTCATTTACATCAAAACCATTGGCCCAAAGGGTTCATTACATGTCCTTTTACCAAAATTACATATTCAAAACAAGTTACATAATCTATTACAAATTTCAATTTAGGAGCCACAATCTAGCTTTGCCATCAACACAGGCCCAAGTGAGGGCCATCCACCGATGCTTGTCTAACACCTGAAATGTGTTCTCATAAAGGGTGAGTCATACTCAATAAGGTATCTCCTAATGAGAATACTTCCCAACCTAGATGCATATAAAGTGTCACATGCAATTCATCACATAATTCATTCATTCAAAAACATAAATTTCTTAAATGAATGTCACAATGTCATGCAATGTCAAGAGGTGAAACTGACACACACAATGCAACTCGAGCCCTCCACCTGCTCCGATAACACATGCTATATGCGTATGCATCTGGGCATCCCAAGCCCCCGTCATTGATTTTATACATTCAATGACTATTTTATAAAATTTATGTGTCTTTCTTGGGGTGGATATTTATGGACTTTCACCAATGGGTACCCAACCGACACGACATCTATGGACTTTCACCGACTCTATGTATACCGACACACTTTATAGACTCAATACCAATGGGAGTGAATATCCAAAGTTAACTGTGTTGCAACCGAGGGAGAATCTAGCCCTTCTTGCTAACCCTGACCTTTGTTTTCAATGCAATTTGTGCGACTCAGTTGAACTTAGGTCTAACTTTTTTTAGCCCATGTATCAACCCACCAAGGATGGTGTTTGATTGAAACCATGGACACACACCCACCCTCATGTCAAATGCCCACGAATGTGATGCTACCCGTGCATATGCAAATGTAATGCATAATTACAATTACAATATCATGTTCATCATAACATGAGCATATTATGACCATATTCAATTTTCACAACATTCCCAATTTCTCAATGACAATATATTGTAAAACATATAATAATATTTCATGAACCACTAAGCATGTTATATCATTTCCATTTCAAATAACACACTTAATCAATCATAGGCATTTAATCAAACACCTATAAGGCACAAAGATTTTGTAAACACATAGCATGCCCAAAATATCACATTTTTCATGAACTTTCTAAACAAAAAATTTCACCAAAACTCAATCATGCAAGATTTGGTTTACACATATTCCTTAAACCAATTTTCATAATCTAACAACAATAGGTATGTTTGATGCATGAGATTTCATCTCTAACACCCTATCCATTTCATAATTTAATCCTAGGTTAAAAATAAATATAATTAGGAGAGGAACCCTATCTCTTGTAGCATAAATCCGCGTAGAAAATGTCCCAAAAACTCCAAATCAAGCCTCAAAACTTTAATCCCAAAAATTCCTTCTTTGAGATCTTGGAGAAACTAATGGTTTGTGATATGTACACGTAGCTTTCATCACATAGAACAACTTTTGTTCTTCACCCAAAGCAATTCGATGGTCGGATCGTCCTAAATTGGAGGGAGAAGGTGGAAGAACCCTTGACTTTCTCTCTCTTCTTCCTCTCTCTTTTCTAGGAAATTTCATGTGTAAAGTAGGGAGAAAATTTTATTTTATCCCCTATTTATACTCCCCAATACTTGGCTTTCATTAATCCACACATCCCGTCTTTTTTGATCTGATTTTATTCTGAATCAATTAAATCTCATCTCAAATTAAGTTTAATGCATTTTATTGAAATTAATTAAAATTATTTTTTGGATTTAAAATTAAATCCTAATTACTTTTTTTAGTTGCAAGACGAATCCAACGGTAAGGTTTACTTCATCATCCAAGTTATAGAAAAATTTGAGCTTTTAACCCACATCATAATAGCTAATTACTGATTTGCCCTTTTTAATAAAATTTTAAATTTTTCTAGGTTTTACAGGGATGATCCATTCCACACAAGGATATCATTTTATCCTTGCAATCGATATCAAAGTGTGTCTCCCATTAGGATTGAGTTAGGCGATTTGTAGGCGCACATTGCATATTTGCTTAGACACAGTTTTTGGTTCCTTTGAGATTTGTTATAACTATAAGTTGGTTTGCAATGAATTCTCAAAGAGAAGGAGGATCAATCACACGAGCACTGCTCTTTGATGGATCAAACTATACATATTGGAAAACGTGGATGAGAGTTTTCCTAAAATCTTTGGATAAGAGTGTGTGGTTGTTAGTGTTGGAAGGTTGGACCCCTCCCATGGTGACAACGCCCGAGGGGACTGACACGGTGACCAAGACAAAACCCCTAAGCACATAGAGGAAGAATAAATATAATTGTGCAGGGTGAAACTATAAGGGCTTGAATGCAATATTCAATGTCATCTCCCTAAAGGAATTGTAGAGGATTTTCAACTATGAGACTTCCAAGTAGGCATGGGACATTCTCAAGGTCTCTCATGAAAATACATCCTGTGAAGATTTCCTGTCTCCATAGATACACCACCAATTTTGAGAATTTGAGGACGTTATAGGATGTCACCTTTAGTGAGTTCTATGCTAAACTTTCTGACATAGTCAACTAATCCTTTTTCCCTTGGGTTCAAATATGAGGACTTCGCACTAAAATAGAAAATATCGAGATCTCTACTAAAAAGGTTTCAAGTGAATATGACAACCTTAGAAACTGTAGTTGATTTGGGTAAGGTGTCGATAAAAAACCTTGTTGGGTTAATATTGAATTTCGAGATGAATCTTATCCCACCCAAAAAATCAAAGGGTGAGTTCTATTTTAGGAGAAGGAGATAAATCTGAGTCACCCCACTTATGCGAGGAAGACGTAGCCTATCTTACGAAAAAATTCAAAATGTACTTAAAGGCTAATAAGTCCTCTCGGTCAAAAGGGAAGATGAGTACACCAAAAACCCCTAAATAGGAAAGGGAGAAAGGAGACAAGAGGTTGAGAAGAAAGGGCAAAGCATCCAATTCTTTAAGTGTAAAGGTTTTAGACACATAGTTGCAGAGTATCCTATTAGAAAGAAGAAAGACATGCCCAAATAAACTAGGAGAGCAATGAAGAGTGAGTCAACTTTAAGTGAGAACTCTTCCTCTGAAGAAGATGAGGTAAGCTTCACAACCTTTATTAGTTCACATTCCTCTTTCCCTAGAGAAACTTGAAGAAGTGATTTTGAGGAGCTTGAAACAAGTCCTACCACGAAGGTAGAAGACTTAAATGAAGAAGTCCCCAAATGTGAGCAAGTTGTGGAGAGTTTTGAGGATATACAAGATGTATATGATCAATTGTATACTCATTTTCTTAAACAACAAAGAAGAGTGTTTGTCTTGAGTGGTAGAGTAAGGTAGAAGACTTAAATGAAGAAGTCCCCATATGTGAGCAAGTTGTGGAGAGTTTTGAGGATATACAAGATGTATATGATCAATTGTATACTCATTTTCTCAAACAAAAAAGAAGAGTGTTTCTCTTGAGTGGTAGAGTCAACACAAGTGAAGAAGACCAAAAGCACTCTATTTGGTTTTAGTGAAGTCCAAGGCACGTATTTGTGGGGCTGAGGAAAGTCTCTACAAGACAAAGTGAGCTTCCTTAAAAGGGATTTTCATGAACTAATTGGGACAAAGAAGAGTCTTAAGTCAAAATTGATAAAATTAGACACAGACATTCATGAATCGAATGAACTCTCTAAGAGACTTTCCCTATGTTCAAAAATATTGGACAAAATGTTGTTTATAGGGAAAAGTGCCTCTCTAAGACCCAAGGCTACCTTCTAGATATTCTACCCAACTTCATAACTTGGAATGAAGATCTTAAATGGTTTGAAACAAACTTGGTGTGTGCATTCTAGGTATCATTGGCATGCCTATGATTGCTCGAGGCCTAGAGGATCCTTTGCGGAGGTGAATCCAAGTGAAGTTATACATAACGCCAAAGGAGACCCTTTTAAAAAGAGACATATTGAAGGAAGGGAGCATCAACCATGGTATTGGTTGAGGTATGATACTCAAGTCCTTATATGTTGACTTTGGGGTAGTGGATTAGATTTTGGTGATCCAAGAAACCACCCCACGATTTTTTTCAAGGAGGGTTTTTCGCATCAATAAATCACATGTGTTATTTATTACTTATGCTTATACACTTGTGATTGTTTTCACACACGTGCACTATTAGTTTCTTAAATCGAATATTCAACATATAAATCATCCATAGATTCATTTGAGTTTTGGGTTTTGAGATAACCGTGAAATTGAGTGTTCAAGTGAATTAATTGAATATTAATTAACATCAATCTTTGGTGACTAAAAGGGGTTCTCACACTAAATTGTTATGTCTTTGTGTGAAGAAGTAATTGAGGTAGAGTTAGATTTTAATTTGTAATCAATTTTGCTTAAAATCAAAAAACCTATTCACCTCCGTCTGGTTAGTATCGTGTGCTCCACATGCATAATCGTGAGAGAAAATCCACTTAATTTCTCCCCTCCCGAAACAACACTATGAGGCGAGAGATGAGTAGTATCACAAATAAGTTACATAACACAGTATGTATTGATGGGGATAATAAGCCTGAGGCAAAACCACGTAGTGGAGATGGTGACCTGGATGGTGGAGATGATGTGGCTACATGAGCTACTTAATTTTAGGAGACTTAGTATAGGACCATATGGAAGTTTTGAGAGTTTTATTCATTCATGTTTTAGTATTAAAGTACTCTATTTTCTTTGTTTGATGTTTTATCATTTAGACTTTTAGTTAAACTAGTTGGCGTACACGTGCTTTGCACATGAACTTTTGCAAATTATAGTTTAGTTAAAAATTTTAGTTCTATTTTGTATATTTATTTGTTGAAGAATGGAACATTATCCATTAAACCACAAAAATTGAACAAAATAAAAAAAGAGATAAAAGAATGTACTAGGCAAGGTAAGGACTAAAAAGTGCACACATTACATTCTCTTATGTAGTCAAATGAACTTTGTTCCACTGTGTGAGTAGACAGATTTGCAATCTTGTGGCTGAGCAGAATAATGTTGAAAGTATAAGGGCAAGTGTTTGAGAGAGCTATCATCATTGAAATTTGGTTACTTTTCTTTAAGTTACCAGTACACTTTCAAGAGCATATCCTATCACAAAAATGGTGGAATCAATTGCACTTGACTTTAAAAAGGCAAAGGACTTTTCAATTAATAGCAAGAGTGCCATTTGGTTTCCTCCTACATCCAAGTCAAGCGATAACTACTGTGTCTTGCCCTCATAGCTTTGATGTTTAACTTGTTTAGTATATCCTCAAGTATCATTTATATTTTTATCTTGTATCTGAATATGACTTGTCAAATAAACCCTATTCAAACAAACCAACTAAACATTAAATGATTTCAGGCTAATGGTTTATAGAGTTGAATTTATGTCTTCCATTGTTGCTAAAGGGGTATTAAAACAACCATATTCTAGGGAGGAAAAGGAGAGAGAGAGAGAGAGGGGGTTTATTTGGAGAAGGGAACATTGACTGAGGAAAGAAAAGATAGAAATTGGTTAATTTGGGGTGGGTTGTGGGCATTTCTTTGGAGGAGTGAGGGTTTCTGGGAGAAGAAAAGGAGAGAGAAAAATAGGCTAATTTGGAATGGGGTGTGGGCATTTATTTGGAGAAGATGATAAATGTCATCGAGAAGTTGGATCATTAAAATGACTGGACGGACTTTGTACAATTGTTCAAGGGTAATTATGGAAGAATAATGTTTTTTTTTAATTTAGTTGCCTTTAGGGAATAGTATAGATATCATGTTTGTCCTTTTCTTTATTCGAAATGTATGTTCTTGTTAGTTGGGTTGTCTTCATATCACTTTGTTATATCTTACTTTACCTCTGTCATTGGTTTGCCACTTCGTGACAAAAAAAGGGAATAATTTGGGAGAAATTTTTGTTAACTAGCTTGGATTAGTTTCATGGGAATAGAGTGAGGGGAAGTTTTTTGTAATACTCAAGGGAAGTACATACATAAACTTGACATGAAGTCACCTATTTTCTTTATTTTCACTTGTTATTTTATTTGTGAACACCAAATAAAGGGGAGAACTTATTGTGCATTGTCTTCGACATATATATATATATATATATATATATATATATAGGTTCTCAAGCATAATATGCTAATATTGTTTTTGACATGAAAATGCCCCATGTTTCCTTGGTGCTTACCATTCCTATGATTATGTTATGCCATTCATACATATGATACTTTTCATGAGGTATTGCTTTGAGCTATGATGTGCAGGACTATGATCTTCAGTGCATTCATCCGAAGACAGCTTGTGTACATAAAATAGTGAGATTCAAAGACTTATACATGAGTGTTGAGATTTCTTTACAATTCATTTTGTTAAGTGGTTTGTGGGTTGTAATATAAATTTCTTACTTGTATATTTTGTCACAAAATTTCTAAAATGGGAGATTGTTACAATAATATTTATAATTGGCTAATTTCATAAAGTCTTTTGTAAATCCTAACCTATTTCATGGTCAAGATTCTACAAAGTTCAAGATTTGAAACTATCAAATGAAGGGGGGATTTCAAGCTACAATGATACATCAAAGACTTTCCAAATGCACATTCATGCTTAGAACAAATGTAATAGCCTTAGAGACCTTAGCACTATTGGTTTAATTTTAGGCTTAGGTTGGTTAATGATTCGCACTTTTTAGTGATCGGATTAATATTATACACCCAAGTATAAGTGGTCGATTTGTAGTTTTCTTGGTTTTAAGTCCAAGTATCGATCCCACAGAGAGTTTTAATAATTTGGAAACAAAATTAAATAGTTAAGTTGCTAATTCAAATAAGACAGCATGTGATAGTTTGTGATGTGAGCTTAGATTGATAACTAGTCTAAGTAAACAATTATCTGCAAATAAAGTAAGATAATAATAAAAAGTATTCTTCAGTTCAAGGATCTCATATGTGTTATATTGGTTAAATGCTGAAAATGCTACCTTACAACAATTAACTTCCATTTTACTAGCAAGTCAATTGGTAGGTCTAATATATATAAACCATCACACATCAACTTCTTAGGTTAGCTGGTGGTATACATGACAACTGATTAATCCAAGCAAACCAGAAAGATAAGTCATTCATGAGAAATACTTTAATTATTCATTTTTCTTCATAATAGTAGGTGCATACATAATAAACCAGAACACGGCCACTTCTTAGGTCAACTGGTGGTAGTAGTCATAACACAGCAACTTCTTAAGTTAGCTGGTTATAGATATGTCAATTGACCAATCCAAGCAAACCAGAAGGACAAGTCATTCATGAGGAACACTTGAATTATTCATTCGACTATATCTTGTGATACATATATACTAGTTAAACATCCTCAGCATTTCAGTGGAGGACTAGCCATACCAATAGAAATTCCATGGTCGTTAGACTGGTAATATTATCCTTTATACCAGTTAAACGATATAAGTAATCTAGAAGGACGAGTCATTCATGAGGATCACTTATGTCATTCATCTAATAGTGTTTTATATATATATATAGAAGTTAAACCCTAATAACCCCGAATGATCATTTAGGTTTTGTACCATGCATCAGTTAACATCCTCAGCGTTCCAGTGGAGGACTAGCCATACCGATAGGAATGTCGTGGTTGTTTGACCGGCAAGTTCATGATGCACTAATGACCTACTTCCAGGCACAACACCGAAAGTACGTACATCACTGTATCATGCATGAGGCATATAATACAAAGATATAAAAATATATACAACATGAGCATTTCCAGAATTTAACCAGTAATATATATAGGTTTACCTCTCACTAGAGGATATACAGAGCTACTCACGTCCCATTGCTACAGACAAGCAAGGAGTGCAGGTAGTTTTTATTACAACTGAAATTAAAAGACAGAATTTAAAATATTTTTCACAAGGGACAACTGAAACACAATCACCTTTATTATCAGTTAAGACAAAAAGGTGACGGCAGTTCAACTATTCGAATAGAAAGATACAACATAAATATAAAAGTACAAAGTTTAGACTAAAGTGCATCATGGACCGGATCGCTTTTACAATTTCTCTTTTTCTCTTTCTCTTTTCTTTTTCTCTTGGTTTTCTCTCTTGGTTCTGGCCTGTTGAAGAACGAAGCAAGGCATGGCTTGTAACACCCCAAAACTCACCTTGGATGGCATTACAATCTATAAACCATTCACATCATGAGAGCAACTAAATAATTCTATCAGTAAAGAAATTTCATCCATCAAATATAACATTTATAATATTATCCCAAAAGAATAGGTCAACCATGGTCATTACATCCCAAAAGATTCACATTTAAACTTGAAGCGGAATTACAAAAGGATTGACTTTACATAGTCTCAAAATAAATTACCTAGTCTAGAACAAAAGAGAATATAACTCTAGATGTCCACCTCGGGATCCATATTCCTTTCTATAAGAGCTTCCCAGTGTGTTGTTCATCTACTCCTAGCTCCTCCTCTAACATATAATCTGAAAAATATGTTGTTTGTATGGGGTGAGCACGAAGCTCTATAGCAACATTTTTCCAAACACATACAAGGTTTAGAAAGTATGTAAAAATAAGTCGGTCTCATTTTGCAAATATCATATATTAAATTTTGAAAGAAAACAGCAATATTTCAATAGATCTCAAGTTTACACAATAACAATAATTTAAATAATCAGTAAAATGAATTTCCAAAACAATAAACCATTTCTAACTGTAAGTCATTTCCCACAAGTTTTCGTAGAGTCTCATACCTCCACAAGCTCTTGTAGGAAACCAAGTCCACACAATAAACATGTTCTCATGTATGTTGGTTTCTTACCATGAATCTACACAACGACTCTACCTCATTCATCCAATCCTAACCACACAAACCACTTTAAAAAGGGCGTATACCATCTTCCACGACATTGACGAATCCTCCCCAAAAAAGGTATACCCACCCTTAGCCTCGAACTTACGTGAACAATAGTGGTTGTTCTCACAAATAACAAACCACTACAAGTGTTAGGAAACCATCTCACCCCCACTGGGATAAACTACCCTCTAACACTCTACGACAGTGCCCAAATGCAGTTCAAGTCCATCACAACAACCATACAAGAGATACAATTCCAATCATTTTCTCAAATCATGAGTAAATCTAAAATTCCCAAATGTCATAATTTGTAATACAAGAGAACAATATAAGAAAAATAAGCAAGAGATCATCACAAATACCATTTGTTGTTTAATACAAAAAACTAGAGTTTGAAATCAAGAAAATTGAACATTAAGAAGAAAAATCTATTTTTCTCAAAAACTAGGGTTTTTATGGTCATCAAACCGTAATACCTTCAAAACATGGTGATACTTGTAGAAACTTCAGGGAACAAGTATTTCATAGCATATATTTAAGATTTAGAAGCAAAACATGTCTATATATAAACCCTAGCCTCAATGGACAAGAATGGAAGAAACTCCTACCTTGTTTTGTAGTTTGGGTAGAAAGGTAGAAGATTTGATCTTTCCCACTTGAATCTCTTGTGTTTTCCCTTCTTTCTTCCACTCTAAGGTTTTCTAGGGCTAAAAAGGTTGAAATGGGGCTAAAGGAGGTGTCATTATGTATTTATAGGGTAGAGAGGGGACCCCAGATCGCAACTTAAAATTTTTGAAACTTACAGAGCGTACCAGTACGGTAAACTCTCTGGACAGTAGTGTACTGGTACGGTAACTTCCGGGCTTACCGGTACGTAGTACCGGTACGGTCTGTTCAGTTTTGTTTGTTTCCTTTGTTTTTCATTTTCAATCCATTCCAAACTCTTTCAAAACCAACCCAAACTTATACAACATACATTTGGACATCAAACATAGTTGGTATGAGTTCAATTACAAAAAATTTCTTATACTTACCCGATGTTTTTTACACTATTAACATTTTCTACGGTTATAACCTATATGATTCATACCTAGGCCATCACATATATTAAATTACTAAAAAAATTAATTATTATATCATTATAAACATGTGGGGGTTTACAATCCACCCCCCTTAAAGAAAGTTTCATCCTCGAAACTTACCTTAAGTAGAGAACAAATGAGGGTACTTCTCGTGCATCTCTAGCTCTAGTTCCCAAGTAGCTTCCTCCACACCGTGATGTTGCCACAAGAATTTTTCCAGTTGAATGACTTTATTGCGAAGCACCTTCTCCTTGGTATCGAGAATCTTCACCGGTTGTTCTTTATATGTTGCCCTATCTTGAATTTCTATATCCTCCAAATCTAGGACATGCATTATATCCGATTGGCACTTTCTCAACATTGACACATAGAACACATCATGTACCCCTGACAACTGAGTTGGTAACCGAAGTTGATACGCCATTTTGCCCAGTGCTTTGATCACTTCAAATGGTCCGATGTACCTTCGAGCCAATTTTTCCTTCTTGCTGAATCTCAAAACTCCTTTCTTAGGCGACACTTTGAGGAAAACGTAGTCCCCTTCTTGGAGTTCCAATGATCTTCGTCTTCTATCCGTAAAGCTTTTCTGTCTACTTTGTGTCGTGATTAGTCTCTCCCGGATGAGTTGAATCTTCTCTGTAGTTTCTCGAACAATTTTTGGCCCAAACAAACTACTCTCGCCCGTTTCTAACCAACACGTCGGTGATCGACATAGCCGTCTATACAATGCTTCATGTGGAGCCATTCCAATACTTGCCTGATAGCTGTTGTTGTACGCAAATTCCACCAATGGCAAATGGTCACTCCAACTTTCCTTGAAATCCAATATGCAAGCACGGAGCATATCCTCCAAAATATGTATCACCCTCTCGGATTGGCCATCCGTTTGGGGATAAAAAGTGGTGCTAAAATCCAATTCTGCCCTCATAGCTCATTGTAGATTTTGCCAAAATTGTGCCACAAAAAGGGAATAACAATCCGATATGATAGAAAGTGGAACACCATGCAATCTCATGATCTCGCGGATAAACAGCTTGGTCAAGGTCTCTAGAGTGTCTGTGGTCTTCATACTCAAGAAATGTGCAAACTTGGTGAGTCTATCAACAATGACCCATATGGCATTATCCCCTCGTGAAGTCCGTGGAAAGCCAAACATGAAATCCATTGTGATGTGATCCCACTTCCACTTTGGAATAGGCAAGGACTGTAGTAATCCCCCGGGCTTTTGATTCTCAATCTTCACTTGTTGGCACACCGCACATCGGGCTATAAACCTTGCCACATCCTTCTTCATTCACTTCCACCAAAATTGGCACTTCATGTCCCTATACATTTTTGTGCTACTGGGGTGGATAACAAACTTAGAGTGATGACACTCCCCAAGTATCTCCTCCTTTTGGGACGAATCATCGGGGACGCATAGCTTCTCCCCATATCTTAGTTCTCCATTTCTCAAAGACCAACCCTCTAGTGTTTCTCTATTCTCCAATTTAGCTCGAATCGATGCTAAGTTAGGATCAGGCATTGTAATTCCACAACCCTACATTGAAGGGTAGGTTGGGCCATAATGTTGAATAGGTATAGCTGAGATCTATCTTCTCCAACCCATAGATCATAGTCTCCAAGGCATCCCTCATCTTCCATTTACTTGCAAGAACATTGAGTTCACCCCAAGATTTTCGGCTAAGTGCATCGGCGACTACATTGGCCTTCCCCGGATGGTAGTTGAGTGTGAAATCATAATCTTCTAGATACTCAACCCACCTTCTTTGCCAAAGATTCAAGTCTTTCTGTGTGAACACATACTTGAGGCTCTTATGATCAGAAAACACTTGAAACTTTTCCCATATAAGTAACATCTCCACAACTTAAGAGCAAAAATCGCAGCGGCAAGCTCTAAGTCATGGGTGGGATAATTCTGCTCATGAACCTTGAGTTGCCTAGAGCCATAGGCAACCACCTTCCCTCCTTGCATTAGCACACACCCCAAGCCTCGTAGCGAAGCATCGGTGTACACATCGTATACTTCCCCACCACTCAGAATAATGAGGATAGGAGGAGTTGTCAACTTCCCCTTCAAGGTGCAAAAGGCTAGTTCACATGCTTGAGTCCATAAGAACTTTTCTCCCTTCTTCATAAGGAGAGTCATCGACATCGCTAGCTTGGAGGACCCTTCCACAAATCTCCAGTAGTAACCTGCTAAACCCAAGAAGTTACGTACTTCGGTCACATTCTTAGGTGGTTCCCATTTCATCATGACATCAATCTTTGCGGGGTCAACAACTACTCCTTGTTCCGACACAACATGGCCAAGGAATTTCACTTCCTTCATCCAAAACTTACACTTACTCATCTTCGCATATAACTTATGTTCTCTCAATGTCTATAGCACAATAGAGATATGGTGTCCATGTTCCTCGTGAGTCTGGGAATAGATTAGTATGTCATCAATAAACATGATGACAAACTAATCTAGATACGGCCGAAATACTCTGTGCATCAAATCCATGAAGGCTGTTGGTGCATTAGTCAGTTCGAACGGCATCACCGTATATTCGAAATGACCATATTGGGTACGAAAAGCTGTCTTGGGAATATCCCATTCCTTGATCTATAGTTAATGGTACCCAATGTGAAGATCAGTCTTGGAATAATACTTGGAATCCCTCAACTGATCGAATAAATCATCAATCCTTGGCAATGGATATTTATTCCTCACTGTCACCCGATTCAACCTTCGGTAATCCATGCATAACTGAAGTGTTTCGTCATGCTTTTTCACAAAGAGGATTGGGGCTCCCCAAGGTGAAATACTCAAATAGATAAACCCAATAGCCAACAAATGGTCTAATTACTTCCTTAGCTCCTTTAACTCCAAAGGTGCCATCCGATAAGAGTAGTGGATATGGGTTTAATTCCCGGATAGAGATCAATCTTGAACTCAATCTCTCGTTGTGGGGGTAACCCAGGTAATTCATCAGGAAAAACATCCAGAAAGTCTGACACCACCAATATTACGTTCGATTGGGATTTGTCCCGATCATCTCCCATTAAGCTGGCCAAGAAACTCAAATTGCTCCCTACCTTAGCTTTCAAGAATTTACTACCCGTAGTAGGAAATGGATGGGAAGATTTGTGATCATTCATGAAAGTAAAAACTACTCCTCCCAATAGTTGAAAGAAAATTCGCTTCCAAAAACAATCCATCACCACACGGAAAGTAGACAACAAGTTCATTCTAAATATAACGTAGTACCCCTTCATATCTAATGCAACCAAATCGACAACCAACTCTTGCTCCCCAATGCGAAGCACACATCCTCTACACACCCTTGTTGTATCCAACCGTTCTCCCGTGGGCATGTCAATACTAAGGGAATGTTCTAGCTTCTTAAATCTCAATCCCAAATTAAAAGCATATGTAGTACGTATGAATGAGTGTGTAGCACCTAGATCAAATAAGATTCGGGCCCAAGAGTTATAAAGAAGCACGATACCTTCCACTACGGCATTAGAAGCATCCTCCTCCGATTGAGTCAAAGCAAAAACTCTACCTTGATTGGCACCGTCGTGGGCTTGAGTTGCGAATGGTCTCTATTGTAGTGGTTTCGGTGGTGGTGGCTTGGTTGCATTTACTTGCCTAGCTACTTGATTGGTTCTGGGTGGAAGCGATGGGCAGTTATTTCTAAAGTGCGTGACACCTCCACATGCAAAGCATTGGTGTGGGTCCGTGCCTATCCTCTTTAGTGCACCTCCAGCTCCTCGAGCTATCTAAAGTCTATGTCCACCCGCCTGATCTGGGTGACAGTATGGTGCCGCTCGCTGTAATCCGCTACTACTAACACCCATCCAGATCGGACCTCCTCTCGCGAAGCTCTGTCGTCGTTGGCTGTCCTCTATATCTCTTTCCACAAGTGCAGTTCGGTCAACCATATCCCCATACTCCTTGATCTTGAGGGCCACCAACTTCTCCCGAATAAGAGGCCTTAATCCCTACTCAAAGCGCTTGGCCCTATTGGCCTCAGTAGATATAAACTCCGTAGCATAACAGGATAGCTCGTCAAACCTCCTCTCGTACTCGATCACTGTCATGCTGCCTTGTCGTAGAGCAAGAAAATCTGCCTTCATTCTGTCTCTAACTGATTCTAAAAAATACTTGTCTTTCAAGATTTGGTTGAACTCCTCCCAAATGAGTGCATCGGTGTTCCTCCTTCTCTTTACGGAATCCCACCAATGGTCGACCTCTCCCTCCAATAGATATGTCGCCAAGCCGACCCTAAGGTCATCGGCCACACCCATGCCGTCACAAATCTTTTTCACTCGGCAGATTCATCTATCCGCATCTAAGGGATTAGAGCTTCCTTAGAAAGTAGGTGGGTGTTGCCGCAAGAATTCTAGAAGAAATCGCCATCCTTCGATTTTTATCCCCGTTGCCTAGTACACGAGCTAGTGGATGAACCTCACCATTGTGGTTGTTGTTGTCATTCTAGTGTTGTACCAAAGTGGTTAGCTCCCTCAAGCATTGATAGATGCCATTCAGAGCATCAGGAGGTGGTGGTGGTTGGCTTGGCTTGGCCACCAGGACCTCATCCATGTCCACATCTACCATCCATCCTACACATCAATTTACAATTTAGTTTCATTGACGTACAAGACATCCTAAACTTCACTTTAGTCTAAAGCATAAGGTTTGAATAAAATTTCATCCAAAAATTTTGTTCAACCTGGTCCTATTTCTCTAGTGGCAATTCATAACCTACAACTCCCATGTAAGACATACAACCTAATTTCTGATACCAAACTTTGTAACACCCCAAAACTCACATTGGCCGGTATTATAATCTATACACCATTCACATCATGAGAGCAACTAAATAATTCCATCATTAACGAAATTTCATTCATCAAATATAACATTTACAATATTATCCCAAAAGAATTGGCCAACCATGGCCATTACATACCAAAATAATCACATTTAAACTTGCAGCAGAATTACAAAAGGATTGAATTTACATAGTCTCAAAATAAATTACCTAGTCTAGAACAAAAGAGAATATAACTCTAGACGTCCACCTCGGGATCCACTTTCCCTTCTATAAGAGCTTCCCAGTGTGTTGTTCATCTACTCCTAGCTCCTCCTCCAGCACATAATCTGAAAATTATGTTGTTTGCAGGGGGTGAGTACGAAGCTCTGTAGCAACATTCTTCTAAACTCATACAAGGTTTAGAAATCATGTAAAAACAAGTCGGTCTCATTTTGCAAATATCATAGATTAAATTTTGAAAAAAAAATAGCAACATTTCAATAGATCTCAAGTTTACACAATAACAATAATTTAAATGATCAGTAAAATGAATTTCCAAAACAATAAACCATTTCTAACCATAAGCCATTTCCCACAAGTTCTCCTAGAATCCCATACCTCCACAAGCTCTTGTAGGAAACCAATTCCACACAATAAACATATTCTCATGTATGTTGGTTGCTTTCCATGAATCCACACAACGAACCTACCTCATTCACCCAATCCTAACCACACAAACCACTTTAAAAAGAGCGTATACCGTCTTCCACGACATTGACGAATCCTCCCCAAGAAAGGTATACCCACTCTTAGCCTCGAACTTACGTGAACAATAATGGTTGTTCTCACAAATAACAAACCACTACAAGTGTTAGGAAACCATCTCACCCCTACTGGGATAAACTAATCTCTAACACTCTACAGCAGCGCTCGAATACAATTCAAATCCATCACAACAACCATACAAGAGATACAATTCCAATCGTTTTCTCAAATCATGAGTAAATCCAAAATTCCCAAATTTCATAATTTGTAATACAAGAGAACAATATAAGAAAAATAAGCAAGTGATCATCACAAATACCATTTCTTGTTTAATACAAAGCAATAGAGTTTTGTTATCAAGAACAATTGAACATTAAGAAGAAAAATCTATTTTTCTCAAAAACTAGGGTTTTTATAGTCATCAAACCATAATACCTTCAAAACATGGTGATACTTGTAGAAACTTCAAGGAACAACTATTTCATAGCATATATTTAAGATTTAGAAGCAAAACATGTATATATATAAACCCTAACCTCAATGGACAAGAATGCAAGAAACCCCTACCTTGTTTTGTAGTTTGGGTAGAAAGGTAGAAGATTTGATCTTTCCCACTTGAATCAACACTTGAATCTCTTGTGTTTTCCCTTCTTTCTTCCTCTCTAAGGTTTCCTAGGGTTAAAAAGGTTGAAATGGGGCTAAAGGAGGCGTCATTATGTATTTATAGGGTGGAGAGGGGACCCCAGATCGCAACTTAAAATTTTTGAAACTTACAGAGCGTACCGGTACGCAGTACCAGTACAGTAAACTTTCTGGACTGTTGTGTACCGGTATGCTGTACTGGTACGGTAACTTCGGAGCGTACCAGTACACAGTACCAATACAGTCTGTTCAATTTTGTTTGTTTCCTTTGTTCTTCAATTCCAATCCATCTCAAACTCTTCCAAAACCAACCCAAACTTATACAACATACATTTGGACATCAAACATAGTTGGTACGAGTTCGATTACAAAAAATTTCATATACTTACCCGATTTGTTTTTACACTATTAACATTTTCTACGGTGATAACCTATATGGTTCATACCTAGGCAATCACATATATTAAATTACTAAAAAATTAATTATTATATTATTATAAACATGTGGGGGTTTACAGTGGTGTTTTGCTGGAAATTCCCACTTGCATTGTATGCTGACTTTTCTTGTTGGGAAATTACACTTTGGCCTTTATTTTTTATGCTTTTATGCATTACTTCTTGTATTCTCTGGTATTTCAGCATTTAACCTACAACTTGTAAACATAATACACATAAACCCCTAATTACCGCGCAAACCTTAATTGACTCTAATTAATAGTTTTAGTTATTTTATCACACCAATTTAACTCATTAACTATACTAATTAGGGTTAATTAGTTAATTTAAAATGGAATCAGTGATTAATCTATTAATGACTCCTAGGTGCTCTTCAAATAATTTTTTTTCTAAACCTTTATTTTCTTTTGAAAACATAGGATTGAGTACTCAAGTGGTCAATTTTTGCTTAGTTTATAAATTAAAAACAAAAGCGATCTCTAAACATTTAGGGATAAAATCAAGGAGGCTAATAAGTGGGCAGTGGAGACTGCCCTCTAGGTCATTCTCAAGTCACCCCTACTCTTCTTTTGTAGTTTGAATTCTTATCTCCTTCTTGTAGCCACCGCCCTTTCACTACTCAAGTGGTCACTCGCGAATTTTGGATTACTTGGCCTCTAAGATTAACCCTATTCCAAGCCTATAAATAGAGGGAGCATTTCCCAAGCTTGGGTGTCTTTTGTAAGCCTAAAATATGCATCTCCAACGTTAAGAGATCCTTGAAGAATCCTATATCCCTAAGATCCAAAGGTAAAGCCCACTTCAATACTCCAATCCAACCTAAGAGATTGAGTGTTAAGCATAAAATTGATAAATCCATAATTGGGGATTACTATGTTATTGTGTGTTTGGTTCACATTTATTGCTCGTGATTTTTATCCTTAGAACTTCACATTCCAAATAATTGTTTTGCTTATCATTATTGGAATATTTGTTGAATTAGGTCACTAATCCTTTAATTGGTGATTATTTTTGCAAAATACATATTCACTGCCTTTTAGCTTTACACAATTTGCACATTCTCAACATCCATATATGTACCACCCGAGTTGGTGGTCTAGTAATAAGTCATACCAATTGACTACCATCCCTAACTTACAAGTGGTTATCAAGGAATTTTTAATCCACAGGAATAATATGGTTTGCTGCTTGATTTTAGTGGTGCTTTGGTGACGGGCTGCCCTCCTAAGTTAGTAGTTATGACTCAAGTCGGACATTCTATAGTGGGGGAACCCTCATGGTCACACCTAAGGGGGTTACTCCTACTGGTTGCCCTTTCCCCTTTCCTTGATCACAAAAAAAAAAGAAAAAAAAATTGTATATGTACATGCAAGTGCAAGTTAAAAGAAGAAAAAAGTCACTCATGTGCAAGTCACATAAGGTATTTTGTGTGCCTTACTAGTATGCCCTTTCTAAAATCACATGTATAACACTTGATGTGTGATGGGACGAAACAACGGAGCAAGTTAGAGTTCACAAAGCGAGCTTATCCCCCAAAAAAAACCTAAATCTTTTCAAGGGAACAAAGTATCATTCACTAATTTTTATTTTAAAACCACTCGTATAGAAGTGTAACTAAAATGTATTTATATAATTCATTGAATGCTATATAAAATTACATATATTTCCTCATAGACCTCCTATTTACCTTTATGTTAAAGAAGTTGCAAATAAAATTTAATTAACATTTTCATGTCAAAGATCAAAATTAAAGTCAAGTGTATGATTGATGGAGTCGTGAATTTGGAACAAATTAACAAAAGTAGGATTTTGTTGTCTCAATAACAATTAAGGTACAAATTTTTTCAAAGCTTTGTTGATAATTTTTTTTAATTATTTATGACCTTTGCGAAAAAATCACCAACGTTGCAAATGTTTATTCTATCATATTTACGGAATAGAAGTTCAACTTTTTATGCTGCCAAACTAATCCAAAGGTACTTGTCCCCTCCCCCCAAAAAGGGCAAACTTCATTTTACCCGTTGTGGTTTAACCCATTTGCACATCACCACCCTAGAGTTCAAAAGTAGCACGTAAGCCCTTGTGATTGGGGGACTAAAATGCATTGCTTAATTCTATTAACAATAAGGCTAAAATGACTTTAATGCCCCTCCCCACTCTTCTTCCCCATTCTTCTTCTCTGGTGACGATTGATCACTGTTTCACCAAACCTTTTCGCTTCTTCTTCGACATACCCATTTTTGACACAACACTTTATTCTTCAACAAACCCAAACCCAACCGCAACCCCAACATTTCAATTCCAAAATTGAGTCCAAATTGCCAAACACCCACTGCACCACAACCCGTTGCACCTTTACCACTCACTATAACGGCACCAATCACAACTTCAAAAACCAAAGCTAAATCAGCCACTTCCACTTTATACAACCACCACAAAATATTCCAAAAATGAAAAAAAAAATTGAACTGATATGAAATTGCAACAATTTTCCAACAAAATAGAACCAAAAAAAATTTGAATGAAACAAATAAGATGAATTGAACCAATATTGAACCAAAATCAAAAATCAAATGGATCAAAAAAAATTGAACCAAAGAGATTGGTGTCTGCCATTCATGTCTGTGCTGTTCCCCTAGCCAACTCAAATGGTAATGAGGGTTGATCTGCTGAAATGGATATCAATGGTGATGGTGTGAAGGGGAGGTGGGTAGTGATGGCCAGCATCTGTTGACTGGGAGGTGGGTGACCGTGGTCGTCGTGGGTTATAGTAGTGGCCGTGGCAGAATGTCGAGTCTGTTAAGAGGGAGAGGGACGGAAGTTTGGGTACAAAGAGAGTTGAGGGTATTTTTTAATCTTTTTAACATGTTTTTTTAGTCCAAATGGTAAAGCATGCACGTTAGCTCTACGCGCTGTTAAGTTCGATGAAAAATGTTACAGTGCATTTTAATCCATTAAGAGCATCTCCAACTCAATCTCTAGTTCTTCTCTTATAGCTACTTTAGGTAGTCAAACACCAAAAATTCTCTCCAACCCACTCTCTTTTTCCTAGTTAACCCAAATGGCTCACCAAATGTGGTGAGCCATTTGAGCTCTTTAAATTCTCTCTCTACCTTTTTTTCTCTCTATTTCTCTTTATATATATGTTTTACTTATTTTAAATTATTGGAAATTAGTGAAAATTGGGTGTAGTAGTTAACTAAAATAGAGAGTGTGGTTGGAGTGAATTTGGGTGTAGTAGTTTGCTAAAACTACGCGAGTGTTAGAGCATCTCCAACCCTCCTATTTAAAATAACTAGTTAAAATATATTTAAATATTACATTCATTACTTTAGCTAACCAATTTTATAAATTCACTCCAACCACACTCTCTGTAGAGATTTGAAAAGTAAGGATAAATTTTTCAATTTTGCCGATAGGGCACTATTCATGCACCATTTACCAGTAGGGCACTACATATGCATCATTTAGGTATAAGTCATGTTTAGGAGTATAATTTGAGTGTGTCATAGAAGAGAAACATGCTTATAATGTTCAAAAAACACATACTGTGCCAATTGAGCCTAAACGAAAATAGTTTCAAAAATTAGACAAAAAGGGCATCATAGGCGACCTAGGTGGGACCGGCCAAATCCGGCCACTAGCGAAAATACATATTTTTACAAATTTTTATTTAAAATAATTTTAAGAACTTTGGTTAAAATAAAATGTCAAATTGAGGCGTTTCGGGACGAGTTGTAGGGTAACGGGGTCCCAGATTCATCAAGGGCAAAAGGGTCATTTTGCACATTTTCCCTCCACTATAAATATAGCCCTTTAGTGTAAAAATATCAGTATTTTTGGTCTGGGAAGGGGCAATACACGTTCAAGGAGGAAGAATAAAGAAAAACCCTAGGCTCTTCAAGCTTCAAGCCACCAAAACTCAATCTTAGGCCAAGATTCTTACAAGAATTCCTTCTAAGAAGTTGTTCCTCTCAACAAGAGATATATTCTCACTGATTGGTTTGGCATTGAAGTGAACAAAACTCCCTTGGTTTGAGAAAAATTATTTTAGGTATGATATTTTACTTAGTTGAGAATAGATTTAAGTTTTCTTGTCTTCCTATGTGTTGATTGGATGATTTAGTTGTCTAATTGATGTTAGAAAATCATTTAGTTGGTAGTTGCTTTAAAAACTTAGAATTTATGGTTTAAGTACTTTTGTATTTTTTTGAGTTTGTTGACAATTTGTTGTTATGGTAAAGTATATTGCTTTTGTGTTGGATTATTATATTCTAGCTTATATTCATGTAGAGAAACTCTTGTGGTTTGAGAGTTATGATTTATTACATAATTTAGTAGTTGTGTATTTGTAATTTCTTTGAGAAATTGTGAAGGTAATGAATATGATGCTTGATCATATATTTAATCCATTGAATTGTGCTTCACATTCATGTAGATAAGGTGTTTGATGAAATGTTTTATAAAATGCACATTGAAAAAAATCAAGGTATCTTGGCATACCTGAATCCTTGGAACATAGTTTGGGTTGAGCACTTGGTGCTATGCATTCTGAGGGTGTAGATCCTGTGGTGAAAAACCTAAAATCTAGCTAGTGATAGTACTCGCGGGCTGACGGGGGTGGACCGTGAAGCAAGACATGGGTGGCATAGAGTTTCATGGGTGTGTCATACATATTGACACTGCATAGCACTGAGGGATTATGGGGTTGTAGTTTTTAAAAGGTACACTTGCACAGGTCATGCCTTAAATTTGTTCCTAGCATTAGTCTTTTGTCATACTAGTAGTTGAGCTGACCCATTCGTGGGATATCATATTACAGATGAGGCTCCCGATACTTGAGACTTGAGGAAGTCTTAAAGGAAGGAGGGAAAAGAGACTTGAATGGATATTTGGCCTTTGGGCATATTTTTTTATGTATGGGTATAAGACCAAATGACTTGTATTTCAATTTGGAAAAATAATGGATTTAGACCTTGGGTCATTTTAAAGTGTAAGGGTGTAAACCCAATTGATATGTATGATATCTCTTATGTGATGAATATTATATGTGTATATTGGGATAATTAGATGTGTATGTTGAGAATAAGGAATGTATGTTTAATTTACGTGGATTGTGGCCACCGAGTGAGGGTGGGTTGTGATATAATAATGTATATGAAATATTGTGAATATTAGGTGAAAAAAAGGCTTGGAAACAAAGGAGGTTATGTCAAAATTTTATGAAAAAATAAAAAGACTTGTTAAGTGTGTTAAACACCTTTTAAATAGGTGGGAAGGATGTCAAAGGGAGGGGTTTAGAAACCTTGAAGAAATAGGCTAAAAATGGAAGAAAAGTTGCTTGAAAAACTTTGGAAAAATATGGGAAATGAATGAAAAACCAATTTATCTAACCTAATGACCTTTCATTTACTTTTCTTCTTCCTTTACACTCACTCCCCAGATTTATGGAAATTTGGGGCATAACGCTCTATTTTAGCTAACTACTACACCCAATTTTCACTAACTACCAATAATTTAAAAGAAGTAAAACATATATATAGAGAGAGATAGAAAAAAAAAAAGTAGAGAGAGAATTTAGAGAGCTCAAATGGCTCACCACATTTGGTGAGCCATTTGGGTTAACTAGGAAATAGAGAGTGGGTTGGAGAGAATTTTTTGTGCTTGGCTAGCTAAAGTAGCTAAAAGAGAAGAAATAGAGAGTGGGTTGGAGATGCTCTTATATGCTATTTTACAAGGATAGGAAGGCGTCATACTACAAGGAGGTAAAAAGAAAATGATCCATCAGATCAAAAAAAAGAAAATGATCCTGACATGCAATAAAACTAATCCAATCAAGAAAGAAAGGGATAACTTCATGAATACGAGTGTTTTATTTTTTTTGGGTAAGTAACTTAATGAATGTTGCCTCTTTGTGTGTCTCCCTACCCTCTAGATGTTTCTCTTAGTTTTCCTATGAGTTATTTACCAATGTACTACTCTTTTGTTTATAAAATCTCTATTTTTATTTTCTAATAGTCCTAACTTTTTTATAAGTGATAGTTTAAAGGGTGGGACTATTCCCACCCCCATTTAATTGTAACACCCCGCATTTTCTTTTATATATGTATATAGATATATAGTAAATAATTGTGATAAAAAAATGTGGATATATGTAGTGATGTGTGTTTGAATTTGGTAGATTGGAAAAGTAGAGATTTAAAATGTTAGTGAAAATAATAGTTGAAATTTGGTTTTAATAAGTGAAAATATGAAATTTTAGGTCCTACAACTTGTATTAAATAGGTTTGGTGTAGAAATATGTGTTGGAGAGGTTTGAGATAGATTTGGTTGGCTTAGGAATGGATTGGAAATGGAAAAGGGACGAAGACAGGCTATGAACAGTGCACTGCTGCAACTTCAAACTCGATTTAGACCTTGATGCAGTCAATATCTCTCAAAACTCAAAACATTAAAGTTTTAGAGCTCTTTCGTATCATTCCATAGCATCTTGAATCATCTCAATCGGAGCTTGGATGAGAAGTTATGCTCAGAAAATGAAATGATGTCAAAATAGTCCAATTAGCTTCGTTTTGCATTAAATGTCTCCATTTGCATCCTAAATCAAAACATAAGAATAATGAGTACTTTTAGGCTTCAAATAAGTATAAAAGGCTTTAAGAAACACCCTTTATCACCTTTTATTTGCAAACATCGCAAAACTTCATTAATAGCCGATTCGGATGGGTAAAATAGAAACTTTAGTGTTTCGGGTGTACGTTGACTTGGGTGTTGAGATAAATCATAAAAATAAATATTTTTAGGTTAAAATAACATTAAAAATGAATCCAGAACGTCGAAAAACCTTAGGGTAGTCATATGGATCAAATTGGAGATTCTCAGTAGCAAAATCGTAAATTTGAAGAAATCCAAAACAGCCTGTGAACAGTATTTTTCGGGGATGCTATGTTTTAAACTCATTTTCATCTCATTTTCTCTCATTTCCTTCACTCCCCTCACACCCCCACACCTCTTGAAACCCTAGAGGGCATTAGAGAAGAAGAAAGGAAGAGAAAAATAAGAGATTCAAGGGTGATTCAAGATCAAATATTCTTGTTCTTCACTCTAAAGCTAAGGATTCAAGGTAGGGGTTTTCTCTCATTCACTTACATTGAGGTTAGGGTATTTATATATGTATGTTTTGGCTATCAATGATATATATATGCTATGGAATCATCCTCTCTTAGGCTTTTTGCAAGGATTACATGTTTTGAACAAAGTAGGGTTTAATACCCATGAAATCTCCTTTCTAGTTTTAAAACCCTAATTTTTGGAGAGTGATGTATTTCCTTCTTAAATGCTTTCTTTATTATGAATTTCGAAACCTTAGTTCTTTGTGTTGGGTAGAAAAATGATGTTATTGTGATCTCATGTATTTTCTTAGTTAGTTGTGAAATTGTTATATGATATATTTTGGGAATTTTGGATAGATGTTTATAAATTGAGATAAATGTTGGAATTGTATGCTTGGTTGGGTTGTTTATGATGCACATGAGTGAGAGGTTCCTTGTAAGGATGCTCACCCCTTCTCAAGAGGTTCCCGTAAGGATGCTTGAGAATCAAAGGTGACCAAAAAGGGGGGTGGAGGTTACCACAAAGTATGCCACCTACCGAAAGAATTATTGGGAATTGGTTATGACAATTAATGGTTATTATTTGTATGTGGTGCTCATTTATTCATTTAAGTAATGTTTTTAAATAAACTTGAGATCCTTTTTAAATGTCACTGCTTTATTTCAAATTATGTATCTATGTTATGTTAAAATTGAGACTGACCGTTTTAAATGCTTTTCTAAACCTTGTATGGGTTTGGGAGAATTTTTCTATAGAGCTTCGTGCTCACCCCCTATCGCTAACATTTTTCAGATTACCCGCTTGAGAAGGAGGACGTAAGGGTCGAGGAGCCCGCTACTTGGGAGACTCCACGGGACGGGAGTGTGGATCCCGAGGTGGACGCATAGAGCGACCACCTTTCCTTTTGTACTAGACTAGAACATTCTTTTGGAACATTGTGTAGTCTAGCTTCTTTTGTTTATTCTGCTGCGCTTCCTTAATTAATTTTTGAGATGTAATAGTCATGACTTAGGCTTATTCTTTTGGATAATATTGTAAATATTCGTGGATGACAAATGAAGTCTTGTTTCTTAAGGGATTATATTAGTGCTCTCATGATATGAATGGTTTTAGAATGTAATGTCATCCAGGGTGTGTTTTGGGGCGTTACATTAATTTTTCATTATCAAACTACTAAGACCACCCCTTCTATATCCACCCCATTAGTAACTAAGTTCACCCCATGCTACAAAAATCCTACTAATAGTTAAACTCACTCATTCTATTTACACCCCATCAATGACTAAGCCCACCCCACTATGGAACTATCAATTTGTGACTAAACTCACCTCATTAATGACCAAGTCCACCCCCATTAACATGTTAATATATCTTTCAACTTTTGAATTATGTATTTGAAGTCCAGTAAAATAGCAATATTATAAATAGCACTTGAGTATCAAAATTAAGAGTATTATTATGCAATGGTGCATAACAATGATGAGAAAAGAAAAAAATTATGTATTAATACTGGCAGATATCCTAATAGGTTTGTTTCTTTGTCCTTCTGAATCAATTTCTTTTTATAGCTGTCAAACACTTGAGATAAAAGTAAAGCAAGGGCCAATTCCATGGGTAGAAATGATTGGTATCCTTCATAGGAAATTACATTTGTGAAGTTTTGTTTTTGTGCAAGGATGTTATGAATCCATATAGAACTAAGTTAACTGTTTACTCAAAAACTCCATTTTAGCAAAGTCGCTTTTGGAAATGAAGTAAATATTCCTCACAAAAATTAAAGATTGAAATGACAATAAATCTTGGAATGAAAATGACATATCCTTCTTCCAGAAACTTCTTGCATAAATTATTTTTGATCTCTCGTTATCGAGGTATAATTTGAGGACTGTAAAACTTTGAAGATCCCCTGTATAAAATTATAGACAAAAATATAAATCAATAGTGACCTAATATTTATGAAAACATAAAATTATGACAATTTAGAAAGAAAAAAAAATGCTTACTTTGTTTTTAGGCTACGTCGTCAGGAATATCTACAATTGCAATTTCTTGATTATTTTCTAGTAGTCTTGAATCTTTCTATCCACAAAAAATATGGAGTAATCCACCCATTAGCCAATTCATAATGATACTTGTGCCACATAGTTGACACGGGAGGTAAGGGAGAATCTAGAGTGAACTCAAGTCTGACAAAGTGACTTGAGTTGATGTAACCACATCTGAGAATCCATTGACTTGGTTTGTAAGATGCTTGTTGACGAAGAGTAAGAAATGTGAGACACTGTTGGCATGATATGGACTACAATAATGTTATAACATGACTAAATAATGTGCTCCATATCTAGCATTGTTATCCAATGTTTATGACACAATAATGTGCCCCATATCTAGCACTGTCATCCAATGTTTAGAGCCAACATTATTATTCCAACAGTGAATGGATTCCTCTAATTCAGTCACATGCTCTTCACCACCCAATACTAGAAAATAATCAATCTTAAAGTATTCAATTCATTTAACAAATCTATCCTCACTTGTTTCTAACCATCATCCCCCATTTCCAAGAGTCCAACAACCACCCGAAACCCACAATGTCCAACTCCTAGGACATCAATGACATTAGCAATAAAAGGAGTTATTGCATCTGGGAAATGTGTTACATACCTCACAGTATTAGAATTTCTAGTCCAATGCACAGTCACCTTCGGTTTTATGGGTTTCCAATTAGAGTGCACTAGAGGCCCTTAAATGGATTGTTGCGAAGACTGGTTAATGACTAGCTTTCTTTGAATTTCCTCAAATGATGTAAGAACATACTCATATCAAGTTGGATTGCACTTAGTTGATTCTTATGGTATCACAATGCTCTTCTTTGCCCTCTTTTTTTTCTTCCTACCTCTTAGATTCACTTTTGTTACTGGCTCAAAGAGGGAAGTTACACTAGGATTAGTCAAGGCTTGTAGGTGCTTCTTTATTTCCACTTTTTGTGTCTTGGTGGACTTGAAAAACATATATATAAGCATGTCAAGCTCCAATTCAATCACAGTCTTATGTGTGTTTTCCTCTACATAGGGACTAATAGTTAACTTTTTCCAATAACTGTGCACATCTAAGGATGGAATATGTCGTCCCTCTCTCATATAAATCAAGATCATTTGAGCACATTGCACTCCTAAGGTCCTTCTGGCAATGTGATTACATGAATCTGGGTCAATCCCAATCCAACCAAATTTTTTGGCTTCTACCTCAATCTTATCAAGTGCAACCGTGGAGACAATGCCAATGAGTTCTTTATACAACGGAGCTCTAAATCGATGTGGAGTCCTTGTCAGACTATCCTCAAAATGATGATTTGATCTCTATCAATTGTAGTTCTAGAAATAGATGAATGGCATTGAAGGAATTAACAAAGCCTTGGACTGATGAATTCAAATGCTTCTTCAACTTGGCTTGACTACTCTCAACTCTATTAGTTGAAGTGTTCCCCAAATGGAAGCATTGATCAATCCATGCTGAAACAAACTAATTTTTATGATTTACAAGCCACGTTTGTCGAAGATAATTCAATGCATTTGGATAAATTATGAATTTCATCTTCATTTGTTGCATATTTTCCTTGTATTCTTCTTCGTCGATGCTCACATGACATAGAACCATGTTGTGTTGAATTTATTCCATGTCTCCTTCGAAAATGACTTTATATAATTTTTTAGGACATTCTTCTCCATATGAACATGACATAATAAATTGGTCAAGATTAGTCACAAAGTACCCAAGGCAATGATATATCCCCAAAAATAGTTCTAAAACAGTTAAGTGCCCAACAACAATTTTCTTCTTTTTCTGATTCCATATAAATTAATGCAACCACAAAAGTTTTTCTCGTAGAAGTCACACCAATTATCTCTAATAGTGGTCATCGGTACTTATTGGTTTTGTACGTGTAATCCATCATAAAAACAAAAAGGAAAGCCTTTGTGTAAGACCCCTCATTAAATTAAAATAAAATAAATAAGGATACTATTATCTTAAGAGTTCTCCTAATATGAATAAAATGATTTTAGAAACTTAGAATTATTATTGAGAGATTGATCATGAAATTTGAGTTTTGAATGAATTGACTTTTAGGTCAAACTTAGTTTTGAATATGTTTAACTTGAAGAATAGTGATTAGGTAAGTTTCTAAATATTTTTAGATCAAGATAAGGTCTCCATTGAATCCAGAAGGTTGATAAACCTTGGGAGAGGTGATATGGGGTATATTAGAAGTGAGGAAGTATATTTCGGAGTTAAAACACATTCTAGAGAGAATTTGGGTAAAAAGGATTTTGGACACTGTCTAGTGTTTTGATCATAACGTTTTATTCTTAAGTCCATTTGATCTGAACTTTTGAAAGTAAATAGTAGACTTCTAGGGCTACGAAAGTGTAGTTCACGAAAATTCTGCAATTCGACCTCTAAATAGGCTAAAATTGCACTGGAAGTTTTAGCAAACAAAGTGTACTGGTATTTTGAACTCCAGAAGCTAAATAGTATCGGTACACAGTACCGGTACGCTAGGTAAAACCCAGTTCGACCCAATTTTGGGTTTTGTCTTCGTTTCTCACCCTATAAATACATTAGGACGCCTTCTTTAACCCCATTTCAACACTTATAACCCTAGAAAGTCCTAGAGAGAAATAAAGTAGGGGAAAAACAAGAGATTAAGAGTGGATTCAACTTGGGACAAAGATCAAATCTTCTACATTTCTTCCCAAATTACAAACAAAGTAGGGGTTTTCTTCCATTCTTGTCCATTGATGCTAGGGCTAATATATATGTATGTTTTGACTCCTAATCTTATGTATTTGCTATGAGTTCTTTGTTTCTTGGTCTTCTTGCAATTATTATCATGTTTTAAACAAAGTTAGGGTTCAATACCCATGAAATCTCTTTTTCTTGATTTAAAACCCTAGTTTTCAAAAGGATGGATTTTCCTTTTGATTCTTCCTTGGTTCTTGATTTCAAAATCTTAGTGCTTTGTGTTGAGTAATAAAATGATATTGATGATGATACCTTGCATTTTCTTCAATGTTCTATTGAAATAATACATGTGAAAATTTGTAGATTGTTGAAATTACTTGTGCTCTTGGGAAAACCTAGGGAATTGGGGGTTTTGGAAATTGTTTGTTATTAATGGAATTATTGGTATTGTACCTCTTATGTGGTTGTTTGGATAAACATGAGCTATGATTGACCGGGTATCATGGAGTGGGTAAACATCTCCTTACTCTGTGCAAGTTTAGACATATCCTACCACTCGTAGTAGGGTTAGTGCCTTGCGAGGATCAAACCACTATTAGCTCACAGGTGTCGTGTCAGAGGATTATTATACTAATGTCTGGGTTGGATTCGTCACTGCCATTGTGTTGGCACACTCCCTTCCCCAAAGGTTGGATATCTTTGCGAGGATTTGTATTTATGGATATGTGGAACATGATGTTTTCGATGGTGACCATGCTAGATCTTACTTCATACCTGAGATACGAATACAATGGTGGGTTATTGTTCATTGTACCAAAAATGGTTACTACTAGAATCTTGGGAAGTATGGAATTCTGCAAGAACTTGGGAGAAACAGTTTATGGTGGAATGGATTATTAGTCGTATATTACAGTGGTGTGTTATTGTTCATTATACCAGAAAATGGTTTCTACAAGAATCTTGGAAAGTATGGGATTCCATAAGGACTTGAGATAAACGATTTATGGTGGAATGAATTATTAGTTGTATATTGGTTTCACTTATGCATTAAATTACTGTTGTTGCTTAAACTTGAGATCTGTTTAATTGTCCCTATTTTATTTCAAAATTCATATATGCTATTTGTGAAAGGTGACCGACCGTTTTTATATACTTTTCTAAACCTTGTTCGAGTATGGGAGAAATGTTGCTACAGAGCTTAGTGCTCACCCTCTACAAATAATATTTTTCAGATTATGTCCTAGAGGAGGAGTTGCGAATGGTGAACCGGCACACTGGGAGACTCCTATAGAAGAGAACGTGGATCTCGAGGTGGACGCTTAGAACAACATTATCTTTTTTCTAGACTAGGAAATTCATTTTTGAAACATTGTGAAGTCTAGCTTTCTTTTGTAATTCCGCTGCGTTATGATAGTTACATTTTTGGGATGTAAATGCCATGGTTCAGCATATCCATTCGGGTAATGTTGTAAATATTTTATGGAAGATGAATGAAGTCCCATTTATTTGTGGATTATATTAGTGCTCTCATAATATGAATGGTTTTAAATTGTAATGCCATCCAAGGTGGTTTTTGGGGTGTTACACTTTGTGAGTTAAGTTAATGTTGGATGTGCCCAAAATAGATATTTCACTATCTGAGTCACTGGTTCACTATGATGATGCTCCACATAACCATACTCATGAATTCTTTTAAACAACTGTTGCATGTGCGTACATCCGGTTGTTTCAACTATTCTCAATTTCAACTGATTATTGTAAATGGTTTTTAGCAATGAAGCATTGCTTGTATCCCTCATCTTTAGGTGACATGATATGTCATGTAGATGACACTGTGCAACACAAAATCGAGCATTAATCATGTGTAATACAAATATTTTCAATAGCGTACAAATATTTCAAGTAGCAACTTATTTTTCTTTTTTTTAGTTAATGCCATTTTAAATCAATTTAGACCCACAATTAATATTTAAAAAATTTGACAAAGTTTTCTTTAAAAATAGAACACAAAAAAAAATATATCAACCTCTTGTACAGATCTTCTTATTATTAAGAAACACTTGAATTTAAAGAAAACACGATCCAATTCATTTATCAAGTTCAGTATCACAACCCAATTCTAGTGTAACAAAACATTTATCAACTACTACAACAACATAATAAATCAACAATAGAATAAAATTCAACTTTATCCATCTCTGCATATATCAAATCCAACCCTCAATTCCAAATGCACACATTTAATTAACATTCATATCAGCTCCCATATAAAAATTGCTACAACAAAAGTCTCAAGTCCAAACAAAACTAAAACAAATCAAGATGATTGGTTCAATTGATCTTGTACTTATGCCTAAGGAGGCTGAGCAACAAAAGGCAAAAATTTCAACCTATATACACAATTTATTTTCATAACCAAAAAGGCTACTAAAGGTCTCACTATTACATAGTTTTGCCTAACACAACCATTTACCAACTAACGCAATTATGTAAACGAATTCCATATCAATATATGAATTCATTACATAAACAAGATATTCATGTTACTTGCACCCAAGAATACTCAATGTTTAAATACTCTATGCAATTAACAATTAACAAAATAAAGAAGATAAAAGCAGTGCATATAACTCTACCTAGCCTAACCTCTTAACTATCATATGTGAGTAATCTTTGAACATGAACTATACAAATGCTAAAAGCAAGCATAAAAATAGAAAGAGATCTCATCTCAATAGTTTACACATTGCTTTTAAACACCTTACACTATTAAACACCAAAGTACCTTATAGACTGTTGATGGGCTTTTTTTTAACTCATATAAAAAAGTTAAATAATTAATCACTTGTTTTTTAATGTAGAAGAACACTGTGACAAATTACCAGTCTTGTTGATATTATTGTCTTTCTTAATCTAAGCTACAAACAACAACTTGATGTTGCAATTTAGATGTATCCATAGTTGAAACCTCTACCAAAGAATCCTCCAATGGAATAAAAAGTAGATGAGATGTTATAGAAATGAGATAAAAGATGAGATTTCTTCACTCTGACAAATGGAATTTTTTTCTTCACTCTAACATTTCATCGACAACCTAAAACGCAAGGCGTTAGTTTCTGAATTTATACTTTATCAGGGTCCATTTTTCTTCTCTTTGACATTTTTTCAACCACATAGTATGCATAAAAGGTAAAGGGTGGAAGCATTAATATCAAGGACTTGAACATTTGATAACTAATGAGGACAAACTCAAGAAAGTAATCATGAGGAGATCAATCAATACCTTTCTCCAATATTATCCATTCTTCACCACCACTAATAATGAAAAACACATAATAACGAAAGGTGTTCTATGAAAATAAAATCACCATTCTAATTTTGTGAAAATAAAAAAACTATGAAAATAAAAATTTGAAACCTTTGAATGCACACACTTTAGAGGTTTCAGTAAATGAGTTTATGAAAAGGAAAGCTATGAAAAATCCTAAAAAAAGACTAACATCTCAATATGTTAGTATAGAGACGAGCAAAGTCTCACAAATAAGCCCCTAAACTTTCTCTTGCATTTAGTTTTCTTGGGCAGCACTTAGTTGAAATCACAAAATTCAAATACAACCACAAAAAGAGAAGATTAGGTTCACTCTTTTGCAAACATCTGAAAATCCACAAAATATAAACAAAAAAATAAAACCCAAAACATCAAGAAAGTAATACCCCAATATGGGCAATCTTGGATGTTCCATAGCTCTATAGGATGGGTAGAGTGCATGTTTGCGCAAATATATATGTGTGTATTGTGTGGGTGCCAGTACTGAAGGGGGAGGGAATGGGAACTTTGGCACACAATTGATTACCTTAGTGAATTTAAATTTCTGAGAACCTCGCTATTTTCATGTCTCAAACATTTTTTCGAACATCTAACATGGATCAAGAAAGAGAAAGTGTTGGAGATATGAAGAAAAATCCAAATACAATACAATAAACAATGAAACAAACCCATAAGTAAAACATATCCACTAACCAAACAACTAATAAAAATTTAACACAATAGATATCCTTGAAACATAGAATTAGAAAACAATTAGAGCAAATAAATCATTGTTCGTCAGAGAGAATAAAATCTTGCAATTATTCAAAGGGAACAAAAATAAAAAAGAATCAATACTTTGATGTGGATGTGCAAGCTTCACTAATCGAGAAAAATGCATATATAGCAAAAATCTCATGTTCTGATTATGTCATGATCACATTATAAGATTCTCTAATAAAATGATTGAAAACAAATTCAAAACTTGCAATGGAACCATTCCCCAATCTATTGATACAACCATGAAAAAAAAAATTCATATCAAAAACCAATAAACGCATGAAGAACCATATCAAAGTACATGGGTTCTCACATTTAAAGAAATTCATGCTCTTCTACCAAAGAAATGCACAAATTGTGTGACCATAAAAACACACCAAAATAAGTTGAACACATCAAATCAAATTAACCCCCAATTTTTTTGATCCACCTTCCTTTCACATAATTTATGCATGTGCAATACATAAAAAGCATAATTTTATATATCAAAGAAACTAATCTAACATCAAAATTCCAAGTAATCTAACATTAAGCTTTCTATATGTACAATAAAACATGTTTTCAACAACCAATCAAACCAAGGCTTTTTCCATTAGCCCCCAAGAATTGCACAACCAAAACACATCAAAATACCAAAACCAAACAAAATCTAGAGATTGGGAAAGTATTTTTCTCAATCATTTCAACAAACATGTCATGTGCGGTGTGTGTATGTGTGCTGAGAGTTTGCTTATGTTCTGGGTGTGCTGAGTATGTACGTGTTCTCTATATGTGGGTGTGTTTGATGTGTTGTAGAGAAGATAAAAAGGAAGAGAAAGAGAAGAGAAGAGGGGGAAAGAAAAGAATGTGTGTGGGCGTGAGAAAAGCGAAAGAGAAAGAACAGAAGTAGAGAGAAGGAGACTAACCGAATTTTTTAATTTTTCAAAGTGTCTATGTGGTTGTGGGGTGGATTGCGCAGATGGGGAAGAAGGGGGTGGATTATGTCTGTGCGTGAGAGAGAGAGAGAGAGAGAAAGAGAGAAATAGAGGAGGAAGAAGGGGAGAGCTGGATGGGGGGTTTGTTTAGAATGTGTGTGTGTGTGTGAGAGAGAGAGAGAGAGAAGCAAATAATAGGGATACTTGGGGGTGGTGATCTTGTTGGGCTATAGAGGTGTCTTTCTGATGAGCATAACAAAGAGAGAGGAGAGAGAAGAGAGAAAGAGAGTTTAAGGAGTGAAAATAGGGAAAGAGGGATGAAGTAAGTGGTATGTGGGTGGCATGGTGCTAGTTTCTGTCAAAGGAGTGAGGGCAGTGATATGAGGGATGATGGAATGGATTTAGGGGAGAAAATATGTCTGGGATAAAAATTCAAATGCCTAGCTAATCAAAGGAGTAAGGGTAGTGATATGAGGGATGATTAGATGGATTTAGGGGGGAAATGTGTGTGGGATAAAAATTCAAATGCCTATCTAATTTATTATATAGATGTAACCAAAAAATTGTAAAGTTTACGTAAAATCCGGGTAAATTTAAACTTTTTCAAAAAAAAAAGGGCAAAATAGTAATTTTTCACTATTATGCGGGTTTAAAATACATATTTTATAGAGATCGGATGGAACAACAGACTTTACCGTTGAATTCGCATCACGAAATCGAGCTACCATGTCAATTTTTGTCAAATTCTAAGATAGTCAAATTTTGCACATTTTACAAGATAATTGGGTGACGAATGAACTTTTAAACGTCCTCAAAAATAAAATTATAAAATTATTTATAATTGAGTAAAGTTCAAATAAAAATTATTTGTTCAAATAAAAATTATTTGGACTGAAATCGGGATTTAATTAAGTCATTTCGGGTTAAAAACGGACGCGAAAGTAGTAAACGTGCGGGACAATGTGGACCGCACAATTAAGAAGTATAAATAGGGCTAAATATCTGAAAAATCAGATATTCTCACCCCTTATTCAGCTGATTTTAGACGTTGAAGAGAAGAGAAATGAGAAAAGAGGGAAAAACCTAAAATTCTACTTTACTTTTGCAATCCAAAGAGTTCTGTCAATCGAAATTCGTCGGACCAAGAACTAAAATTGGTCTACGCAATGAGGGCTACGTGTACGTACCAAGAACAAATTGTTTCACCAAAGATCCAAAAGGAGACTTTGGAGAAATCAAGAGTTTTGAGGCTAGGGAGGTGCCTAGAAGCTTTCTCCCACTCGTATCACACTCCAAGAGGTAGGGTTTCTCCTACTTTGGTTCACTTTCTTACCTAGGGTGTATTTGGAATGGGGTAAGGGTATCGAATAACCTAGGTCATTGACTATGGTTATGAAAATGTGTAAATGGGTATGGAATTTGCCTAGACCAATTCCTAGTTACGTTGGCATAGGAAATTAATTGGGTGATTTTCTTGGAATTTGATATTTTGGGCATGCTATATGTTTTATATTATGCTTTGGAATGAGGTGGAAATTCTTGTGTGATAACATGAATTGTTGCCTTGAAGGTTTTTGCCAAAATGCCTATGTCTAAATCAAGTTGTTATGACATAATGATGTATAATATGCTTAGAAAAGGTGTTGGAAAGAAATGTTAATATGTGCTCATTGAGATATTGACATTGTAATAATTTATGAAATTTATATGCTTATGATATGAATTTTCATGGAACATGTAGACATGTGGTTTAAATTGCTCATTGACATACATTACATATTGAGTATGACAGAGACATTACAATGGTGCACTACATTGCACTTGCACGAGGAATACGCATCCATGGCCATGAGTATGGGTGTGTGTGTGCATGGTTGGATTAATCACCAAACTTAGTGTTTGATGGGTGGGCTCGGGAAAGTAGGGTTGAATATCCTACTGAGTCGTACAGTTGCATATGTGAAAAACTTGTGTCGGGTAAAGCAAGAAGGGCTAGACACTCCCTTGGGGGAAAGGCCTGGCTACTTGGTTCATACACTTCCCTGTGGTGAAATTCCAGAAAAGTGTAATGGCGTATGGAGCCAGTCAGTGTAATTCCGGAATCCGATACCCAACAAAGACACATGATTTTGTAATACAAAGATTTCATTTGATGGAAAACATCCATGAATGAAGTGGTTTTATAAATATATAGTTGGTGTTTCAAAAATCATCATTGGATGTATTTCATCAACGATAACGGTTTTACACTTACATTGCATAGTGTAGTAAGAGCCGGTGACGGCTCGGGTTGATGTGCATGAATGAGTCTCATCTCATTCATGGCGTGACATGATAGATTCCAACATAAATTTCATATTCTTGCAGTGGAATGGATATTGGTTGTAAGTTGTTGCCTGTATACATTCATATGCACTTAGGTGGAGAGTAGCCTCTATAGGAAATATTCTACTGGGCGTTGGCTCACCCTATACAGGAAACATTTCAGGTATAGAGCATATTCTAGTGGATGACACACATTCGGGGCCTCAAGAGTGAAGAAGAACCTGGTTGTGGCTCTTGAACCAAGTTTTATGCAAAACTTTTGGCTGAATTCCAATTTGACATTTAAATTGTATGGAATGGGTTGTAATAGGCTTGTGTGAATCATGTATAATGTATAAAATATCTTTATACATGTTTGGGATGAATTTGGAAAGGTTTTGATTGGATTAGAAATCAAAAATTGATGAAACAAGAAAAAATGGACTCAGCGTAGAGGTACGGCGGGGTCTAGAGAGTTCAGCATACCGGTACGGTGAGGTCCAGTGAGCCATGCGTACCGGTACACTTTAGCAGATTTTGAAATTTTTTTTAATTTTCTTCCAAGGTCTTGGGCTATGCATCCTTTAGTTCCAATGATACAAATGGACCTTAAATGAGATATATTGGGGTACATAGAATATCGCTAGTATTAAATGATTAATGGAACACGGGTGTTTTGTGTAATGAAACATTCTGGTAAAAAGGGAATAATATTAGCGTGATGTCGGATCAAGCGGCACTCATGGGCATTTCTACGAGTTAATGGACTGTCAACGGGACTCCCGGTTTTTAGGGGCATCACAACTTGATATCAGAGCCAAGGTATACAAATTACCTAGGGCTTGATGGGTATTGGGTTTAGACCATTGCATGCATCATACATTTCATCTTATGTGCTTACATTTTGTTACATGATTACGTGCTATGTGATTATGTGAATGATATACATGGTAAAATGTATATGAAAAGGGACACTAGGGTTAGAAAACATAACCTTAGCGATCGGAACAAGAATAAACGGGATGGTTTATTGTACAAATGTTTACTAGTGGGTGGCATAGACTCTACTAGGGAAACAATGAGATAAATCTCAATGTTTCAAGTTTGATCCCTACCTTGGGATGTTATGTGAATGTTCTATTTTCATCTGGCATATGTGTAGATGGCAACTAGAGGAAGGGGACATCGGGGTGGACGAAACAATAACCAACCACCACCGGCTTTTGACCAACAAGCCTTAGTAGAGGCTATTGGTACGGCGACTGCTACCATAGCATAGGCTAGTGCTACGGCAACCACTATTGCATAGACTGGTGCAAGTGGAGGACAAAGAGGCTCAAGCAACCTCCAGAAGTTCAAGGCACATCAGCCTCCGACCTTCATGGGAGGGACGGACCCTATGCTGGCTGACCATTGGTTCCGGCAAGTTGATAAGGTATTGACGGCTATGGAGATCACCTCTGACGCCACCAAGATAACCCTAGCAACATTCCAGCTAGAGGGGGAATCCCAATTGTGGTGGGATTGGGTAAAGGACTACAAGAATTTGGAGGCTATGACTTGGGTATAGTTTATGGAGCTCTTCATAGGAAAGTACTTCCCAGTGGCCGCAAGACATGCAAAGGCCTAGAAGTTTTTAGACTTGAGACAAGGAATGATGTCAGTGATGGAATATGTGGCTAAGTTCACGAAATTAGCACGTTTCGCCAATGATTATGTGGCCACAGACTTGGCCAAAGTGAGGAAGTTCGAGGATGGATTGAAGTTGTCCATCCGAGGCAAAATTGTGGGTCTTCTCCTGCAAGACTTGGACTCGATGGTCGCCACAACTATGGCCATTGAGAGGGAAGTGGATGATGCACGAAACATCCAAGAAGCGGGTGTAAAGGAAAAGAAGAATGAGGGTCAATCATCTTCTTCTAGCTCGAGGAAAAAGTAGAGGACTTCTACTCCATAAGGGTTCCAAGGATAAGGTCGTGACTATCAAGGCCAAGGCCAAGGTCAACCCTCCCAAGGTGAGAGAAATTGGAGACTGTCCTATCAGGCAGGCCAAAGGACATGTTATCATTGCAATCAACCGGGACATATAAGGGGAGATTATCCTCAACGACAAGGATCCCAAAGCTATGGGACATCTCAGTCCCACACTTCGGTGGGCAACCAAAGACTCAATACATTCCTCCCTACCCCACCATGGGCCAGGGGAGCCAGTATCAATTCCAGGGCGTTGCACAAGGCCCTACTACTTCTCGTGCAGGAACTCTGCAATCAGGCCAGACGGGCCAGGGCATGGGTCGAGGTCAGGGCCAGGGCTCACAAGCTGAGACTTTGGGATCCCAGGGGCATGTCTACGCCATGGTGCCACAGACTGAGCTAGCAGATTCATCGGTGATACAGGGTACATTCCTACTCTCTCGCTTATGGGCTAGAGTGTTATTTGATTCTAGTGCATCGCATTCATTTATTGTTGCATCATGTGTGAAAGACTTGGGCTTAGAGGTTAAGACCTTGGAAAAGCCACTGCATGTGAGTTCTCTCCTCGGAGCTAGGGAGAGAGTTGATCAAATATGTCGGAACTGTGAGTTAGAGATCTGAGGGATTCTACTCATCGTGGACCTTAGGGTCATGGACATGTCGGAGTTTGATGTGATCCTCGGAATGGATTGGTTGGCAGCACATAGGGTCATCATTGATTGTGATAGGAAGAGAGTCATTGCTTACACACCTGATGGTGTCTATTTTAAGTTCCAAGGGAAAAAGCATGATGTTTTACCCCAAGCCGTGTATGACTCTAGATGGCACGAACAGTTATTAGGTTGGCTCGCAAGCCTTACCCTGGAGGACAAGGCGAGACAAGAGTTGGGTCTACCTCAGGTTGTATGTGAGTATGAGGATGTTTTTTCGAATGAACTACCAGGATTGCCTCCCCATAGGGATGTAGACTTTACCATTGAGTTGCATCCGGGTACATCTCCCATCTCTACGACTCCACATAGGATGGCACCAGCTGAGTTGCAAGAACTTAAGGTCCAATTGCAATAATTGTTGGACAAGGGCTTCATTTGGCCGAGCACTTCACCTTGGGGAGCTCCAGTGTTGTTTGCCAAGAAGAAGGACAAAACCCTTCGACTATGCATAAACTAGCGGCAGTTGAATAGGGTTACTATCAAGAAAAGATACCCTTTGCCGAGGATTGATGACTTGTTTGATCAGTTGAGAGGAGCGCAGGTCTACTCCAAGATAGATCTCTGCACTGGTTACCATCAGTTGAGGGTTAGGGAGACAGATATCCCTAAGACAACATTTAGGACGTGGTATGGGCATTTCGAGTTCACAGTAATGTCATTCGGGTTAATGAATGCTCCAGCGGCATTCATGGATCTCATGCATAGGGTGTTTCAGCCTTACCTAGATCAGTTTGTTATAGTCTTTGTTGACAACATTTTGATCTACTCCAAGTCTAAGGAGGAGCATGAGGCACTTGAGGATCATTCTCCAGATGTTGAGATCATCAGTTGTACGCCAAGTTCAACAAATGTGAATTTTCACTTATGGAGGAGAAATTTTTGAGACATGTGGTGTCGGCTTCGGGTGTAGTCGTGGACCCGGAGAAGGTTGAAGCAATTATAAATTGGGAGAAGCCGAAGTCAGTCTTTGAGATACGCAGTTTCTTGGGATTAGCAGGGTACTATAAGAGTTTCATTGAGGACTTCTCTTGATTAGCTGCTCCTACGACTAAGTTGACTCGGAAAGAGGTCAAGTTTGAGTGGAATGATGCTTGTGAGAAGGCATTCCAGGAGTTGAAGAGGAGTTTTACATTAGCTCCTATTCTGATAGTTTCGGAAAGGAGACAGAGGTACACAGTGTATTGTGATGCCTTGAAGGGCGGACTCGGTTGTGTATTGATGCAATCTGTGGCTTATGGTTCTCGGCAGTTAAAGAATTAAGAGCAGAATTACCCCACACATGACATGGAGTTGGCAGCCATTGTCTTTGCCTTGAAGGCTTGACGCCACTATTTATACGGTAAGCAGTTTGAGGTATTTTTGGACTACAAAAGTCTGAAGTACATCTTTACACAACGGGACCTCAATATGAGGCAACGCAGGTGGATGGAATTTCTGAAGGATTATGACTTCACTTTGTATTACCATCCCAGTAAGGCAAATGTGGTGGCTCATGCACTCAGCAGGAAGTCCCAGGGAGTCTTGGCAAGTGTGGATTCCTAGGAGTGACAAATGCTCGAGAATGTGGGACAGTTCGGGCTACACTATGGAGATCAGACTCAAGGTACTTTGGGAAGTTTAGTGGCTACACCTTCCCTACTAAGTAGAGTAATTGAGTCCCAGGGATAGGATACAGAGATATCATCCATCAGGGACCAAGTACGGTTGGTACAGATGATGAGGGCTAGGCCATTCACTCAGATGGTAGTCTTCGATTTAGGGGAAGGATTGTGGTTCCCCAGTCTACATAGTTGAGAGAGGAGATTCTCAGAGAATTCCATTGCTCCTAATTTGTAGTGCATCCAGGTGACACGAAGATGTACCATGATCTTTGTCGCCAGTATTATTGGAGCGGGATGAAGAGAGACGTTGGAGATTTTGTTAGCCGATGTCTCACGTGTCAACAGGTCAAGGCTGAACACCAAAGACCAACAGGATTACTCTAGCCTTTGGGGGTAACTAAGTGGAAGTAGGAGCATGTCACAATGGATTTTGTGACCCACTTGCCACGGACATCGTGGGAACATGACGTGGTGTGGGTGATTGTGGACCGGCTTACAAAGTCGGCACATTCTTTAGCTATGCAGATGACCTTCAGCTTGGAGAAATTCTGCAGGTTGTATATACGAGAGATTGTTCGATTGCATGGGGTGCCTGTATCTATAGTATCGGATCAGAATCCCAAGTTTATGGCTTATTTTTGGGAGAGTTTCCAACGAGCCATGGGGACACAGTTGATGATGAGCACTGATTTTCATTCCCAGACAGACGGTCAGTCTGAGAGGACTATCCAGACGTTAGAGGATATGCTACGGGCATGCGTCCTAAATCTCAAGGGTAGCTAGGAAGATCACTTGCCCTTGGTAGATTTTGCCTACAACAACAGTTACCAGACGAGTATACAGATGTCATCCTATGAGGCATTATATGAGAGGCCGTGTTGATCTCCGGTTTGTTGGACGAAGGTAGGAGAGAGACCCTCTACGGGTCCAGATTTGATTAGAGACACCTCTGAGAACGTGGATTTGATACAAAAATGTCTTCTCACGGCTCAGAACCAGTAGAAGAACTATGCTGACAGACGACAGTGACCTCTAGAGTTTGAGGTGGGTGATCCTGTCTTCTTGAAGGTGATGCCTAAGAGAGGAGTGGTTAGGTTTGGTAAATGGGAAAAGCTGTCGTCGAGGTATATCGGGCCCTTCGAGGTACTTGAGAGGGTTGGTGCAGTTGCTTATTGGTTGGCGTTACCACCAAATTTATCGGGTGTTCATGCGGTATTCCATGTCTCTATACTTCGGAAATACACCTCGGATCTGATTCATGTGGTGGATTGGGGAGAGCTTGTGGTTGATGCTGATGGGACCTTTGAGGAGGGACCGTTGCACATCATGGATAGTTGGGATCAAGTTTTGCGAGGCAAGACTGAGACTAGTGAAGGAGTTGTGGCAACACCAGGGAGTGGAAAAGGCAACATGGGAGGGTGAGGATACCATACGTACTAGTTATCCTTTCCTATTCAAGGATGGAGGTACATTATTATAGTCTTGTAGTATTGCATGACTGTTGCATATGCATGTGTTTGAATGTGTATGTATGTGTGAATTTTGGAGACGAAATTCTTCTAAAGGGGGAAGAATGTAAAACCCGGGTAAATTTAAACTTTTTCAAAAAAAGGGTAAAATAGTAATTTGCCACTATCATGAGGGTTTAAAATGCATATTTTATAGAGCTCGAATGGAACAATGGACTTCACCATTGGATTCGCATCGCGAAATCGAGCTATCATGCCAATTTTCATCGAATTCCGACATAGTCGAATTGGGTGACGAATGAACTTTTAAACGTTCCCAAAAATAAAAATTATAAAAATTCCTTATAATTGAGTACAATTTCAAATAAAAATTAATCGAGATTTAATTAAGTCGTTTCGGGTTAAAAACGGATCCAAAAGTAGTAAACATGTGAGGCAATGTGGACCGCGCAATTAAGAAGTATAAATAGAGCTAAATATCTAAAAAATTAGATATTCTCACCCCAGATTTTGAAGAGAAGAGAAGGGAGAAAAGAGGGAAAAACCTAAAATTCTACCTTTCTTTTGCGATCCAAGGAGTTCCGTCGGTCGGAATTCATCGAACCAAGAACTAAAGTTGGTCTACGCAACGAGGGCTACGCGTACGTACCAAGAACATAGGGTTTCACCGAAGATTCAAAAAGGGACTTTGGAGAAATCAAGAGTTTTGAGGCTAGGGAGGTGCCTAGAAGCTTTCTCCCACTCGTATCACGCTCCAAGAGGTAGGGTTTCTCCTATTTTGGTTCACTTTCTTACCTAGGGTGTATTTGGAATGGAGTAAGGGTATGGAATAACCTAGGTCATTCACTATGGTTATGAAAATGAGGAAATGGGTATGGAATTTGGCCTAGACCAAATCCTAGTTACATTGGCATAAGAAATTTGTGACACCCCTAAAACCGGGGGTCCCGTTGACCTCCCATCAACCCACATAAATACCCGTGATTGTCGCATAACCCGACATCACGTCTATCACATCCCTGAAATCGAGATTACAACCCATGTGTGGATCCATGTTTCCTTTAATTCATTTAATCCTATTGAGGTTCAACATACTCTAATGTATCTTATTTAAGGTCCATTTGAGTCATTAGAACCAAAGAACACATAGCCCAAAAGTATGACAATGTATTTTAAATTTTGGATTTTTGGAAAACCTTCCGGTAGGTTTTCATTCACCTTTCGGAAGGTTCACCTTCCGGAAGATTCTCTCAACCTACCGGAAGATTTAGCATACTAGAACCCTATCTTGAAGACAGAAGTGTCGACCTTTCGGAATGTGTGTTAAACCTTCCGGAAGAAGTTGCACACTGTATTCCCTTATTTTATAAAAATGTGAAGACCTTCTGGAAGGTTAGAATGGACCTTCCGGAAGGTTTCACCCACTGTCCAACAATTTTCCTTCTCTGTCCAAACCTTCTGGAAGGTTTTGTTGCGACCTTCCGAAAGGTTTTGCTCAGAATTGTTTGTTTCACCTATTTTTTTCATTTTCAATCCACCCAAAACCTTTCCAAATCCATCTCAAACATGTATAATAACATTTTCTACATTATACATAATCCATACAAGTTCTATCACATGCATTTACATAATTTATATGTCAAAATGGCATTTAGCCAAAGTTTTACAAAAAGTGTTTCCAAAAGCCATAATCCAGCTTTTCTTCACCCTCGAGACCCCGAATGCGAGTCCTCTCCCAGTACGAACCCCGAACTTGAAATGTTTCCCGTATAGGGTGAGTCAACGCCCAATAGAATATTTCCTATGGAGGCTACTCCCCAACCTAAGTGCATATGCAATATTCATATACAACATTTTCCAACAACAATCATTCCAACTAATATTTATGAAAATCAATGTTAGAATCAACATGTCATGCCATGATATGAGATGAGACCCACTCATGCAATTTAACCCCGAGCCTTCACCGACTCCCACTACACAATGCAATGTGCATATGTAATGAATCCGTCAATTGGCGAAAAATGCATCCAATGATTGTTTAAAATAAAAGTGATGCATTTGTAAAACCAAATCATTGTGGATGTTACCCATTGAATGGATATTTTTATAAAATAAAATCTTGTGTCCTTGTTGGGTAACGGATTTTGGAATCTCGCCGCCGGCTCCGTATGCCTATCTACACTTGTTGGACTTGCACCGACAGAGTGTATGAACCAGTAGCCGGGCCTTGCACCTGAGGACGTGTCTAGCCCTTCTTGCTATACCCGACACAAGTTTTCTTTTCATGCAACCGTGGAACTCTGTTGAACCTTGGTCCAACGGTGCCGAGCCCACTTGTCATCCACCGAGGATGGTGTTTGACCCAAACCATGCACTCACACCCATGAAATGCGATGTGTTCTCTGTGCATATGCAATGTAATGGACCATTACACTACCAACATCATGCTCAATGTAATGAATGCCAATGAGCAATTTTAACAATTATTTTCACATTTCATAGCCAATCATATCATAAGCATATAATTGCCAATTTTCGTCACCATGTTAATACTTCAATAAACACATATCAACATTTCTCATGGTAATTTATATCCTAAGCATATAATTGCCACAACAGTCATGATGCTAACATGTTAACAACATATCATTCCATTCATACTCAACAACAATTCCCAAGCATGCTATTACGTAACACATACCCATAGCATACTTCCTTCACTAAAACATAATATAAACACATAACGCCGATATTCCATGGAAATACACTAGGGAATTCCACAATTTCATTCCAAGCTAGGAATTTAATTTGAAACATTTCTCTACCCAATTCGAGATAGCATTTACTCTACCCGTTTCCAAGACCCATTTCGCTAATCTCAACCACAATAGGAAAATCATATATAACTATACCACCCCACCCATCACATATAACACCATGAGTTATAAAATACACCCAAATAAGAAGGAACCCTACCTCTTGAAGCGTAAACCCACTTGGTAGAAGCCCTCAAGACTCAAATTCTTGCCCCAAACCCTTGATTCCAGCAAGATTGCTTTTGAAATTCTGGTGAAATCCCTCGTTTTTGGTAGGTAGGTGTAGCCCTTGATGAGGAGACCGACTTTTGTTCTTGCCCCGAGTGGATTTGAGCACCGTAGCCTTATAGATCGGAGAGAGAAGGTAGAGTTTCCCTCACTTTCCCCCTCTTTCTCTCAACGTTTGGAGGCCAGCTAAAGAATGGGGGAAAATCTGATTTTCCCCCTATTTATACTCTTAGAATACATAGCCCACAACGCGCCACACGACCCTCTTTTTTTTGGGTCTGTTTTTGTCCCGAAACGACTTAATTTCGACCTGGTTCAAGTTCAAAATATATTTATTTTAACTTGTCTTAAATTATTTTTGAACTTTTAAAATTTTATCAAAAATTCTGTTTTTAGGTCACCCGAGACTCGATTGTCTCGTAAAACGTAAAAAATCTGACTATCTCAAAATTCGATGAAATTTGACGTGATAACTAGATTTCATAAGACGAATCCAGCGGTGAGGTTTGTTTCATCATCCGAGATCTAAAAAAAACTCAGGTTTTCATTCCGTACTATAGCGACAAAATTACCGTTTTACCCTTATTTACAAAAGTTTAAATTTATTGGATTTTACAAAATTACTTGTGTAATTTCCTTGGAATTTGATATTTTGGGCATGCTATATGTTTTATATTATGCTTTGGAATGAGGTGGAAATTCTTGTGTGATAACATGAATTGTTACCTTGAAGGTGCTGGCCAAAATGCCTATGTCTAAATCAAGTTGTTATGACATAATGATGTATAATATGCTTAGAAAAGATGTTGGAAAGAAATGCTAATATGTGCTCATTCAGATATTGACATTGTAATAATTTATAAAATTTATATGCCTATGATATGAATTGTCATGGAATATGTAGACATGTCGTTTAAATTGCTCATTGGCATACATTGCATATTGAGTATGACATAGACATTGCAATGGTGCACTACATTGCATTTACATGGGGAATACGCATCCATGGCCATGAGTATGGATGTGTGTGTGCATGGTTGGTTAATCACCAAACTTGGTGTTTGATGGGTGGGCTCGGGAAAGTAGGGTTGAATATCCTACTAAGTCGCACGGTTACATATGTGAAAAACTTGTGTCGGGTAAAGCAAGAAGGGCTAGACACTCCCTCGGGTGAAAGGTCCGGCTACTTGGTTCATACACTTTCCCGTGGTGAAATTCCAGAAAAGTGTAATGGGGTACGGAGCCATTTTGTATGATTCCAGAATCCGATACCCAACAAAGACACATGATTTTGTAGTACAAAGATTTCATTTGATAGGAAACATCCATGAATGAAGTGGTTTTATAAATATATAGTTGATGTTTTAAAAATCATCATTGGATTTATTTCATCAATGATAAAGATTTTACACTTGCATTGCATAGTGTGGTAAGAGCCGGTGAGGGCTCGGGTTGATGTGCGTGAGTGAGTCTCATCTCATTCATGGCATGACATAATAGATTCCAACATGAATTGCATATTCTTGCATTGGAATGGATATTTGTTGTGTGTTGTTGCATGTATACATTCATATGTACTTAGGTGGGGAGTAGCCTTTGTAGGAAATATTCTACTAGGCGTTGACTCACCCTATACGGAAAATATTTCAGGTACGGGGCATATTCTGATGGATGACACACATTCGGGGCCTCAAGAGTGAAAAAGAGCCAGGTTGTGGCTCTTGAACAAGTTTTATGTAAAACTTTTGGCTTAATTCCATTTTGACATGTAAATTGTATGAAATGGGTTGTAATAGGCTTGTGTGAAACATATATAATGTAGAAAATTTCTTTATACATGTTTGGAATGAATTTGAAAAGGTTTTGATTGGATTGGAAATCAAAAATTGATGAAAGGGAGAAAAATGGACTCAGTGTACCAGTACGACGAGGTTCAGAATGTTTAGCATACCGGTACGGTGAGGTCAGTGACCCATGCGTGCCAGTACGCGTACCAGTACACTTTAGCAGATTTTGAAATTTTTTTTAATTTTCTTCCAGGGTCTTAGGCTATGCATCCTTTAGTTCCAATGATACAAATGGACCTTAAATGAGATATATTGGGTACATAGAACCTCGATAGTATTAAATGATTAATGGAACATGGGTGTTTCGTGGAATGAAAAATTCCAGTAAAAAGGGAATAATATTAGCGTGATGTTAGATCAAGTGGTACTCACGGGCATTTTCGAGGGTTGACGAGTTGTCAACAGGACCTCCGGATTTTAGGGGCGTCACAGTTTAGTAGTCTACCTATTTTGGTACTATGTTCATAATCCTATAAAAAGGTTACACACGTGGACGATATGATTTTGTATTATAATGTTAGAAATATGTTTTGTCTTTGATGATGAATTATGTAAAATCTCAAAAAAAAAATATGTAAAACACTCGAAATAACCTCACACACACGAATCTATCAAAGCCCAAAAGAAAACAAGAAAAAAAAATCAAGAAAGTACGAAATCAAGGAAACAGAAAAAGAAGTCATTGTAAGAAAAAAGATAATGAAAAAAGACAATTAGTTTGAATGCATAAAAATATTTACAAAACAAAGAAAACAAAAACAAGCAAAACTGAAACAAGAGAAAAAAAACAACCAAAAAAGACACAATTAAAAAAAAAATCATGCCAAAATAAGAAAAATACGAAAAAACGAAACAAGAAAAAAAAAAGAAAGGAAAGAAGCATACTGAAATAAGAAAAAAAAAAGGAAAAAAAAAAAAGCAAACCAAAAAAAGAAGAAAAAAAAATCAAGTAAAGATTAAAAGAACAAAACTACAAGATGCAAAACCACAAGCCGAAAAACCGAACATGAAAAAAACAAGCATTAATCACAGACACAAAGTCAAACAAGAAAAAAACTAACAAGTATATATGCAAAACCTAAACAAGATAAAAAGAACAAATAATTTGAAAATATTTATATATATACATACATATAAATTCTAAATAAAAAAATTATTAAGTTTGATAGAGATATCAAAATATACCAAAAATAATAAAAATCTATACAACAAACGTGAAATCAAGCATAGAATTAAATTAAGAAATAATACTAACCTATATCTCATCGTAAAAATTCATATTAAAAAGTTGTTTTTGTGAGTACATGAGATACAATAGAGATTAAAACTCTAATTATGACAAAATATAAAATTAGTTTATTTATTAAATGGGATGTATGTAGTATGGGGTGAGCTTAGTTACTAATAGAATGGATATGCTTAATAATTTGATAATTAAAAATGAAAAAGGATAAGAATAGAGATTTGTGGAGTGAGAATAGTCTCTCCATAATTTAAATTTAGAATAATGCTACATGAACTTAAAAAGTAGACTTAATAATTGCAACTATTGATTTCCCTGTAGGTCCTAGTATTTATTAGGACCCACAACCTATTCAATAGTTGTGATTATCAAATTTATTTTTAAATCTAGTTTTTCAATTCATGTAACATTACTCATAAATTTAAACGATCTTAAATATCTAATGGAATGAAATGATAAATGATGTAATAGACTCATTGGTGAAATGAGTGTTATGGGGAATACAAGCCCTCAGTCTTGGTCAAAAGAATTCAGGTGAAAACTTACGTAGATGGGAATTAATTGTTAACAAAATTGATTTGTGTGTAGACGTGCAGACGCCGGTGTTCAGAAAGTGTATACATTGATTATGCTTTTTAATTTTTTCTCTTTGCCGAGTTGTTGTTCTGTAACGCCCCAAAACTCACCTTGGATGACATTATAATCTAAAAATCATTCACATCATGAGAGCAACTAAATACCTTCATCAATAGAGAAATTTCTTTCATCAAATATAACAATTACAATATCCTCCCCAAAATAATAGGTCAGCCATGGCCATTACATTCCAAAAGAATCAACTATTTTCTTGCAGCGGAATTAACAAAAGTTTTGTCTTTACATGTAACGCCTCAAAACCCACCCTCGATGGCATTACAAACTAAAAATCAATCACACCATGAGAGCAACTAAATAAATCCCTCATTAAAGAACATTTCATTCATCAAATATATCATTTACAAAAGTATCCCAAATGAATAGGCCAACCATGGCCATTACATCCCTAAAAGAATCACATCTAAACTTGCAGCATAATTTCAAAAGAAAAACTAGACTTCACAATGTTCAAAATAAATATCCTAGTCTAGAACAAAAGAAAGAGTCACTCTAAACGTCCACCTCGGGATTTACGCTCCCGTCTATCGAAGTCTCCCAATGTTCCGGTTCATCTATTCTCAACTCCTCCTCCAGTACATAATCTGAAAAATATAGTTTGTAAGGGGTGAGCGCTAAGCTGTGTAGCAACATTCCTCCCAAACTCGAACAAGGTTTAGAAAAGTATATAAAATGGTCGGTCTCATTTTACAAATAGCATATATAACTTTTGAAGAAAACAGGGTCATTCGAACAGATCTCAAGTTTAAATAACAACAATAATTTAATGAATAAAAGAACTCAATATACAATTAAAAATTCATTTCACCATAAACCGTTTCTCACAAGTTCTTGTGGAATCTCATACTTCCCAAGATGCTTGTAGAAAATATTTCTGGTAGAATAAACAATAACTCATAACTTGAACATTTCACAACAATATATATACATGTATCTCAAACATGATGTAAGGCATTCACATGAGTCAACGCATTGAGTAACATCTAGCCCACACACACAAACCCAAAATTTCTCAAAGATATCTAACCTTTAGGAAGGGCGTATACCATACCAATGGCAGTGACATATCCAACCCAGGCATTAGTATACTAACCCTTCGCCTCGATACCCGTGAGCAATAGCGGTTTAGTCTTACCAAAGCACTAACCCCACTACAAGTGGTAGGAAAAGTTCAAACTCATATGAAGTATGAATAACGTCTACCCACTCTACGATATCTCGTCAAAGGCCACCCATGGTCCTCCCACACTCATGAGAGATACAACACCAAACTCAATTTCTCAATTTACAAGCATATCTCAAAAATTCCCAATTTATCATGACACAATTCCAAAACCAATTGAGAAAAATACAAGAGATCACAACAACATCATTTCATTACTCAACACAAAGCACTATAGTTGCAAAATCAATACTAAAGGAAGAATTAAGACGAAAGTCCATCTCTTTTGAAAACTAGAGTTTGATATCAAAAAAAATGAGATTTCATGGGTATTCAACCCTAACTTTGTTTAAAATATGCTAATAATTGCAAAAAACCAAGGAAAGATGATTTCATAGCAAATATATAAGATTTAGAGTCAAATAATACATATATATTAGCCCTACCATCAATGGACAAGAATGGAAGAAAACCCCCTACCTTGATGTTCTTGAAAAGACTAGGTTTTGATCTTCTTGAAGTTGAAATCCCCTTTGATCTTGTATTTTTCTCTTCCTTTACTCCTCTCCAAGGTCTCCTAGAGTTTTGAGTGTTGAAATGGGGCTAAAGGGGTTGTCCTTAAGTATTTATAGTGAAAGGAAAGCCGGCTATTCGCGACTTAAAATTTTTCAGATTTTTCGAAGACCTTCCGGAAGGTTGTCATCGACCTTCCAGAAGGTTTTGTCTACTGGACAATCATCTTCCTTAACCTTCCGGAAGGTTTGTCTTCTGGACAAATATTTTCATCAACCTTCTGGAAGGTTTGTCATCGACCTTCCGGAAGGTTTTGCCTACTTGTTAAATCTTTTACCTTAACCTTCCAGAAGGTTTTTCATCGACCTTCCGGATGGTCTTGTCTGTTTTTCTACAAAACCTCCCTTTTTCATTTACAATCCATTCCAAACCTTTCCAATACCAATCCAAGCTTCTTCAACATGCTTTTGTACATCAAACCTAGTTTGTACAAGTTGTATTACAACGATTTCATATATTTGCAATTGAAAACCAAGTTTTAACTACTATTTTCTCGAATTTCCATATGAACATTTCTAAAAGAAATAATAACTTTCTACTTAAACCTACATACATATATAAAGATAAAAGGGTGGGGTTTACAATCCACCCCCCTTAAAGAAAGTTTCGACCTCAAAACTTACCTCAAGTAATGAATAAATAAGGGTACTTCTCTCGCATCTCCAGCTCAGGTTCCCAAGTAGCTTCCTCCATTCCGTGAAGTTGCCACAAAACCTTCACTAGTCGGATGACTTTGTTGCGGAGCACCTTGTCTTTGGTATCAAGAATCTTCATCGGTTGTTCTTCATACGTTGCTCCATCTTGAACTTCGATATCTTCCAAATCTATCACAAGCGTGGTTTTCGACTGGCACTTCCTCAACATTGACACATGGAACACGCCGTGCACCCCTGACACCTGAGCCAGTAACTAAAGTTGATAAGCCACTTTGCCCACTACTTTGATCACTTCAAATGGTCCGATGTACCTTGGAGCCAATTTTCCTTGTCGAATCTCAAAACTCCCTTCTTAGGCGCCACTTTGAGGAAAACATTGTCCCCTTCTTAGAACTCCAATGATCTTCGTCTTCTGTCCGCATAGCTTTTCTGTCTACTTTGTGCCGTGCGTAGTCTCTCCCGGATGAGTTGAATCTTCTCTATAGTTTTTCGAACAATTTTCGGCCCAAAAAAGCTACTCTCGCCCACTTCTAACCTACACGTTGGTGATCGACATGGCCTTCCGTACAATGCTTCATATAGAGCCATTCCAATACTTGCCTAATAGCTGTTGTTGTACGCAAATTCTACCAACGACAAATGGTCACTCCAACTTCCCTTGAAGTCCAATACACAAGCACGGAGCATATCCTCCAAAATATGTATCACCTTCTCGGATTGGCCATCTGCTTGGGGATGAAAAGCAGTGCTAAAGCATAACTCTGTCCCCGTAGCTCATTGTAGACTTTGCCAAAATTGTGCCACAAAACAAGAATCGCGATTCGACACAATGGATAGTAGAACTCCAGGCAATCTCACTATCTCACGGATATACAGCTTATTCAAGGTCTCTAGAGTGTCCGTGGTCTTCATACTCAAGAAATGTGTGAACTTTGTAAGTCTATCAATTATAATCCATACTACATTATGCCCGTGCGACGTTCGTGGTAAATCCGACACGAAATCCATGGTGATGTGATCCCAGTTCCACTCTGGGATAGGCAAAGACAGTAATAATCCTCCTGACTTTTGATATTCGATCTTCACCTGCTGGCACACCACACATCGTGCTATGAACCTTACCATATCCTTCTTCATTCCCTTCCACCAATATTGGCACTTCATGTCCCTATACATTTTTGTGCTACCGGGGTGGATAGCAAACTTAGAGCAATGACACTCTCCAAGTATCTCCTCCTTTAGGGACGAATCATCAGGAACACATAGTTTCTCCCCATACCTCATTTCTCCATTTCTCAAAGACAAACCCTCCATTGTTTCTTCATTCTCCAATTTTGCTCGAATCGACGCTAAGTCAGGATCTAAGCATTGCAATTCCACAACCCTACGTTGAAGGGTAGGATGGGCCACAAGGTTAAATAGGCATGGTCGAGGTCTATCTTCTCCAACCCATAGATCATAATCTTCAAGGGCATCCCTCATCTTCTATTTACTTGCAAGAACATTGAGTTCACCCCAAGACTTTCAGCTAAGTGCATCAGCGACTACATTAGCCTTCCCTGGATGGTAGTTGAGTGTGAAATCATAATCTTCTAGATACTCAACCCACCTTTTTTGTCGAAGATTCAAGTCTTTCTGTGTGAACACATACTTGAGGCTCTTATGATCAAAAAACACTAGAAACTTTTTCCCATATAAGTAACATCTCCAAAACTTAAGAGCAAAAAGCACCACGGCAAGCTCTAAGTCATGGGTGGGATAATTCTGCTCATGAACTTTAAGTTGCCTAGAGCCATAGGCAAGCACCTTCCCTCCTTGCATTAGCACACACCCCAAGCCTTGTAGCGAAGCATCGGTGTACATATCGTATCCTTCCCCACTACTCGAAATAATGTGGACAGGGGCGGTTGTCAACTTCTCCTTCAAGGTGCAAAAGGCTAGTTCACATGCTTGAGTCCATAAGAACTTTTCTCCCTTCTTTGTAAGGCGAGTCATTGACATCGCTAGCTTGGAAAACCCTTCCACAAACCTCCAGTAGTAGCCTACTAAACCCAAGAAGCTACGTACTTCAGTCACATTCTTAGGTGGTTCCCTTTTCATCACGGCTTCAATCTTTGCGGGGTCAACAACTACCCCTTGTTCCGACACAACAAGGCCAAGGAATTTCACTTCCTTCATGCAAAACTCACATTTACTCATCTTTGCATGTAACTTATGTTCTCTCAATGTCCGTAGCACAATAGAGAGGTGGCATCCATGTTCCTTGTGAGTCCGGGAATAGATTAGTATGTCATCAATAAACACGATGACAAACTGATCTAGATACGACCAAAATACCCTGTGTATCAAATCCATGAAGGCTGCTGGTGTATTAGTTAGTCCGAACGGCATCACCGTATATTTGAAATGACTATACCGGGTACAAAAAGCTGTCTTAAAAATATCCTCCTCATTGATCCATAATTGATGATACTCAGTGATTAACCCTAATTAGTGTGTAAATAAAATAATTAAGTGATCAATTTTGTAAGATAAAATCGCTAAACATTATGAATTATAGTTTGTGTGCAAATTAAATTTTTTAATACTTTATGTGTAAATTTCAGGGTCAAATGCAGAAATAATGGGAAATACAAGGCAATTTTGCAAGAGTTGAAACTATGAAGGACTAAGGTGTAATAAAGAATCATGGACGAATCAAGAGTCAACAAGTGGCAGCTCCAGAAGAAGACACCTTGCACCACTGCAAGGCTTAAACTTCCTAAAGGTTAAGGTAGGGGTTAGGACCCCTCAACAAGTGGCAGCTCCAGAACACGACAAGTGGAAGTCCAAGACCGCGACACCTAGCCCTATTACAAGGATCAACATTCCTAAAGGGTGAAAAGGGGGTTAGGACCCCTCCTTGGCCGAAACTTCACCCTCCCCTATAAATAGGGGTCTACACTCCATACTTAAAGAATTCGACTCCAAGTACTCCAAGCCTTCACAATACCATTTCAAGAGAAAACTTCCTTCCTACAAAGAAAGCTAGCCGGCCATCAAAGAGAGAAAGAAAAAGCTTTTGAAAGTCGATTTGTTGTTACTCTGTATTTCTACATTTTTGTAGTATCTTTCTATTCGGATAGTTGAACTGCCGCCACTTTTTTTGTCTTGAATGACATTAAGGGTGGTTGTGTTTCAATTGTTCCTTGTGTAAGAAGTTTTATTTTAATTGTAATGAATACTACCCACACTTCTTGCTTGTCTGTAGCAATGGAGCATGAGTAGTCGTTTATACCCTCTAGTGTGAGGGGAACATATGTATATTACTATTTAGACTATGAAAATGCTGATGTCTTATTTATATTTTATGTATTATATGTTTAATGCGTGATATAGTGATGTGTATAATTCCGGTGCTATGCCTTGGATTATATCATCAGTATATCATATGACCCGTCGGTTAAACAACCACGATGTTTCTACCAATATGGCTTGTCCTCCACCGAAATGTTGAGGAAGTTGACTGATGTGTGGTACAAAACTAAATGATCCTCATGAATGACTTGTCTTTCTGGGTTATTAGGGTTGATTATTATTATATATAATTATTATGACAGTCTAACAACCACGATGTTCCTATTGGTATGACTTTGCTTTCACCAGAACGTTAAGGATGTTTAACTGGCACATCTATACCCAGTGTAGCTTAAGAAGCAGCTGTGTTATACTATAATACCACCAGTGTAGCCTAAGAAGCAGTTGTGTTATGGTTTATATATATGCACTTGCAATCATGAGATCAAATGAATAACTCAAGTATTCCTCATGAATGACTTGTCCTTCTAGTTTGCTTGGGTTAATCAGTTGACATAAATATAACTGATGTAGCCTAAGAAGCAGTTGTGTTATAATATGTTACCACCAGTGTAACAAAAGAAGCAGCTATGTTATGGTTTATATACATCAGACATGTCGGTTGACTTTCTAGTAACATGGGAGTTAATTGTTGTGAGGTAGTATTTCTAATATCTAACCAATAAAATGCATATGGGACCCTAAACTGAAGGGTATCTTTTATATTCTTGTTGCTAACGCATTTACTTACGCACTTTATTTGTTTACGCAATTTACTTGTTTACTTATGCATTTTATTTAAGTTAAACTAGCTGTCAAGCTAAGCTCACATCACAAGCTATAAAACAATATTCTGCTTCAAACAACACTTTTAATTTTTTTATTTTATTTTATAGTCTAAATTACTAAACTCTTTGTGGGATCGATACCTGGACTTAAAACCGAGGAAACTACAATTTGACCACTTATACTTGGGTGTACAATATAATATAATTTAGACCACTAAAAAGTGTGAATCACTCAATGCGAAGATCAATCTTGGAATAATACTTAGAACACCTCAATTGGTCGAAAAAATCATCAATCCTTGGCAATGGATATTTGTTCTTCATTGTTACTCGATTCAACCGTCGGTAATCCATGCATAGCCGAAGTGTTTCATCATGTGTCTTTACGAAGAGGACCGGGGCTCCCCAAGGTGAAGTACTTAGACGGATAAACCCAATGGCCAACAAATGGTCCAACTGTTTTCTTAGCTCCTTCAACTCCAATGGTGCCATCCTAGAGGGAGGAATGGATATGGATTCGGTTCCTAGATAGAGATCAATCTTGAACTCAATCTCTCATTGTGGGGGTAACACGGGTAGTTCATCTAGGAAGATATCTGGAAAACACGATACAATTAACATCACATCCAGTTGGGATTTATCCCGATCATCTCCCATCAAGCTGGCCAAGAAACTCAAGTTGCCCCCTGCCTTAGCTTTCAAGAATCTATTCCCTGTCGTGGGAAATGGATGTGAAGAATTGTGATCATTCTTGAAAGTAAAAACTACTCCTCCCGTTAGTTGAAAAGAAATTTGCTTGCGAAAACAATCCATCACCGCACGGAAAGCGGACAACAAGTTCATCCTAAATATAACGTCGTACCCCTTCATATCTAACGCAACCAAATCGACAACCAACTCTTGCTCCCCAATGCAAATCACACATCCTCTACACACCCTTGTTGTATCCAACTGTTCCCCCGTGGGCATGTCAATACTAAGGGCATGTTCTAGCTTCTCAAATCCCAATCCCAAATTTAAAGCATATGCAATGCGTATAAAGGAAAATGTAGCACCGGGATCAAATAAAATTTGGGCCCAGGAATTGTAGAGAAGGAAAATACCTTCCACCACGCTGTTGGAAACATCCTTCTTCGGTTGAGTCAAAGCAAACACTCTCCCTTGATTGGCACCACCGGGTGCTACAGCTCCTTGTGATCTCTGAGGTAGTGGCTTTGGTGGTGGTGGTTTGTTTGCAGTCCCTTGCCCAGTTGCTTGATTGATTCTTGGGCGAAGAGATGGGCAGTTATTTCTGAAGTGCCTGACACCTCCACATACAAAGCATTGGCGTGGGTCCTTGCATGTCCTCTCTGATACACCCCCAGCTCCTCGAGCTATCTAAAGTCTCAGTCCACCCGCCTGATCTGGACATCGATATGGTGCCGCTCTCTGCCCTCCACTACTACTAGCACCGGTCCTGATCGGACCTCCCCTCGAGAAGCTCTGTCGCCTCGGAGTGTCCTCGGTATCTCTCTCCACTAGTGCAGCTCTATCAACAAGATCCCCATAGTCCCGGATCTTAAGAGTCACGAGATTCTCCCTAATGGCAAGCCTTAAGCCTTGCTCAAAGCGTTTGGCCCTCCTGGCCTCTGTAGATATGAACTCTGTAGCATAACGAGATAGCTCGTCAAACCTTCTTTCATACTCCGTCACTATCATGCTCCCCTATCGTAGAGCGAGAAAGTATGTACTCATCCTGTCTCGAACCGATTCAGGAAAGTTTTTATCTTGGAAGATTTGATCAAACTCCTCCTAAGTCAGAGCATCCGTATTCCTTCTTCTCTTTACTAAGTCCCACCAATGGTCGGCCACTCCCTCCAATAGATATGTCACCAAGCCAACCCTAAGGTCATCGACCACACCCATGCCATTACAAATCTTCTTCACTCGACGGATCCATCTATCCACATCCAAGGGATTGGAGCTTCCTGGAAAAGTGGGAGGGCATTGTCTTAGAAACTCTCGAAGAACGACCATTCTCCGATCCTCATCCCCGTTGCCCGGTACTTGGGCTAGTGGATAAGCTCCCCCATTGTGGTTGTTATAGTTGTTGTTGTTTCCATTCTATTTTTGTACCAGAGTGGTGAGCTCCCTTAAGTATTGGTAGATGTCGTTCATGGCATCGGTAGGTGGTGGTTGTGGTGGGTTTGCTTGGCCACCATGACCTCCTCCACGTCCATGCCTACCGTCCATCCTGCACATCAATTCACAATTTAGTTTCATTGATGTACAAGACATAGTGAGGATGTCTTGATCTAAGCATCAGGCTTGTATAAAAGTTATAAATCAACAATTTTCTTCAACCTAATCCTACATCTCTTGTTGTAATCCATAACCTACAGCTCCCATGTAAGACCTAAAGTCTAGGCTCTAAGACCAAAACTTTGTAACACTCCAAACCCATCCTGGATGGCATTACAAACTAAAAACCATTCACATCATGAGCAAAACTAAATAAATCCATCATTAAAGAACATTTCATTTATCAAATATATCATTCAATAGTATCCCAAAAGAATAGGCCAACCATGACTATTACATCCCCAAAAGAATCACATCTAAACTTTCAGCGGAATTTCAAAAGAAAAACTAGACTTCACAATGTTCAAAATAAATATCCTAGTCTAGAACAAAAGAAAGTGTCACTCTAAGCGTCCACCTCGGGATTCACGCTCCCGTCTATCGGAGTCTCCCAGTGTTCTGGTTCATCTACTCTCACCTTCTCCTCCAGTACATAATTTGAAAAATATAGTTTATAGGGGGTGAGCGCTAAGCTGTGTAGCAACATTCCTCCCAAATTGGAACAAGGTTTAGAAAAGCATATAAAATGGTCGGTCTCATTTTACAAATAGCATATATAACTTTTGCAGAAAATAGAGTCATTCGAACAGATATCAAGTTTAAATAACAACAATAATTTAATGAATAAAAGAACTCAATATACAATTAAAAATTTATTTCACCATAAACCGTTTCTCACAAGTTCTTGTGGAATCCCATACTTCCCAAGATGCTTGTAGAAAATATTTCTGGTAGAATAAACAATAACTCATAACTTGAACATTTCACAACAATATATATACATGTATCTCAAACATGATGTAAGGCATTCACATGAGTCAACGCATTGAGTAACATCTAGCCCACACACACAAACCCAAAATTTCTCAAAGTTATCTGACCTTTAGGAAGGGCGTATACCATACCAATGGTAGTGACATATCCAACCCAGGCATTAGTATACTAACCCTTCGCCTCGATACCCGTGAGCAATAGCGGTTTAGTCTTACCAAAGCACTAACCCCACTACAAGTGGTAGGAAAACTTCAAACCCATATGAAGTATGAATAACGTCTACCCACTCTATACAACACCAAACTCAATTTCTCAATTTACAAGCATATCTCAAAAATTCCCAATTTATCATGACACAATTCCAAAACCAATTGAGAAAAATATAAGAGATCACAACAACATCATTTCATTACTCAACACAAAGCACTATAGTTGCGAAATCAATACTAAAGGAAGAATTAAGACGAAAGTCCATCTCTTTTGAAAACTACGGTTTGATATCAAAAAAAAATGAGATTTCATGAGTATTCAACCCTAACTTTTTTTAAAATACGCTAATAATTGCAAAAAACCAAGGAAAGATGATTTCATAGCAAATATATAAGATTTAGAGTCAAATAATACATATATATTAGCCTTACCATCAATGGACAAGAATGAAAGAAAATCCCCTACCTTGATGTTCTTGAAAAGACTAGGTTTTGATCTTCTTGAAGTTGAAATCCCCTTTGATCTTGTATTTTTCTCTTCCTTTACTCCTCTCCAAGGTCTCCTAGAGTTTTGAGTGTTGAAATGGGGGCTAAAGGGGTTGTCCTTAAGTATTTATAGTGAAAGGAAAGCCAAATATTCGCGACTTAAAATTTTCAGATTTTTCGAAGACCTTCCGGAAGGTTGTCATCGACCTTCCAGAAGGTTTTGTCTACTGGACAATCATCTTCCTTAACCTTCTGGAAGGTTTGTCTTCTGGACAAATATTGTCATCGACCTTCCGGAAGGTTTGCCTGTTAGGCCAACTTTTCCAGAGACCTTCTGGAAGGTTTTGCCTACTGATTAAATCTTTTACCTTAACCTTCTAGAAGGTTTTTCGTCGACCTTTCGAAAGGTCTTGTCTGTTTTTTTACAAAACCTCCCTTTTTCATTTCCAATCCATTTCAAACCTTTCCAATTCCAACCCAAGCTTCTTCAACGTGCTTTTGTACATCAAACCTAGTTGGTACAAGTTCTATTACAACGATTTCATATATTTGAAATTTAAAACTAAGTTTTAACTACTATTTCCTCAAATTTCCATATGAACATTTCTAAAAGAAATAATAACTTTCTACTTAAACCTACGTACATATATAAAGATAAAAGGGTGGGGTTTACATTACATAATCTCAAAAGAAATCTCCTAGTCTAGCTCTTAGGAGAGTATAACCCTAGACGTCCACCTCAGGATCCATGAGCCCGTCTAGTGGGGCTTCCCAATTTATCGGCTCCTCAACTCCGAGCTCTACGTCTTGACCACAACCTGAAAAATATATAGTTTGTAAGGGGTGAGCACTAAGCTCTGTAGTCACATTCCTCCCAAACTCGAACAAGGTATAGAAAACGTGTGAAATATGTCGGTCTCATTTCGCAAATATCATATATCAAATTTTGAAAGAAAACATGAACATTTCAATAGATCTCAAGTTTACACAATAGCAATAAATTAAGTGAATAGTGAAAAATGAATTTTTCAACCATAAACTGTTTCCTATAAGTTCTTGTAGAGTCCCATACATCCACAAGCTCTTGCAGGAAAACAATTCCACACAATAACAATAAGGGTTAATTGTATCAGAAGTCCCCAAAGTATGAAGATTATTTCATTTTGGTCCCTTATGTTTTTGTATCATTTTAGTCCCTAGAGTATTGAATGTATTTTTATATAGTCCCTCAAGCAAACAACGTCCAGATTGCTAATGATTTTTGATCATAAACTTGCCACGTAATACCTAAACATGGACAAAAAATAATTTGTATATCTCTTAAACAAAATTTGGGTAGCTCTTGACAAAAAATGTGTAATATGAGTAGTGTTTTTACCAAAATTGAAATAGCTCATAATCAAAACTGTGTAATTTGGGTAGCTATTTAACCAAAATTTGAGTAGAAATTTGGTCAAAAGTTATCCAAATTATTTTTTTTGTCCATATTTAAGTATCACGTGACAAGTTTATGATAAAAAAATTGTTAGCAATCTGGATATTGTCTGCTTAAGGGATCATATAAAAACATATTCAATACTCTAGGGACTAAAATGATGCAATTGAAATATTAGGGACTAAAATAAAACAAATCTCATACTTTGGGGACCTCTTGTACAATTAACCCTAACAATAATCGTTCAATAGTGTCATCCCATATGTTTATGTATGTTGGTTGCTTCTCATGAATCTACACAACGACTCTACCTCGTTAACCATAACTACACAAACCACTTTAGGAAAGGGCGTATGCCGTCTCCCACGGCATTAACGAATCATTCCCAGGAAAGGTATACCATCCCTCAGCCTCGAACTTACGTAAATAATAGTGGTTGTTTTCACAAACAACAAACCACTACAAGTGTTAAGAAACCAACTCATCCCCACTAGGATAGACTAACCTCTAACACTCTACGGTAGTGCTTGACTGTAATTCAAGTCCATCACAACAACCATACAAGAGATGCAATTTTAACCAAATTCTCAAATCATAAGTAGATCATAAATCCCCAAATTTTACAATTGTAATACAAGAGAAAAATTTAAGAAAACAAGCAAGAGATCATCACAACATCATTTTATTACTCAACACAAAGCACTACGGTTTCGAAATTATGAACAAGAGAAGAATCAAGAGAAAAATTCATTTATCTTGAAAACTAGGATTTTATGCCAAGAAAAGAGATTTAATGGTTATCCAACCATTACTTTGCTTAAATCATGGTGTTCTTTGCAAGGATACCAAGAAATAAAGATTTCATAGCATATATATAAAATTTAAAGCCAAAAAAATACATATAAGTAAGCCCTAGCCTCAATGTAAGAGAAAAGGAAGAAACCCCTACCTTGGTGTTCTTGAAAAGTAGGGTTTTGATCTTCTTGAAGTGGAAATGCCCTTTGATCTTGTGTTTTTATCTTCTTTTCTTCCTCTCTAAGGTTTCTTAGGGTTAGAGATGTTGAAATGGTGCTAAATGGGACGTCCTTAGGTATTTATAGTGGAAGAAAAACCGGCTGTTTTGCGACTTAAAATTTCATATTTTTTTTCAAAGACCTTCCGGAAGGTTTATAATCAACCTTCCAGAAGGTTTGCCTATTGGACAAACCTTTTCATAAACCTTTCAGAAGGTTTGTCATCGACTTTCCAGAAGGTTTTATCTACTAGACAACTATTTTCATTAACCTTCCGAAAGGTTTTGTCTACTGGACAAATATTTTCATTAAACTTCTACAAGGTTTATCCTACTGGATAAGCCTTTACCTTAACCTTCCAGAAGGTTTTTCATCGACCTTCCGGAAGGTTTTACCTATTTTTCTACAAATCCTTCCTTCTTCATTTTCAATCCATTCCAAACCCAAACTTATACAACATACTTTTGTACATCAAACCTAGTTGGTACAAGTTCTATTACAACGATTTCATATATTTGCAAGCTAAAACTAAATTTTAACTACTATTTACTCGAATTTTTCCATATTAACATTTCAAAAGAAATAATTACTTGCTATATAATAACTGATATACAAATCTAAAGATAAAAGTTTGGAGTTTACAATCCACCCCCCTTAAAAAAAGTTTTGTCCTCAAAACTCACTTCAAGTACCGAATAGATAAGGGCACTTCTTTCGCATCTCTAGCTCGGGTTTCCAAGTAGCTTCCTCCATTCCGTGATGTTGCCACAAGACCTTCACTAGTTGGATGACTTTGTTGCGTAGCACCTTCTCCTTGGTGTCATGAATCTTAACCGGTTGTTCTTCATATGTTGCTCCATCTTGAACTTCAATATCTTCCAAATCCACAACCTGTGTTGTACCCGATTGACATTTCCTCAACATTGACACATGGAACACATCATGTACTCATGAAAACTAAGCTGGTAACCGAAGTTGATATGCCACCTTGCCTACTATCCTGATCACTTTGGGGTCCGATGTATCTTGGTGCTAATTTCTCCTTCTTGCCGAATCTAAACACTCCTTTATTGGGTGACACCTTGAGGAACACGTAGTCCCCCTCTTGGAATTCCAAGGATCTTCATCTTCTATCTACATAGCTTTTCTGTCTACTTTGAGTCGTGCGTAGTTTCTCCCAGATGAGTTAGATTTTCTCCATAGTCTCCCGAACAATCTCTGGCCTGAACAAGCTACTCTCACCAGCTTCCAACCAAAAGTCGGGGACCTACATGGCCTTCCATACAATGCCTCGTATGGTGTCATGCCAATACTTGCTTGATAGCTATTGTTATACATAAATTTCACCAATGACAAATGATCACTCCAACTTCCTTTGAAGTCCAACACGCTAGCTCGTAACATGTCCTGTCTGAAGCCTCTATCCAACCGCCTGGTCTGGGCGACGGTAGGGTGCCGCTCTCTGCACTCCACAGCTGCTAGCACCAGTCTTGATCGGACCTCCCCTTGTGAAGTTCTGTCGCCTCTGGTTATCCTCTATATCTCTCTCAACCAGTGTAGCTCTATCAACAAGATCTCCATAATCCTGGATCTTGCGAGCTACAAGCTACTCCCTAATGAAAAGCCTCAAGCCCTACACAAAACGCTTGCCCTTCCTAGCCTCTGTGGATATGAACTCTATGGCATAGCAGGATAGCTCGTCAAACCTCCTCTCATACTCCGTCACTGTCATGCTACCCTGTTGTAGAGCTAGAAAATCAGCACTCATCTTGTCTCAGACCGATTCAGGAAAGTATTTGTCTTAAAAGATTTGATCAAACTCCTCCCAAGTCAGAGCATCTGTATTCCTTCTTCTCTTTACTGAATCCGACCAATGGTCAGCCTCCCCCTCAAACAGATATGTTGCCAAGTCGACCCGAAGATCCTCAACAACTCCCATGCCTTCACACATCTTCTTTATCCATCGAATCCATTTATCCGCATCCAAGGGGCTAGAGGTCCCTTGGAAAGTAGGTGCGTGTTGTCTTAGAAACTCTCAGAGAACAACCATCCTTTAGTTTTTGTCCCCGTTGCCCGATACTTGGGCTAGTGGAAGAACCCTACCGTTGTGGTTGTTATTCCCATTTTTGTGTTGCACCAAAGTGACAAGCTCTCTTAAACATTGGTATATGTCGTTCATGGCATCAGGAGGTAGTGGTGGTGGTAGGTTTGCTTGGCCACTACAACCTCATCCACGTCCATTCCAACCGTCTATCTTGCACATCAATTTACAATTTAGTTTCATTGATGTACAAGACATCATAAATATCACTTTAGTCTAAAACTTAAAGTTTGGATAAAATTTCATCCATCAATTTTGTTCAACTTAGTCCTATCCCTTTAGTTGTAATCCATAATATACAGCTCCCATGTAAGACCTAAAGCCTAAGCTCTGATACCAAAACTTTATAACGCCCCAAAACCCACCTTGGACGACATTACAATCTAAAAATCATTCACATCATGAGAGCAACTAAATAAATTCATCAATAGAGAAATTTCATTCATCAAATATAACAATTACAATATCCTCCCCAAAAGAATAGGCCAGCCATGGCCATTATATCCCAAAAGAATCAACTATTTTCTTGCAGCGAAATTAACAAAAGTTTTGTCTTTACATAATCTCAAAAGAAACCTCCTAGTCTAGCTCCTAGGAGAGTATAACCCTAGATGTCCACCTTGGGATCCACGAGCCTATCTAGTGGAGCTTCCCAATGTATCGGTTCCTCAACTCCGAGCTCCTCATCTAGACCACAATCTGAAAAATATATAGTTTGTAGGGGGTGAGTACTAAGCTCTATAGCCACATTCCTCTCAAACTCGAACAAGGTTTAGAAAATATGTAAAATGAGTTGGTTTCATTTCGCAAATATCATATATCAAATTTTGAAAGAAAACAGGAACATTTCAATAGATCTCAAGTATACACAATAGCAATAAATTAAGTGAATAGTGAAAAATAATTTTTCCAACCATAAACCGTTTTCCATAAGTTCTTGTAGAGTCTCATACCTCCACAAGCTCTTGTAAGAAAATAATTTCACACAATAGCAATAATCGTTCAATAGGGTCATCCCATATACTCATGCATATTGGTTGCTTCCCATGAATCTATACAACGACTCTACCTCGTTCACCCAACCATAACTATACAAACTACTTTAGGAATGGCGTATACCGTCTCCCATGACATTAATGAATCCTTCTCAGGAAGGTATACTATCCCTCAGCCTCGAACTTACGTGAGTAGTAGTGGTTGCTTTCACAAACAACAAACCACTATAAGTGTTAGGAAACCATCTCACCCCCACTGGGATAGACTAACATCTAACACTCTATGGCAATGCTCGAATGCAATTCAAGTCCATCACAACAACCATACAAGAGATGCAATTTCAACCAAATTCTCAAATAATAAGTAAATCATAAATCCCTAAATTTCATAATTTGTAATACAGGAGAACAATTTAAGAAAGTAAGCAAGAGATCATCACAACATCATTTTATTACTCAACACAAATCACTAGGGTTTTGAAATCAAGAACAAGAGAAGAATCAAGAGAAAATCTATTTATCTTGAAAACTAGGGTTTTATGCCAAGAAAAGAGATTTAATGGTTATCCAACCATTACTTGCTTAAATCATGGTGTTCTTTGCAAGGATACCAAGAAATAAAGATTTTATAGCATATATATAAAATTTAAAGTCAAAAGAATACATATAAGTAAGCCCTAGCCTCAATGTAAGAGAATAGAAAGAAACCCCTACCTTGGTGTTCTTGAAAAGTAGGGTTTTGATCTTCTTGAAGTGGAAATCCCCTTTGATCTTGTGTTTTTCTCTTCCTTTCTTCCTATCTAAGGTTTCCTAGGGTTAGAGATGTTGAAATGGGGCTAAATGGGACGTCCATAGGTATTTATAGTGGAAGAAAAATCGGTTGTTTCGCGACTTAAAATTTCAAATTTTTTTTCGAAGACCTTCCGGAAGGTTTATAATCGACCTTCCAGAAGGTTTGCCTCTTGGACAAACCTTTTCATTAACCTTCCGGAAGGTTTGTCATCGACATTCCAGAAGATTTTGTCTACTGGACAACCATTTCCATTAACCTTCTGGAAGGTTGTCATCGACCTTCCGGAAGGTTTTGTCTACTGAAGAAACATTTTCATTAACCTTCCAAAAGGTTTATCTTACTGGATAAGGCTTTACCTTAACCTTCCGGAAGGTTTTTCATCGACCTTCCGAAAGGTTTTGCCTGTTTTTCTACAAATCCTTTCTTCTTCATTTCCAATCCATTCCAAACCCTTCCAATTCCAACCCAAACTTATACAACATACTTTTGTACATCACACTTAGTTGGTACAAGTTCTATTACAACGATTTCATATATTTGCAAGCTAAAACTAAATTTTAACTACTACTTACTTGAATCTTTCCATATTAATATTTCAAAAGAAATAATTACTTGCTATATAATAACCGAGATACAAATCTAAAGATAAAAGTGTGGGCTTTACATGTTCCCATTTTTATTGTGACAGAATTAAACTCACAACTCTTGAAGTTTATCATCTAATTATTTTGACTCTCTACACGCATAACATTTAGATCCTTAATAAATTACATTCAGGTTTCCTAAAATATGTAGGCATGTAATACTTAGACTTCTCAAGTTTCAAATGTTATACTTAGACTAAAAATATTTCAATCAAAGATAGCATATTAAATACAAGTCATAACCCGTGCCTGAAGGTACAATAAAATATAAAATTCGAGCGTCCAAAAAATCGATCCCACTATATTAAATTTTTTTAAAATATTAACTATAAATTAATTAAATATTAAATAATTAAATATATAATAGAAATGAGTTGTGAGATTTTTTTAGGGAGTAAATATATAAATGATTAAATATGCGATAGAAATGAGTGAAATGATTTGACGTTTGAGTCTGACAAATGAATGATAGGTGAGGTAAGTAATTGGTGATGATTTTGAGGGAAAAAATAGGACTGGAATAAAATTCAAACACACTCTGGTTTTATTATATAGATTTTAAATTTTATAACTAAAATTTATTTTCTATTATAATATTTATTGAACTAAAATTAAAAATAAAAATCAGATTTTTTCTTCAAAAATTATAATTAGTATATAATTATATTATCTATTGAAATAAAACTAAAAAATCAAACAAGATGTCAAACTATAATGAACACAATATATTCTAGCAATAATTGGTAGTTTAATTTGGTCGTTTAAACGATCAAATTAAATTCCAATAGATAGTATAATTGTATACTAATTATGATTTTTTAAGAAAATTTAATTTTTTTTTACAATAGATAGTATAATTGTATACTAATTATGATTTTTTTATGAAAAAATAAATTTTTATTTTTGATTTTATTTTAATAAATGATACAATAAAACATAAATTTTTGTTTTAAAATTTAAAAAATTTGAAATTCTATCTTTGATTGAAATATTTTTTATCTAAATATAATATTTTAAACTTGAAGAGTCTAAGTATTGTATACTTATAAACTTTAGAAAGTTTGAATGTAATTTACTAACAAATATATTAAGGATATATAACGGTAAGAATTTAAGTGTTATGTGCATAAAAAAATTTAAGTGACGTGAATATAGTATTTTAAATTTTAAATATGAAGCGGTTTGAACAATGACAGACTTCAAATGTCAGATGTAATTCTCCTTCTTATTAGGGGAGGTCTACGGTACTGGTTGGTCAAAATTCGGTACGGTATCGAAATACTGCTGGGAGCCATTGATGTTCTGGTCATTAGTGCACAACTATTGATCTGTTGATTTATTTTTTTTATTTATTATTTTTTGATCAGCATCTATTAATTTAATTTATTTACACTTTTGTATCTAGAAACCTATAACTTGTGTAGCCGGTCAATAAAAGGATAAATAAGATCGATCGTACATTCACATGATCGATCTAATTTTTTTTTTTGTATTTATGTGACACCCCAAAATCCGAAGGTCCTATTGATCGCCCATCAACCCACGAAATGCCTGTGGATATTGTATAACTCGATACCACACCGTTGTGTCCCATTTATCGGAATTTATAATTTAACAAAATCGGGCAGAGTCTCCTTTGTACGGAAAAACTCTATTCAAAACACAACCTGTGCACCGTACCTTCACATGACCCATCCGAGGTCATATATCCAAATGTTGACCACACTGGGTCCATTTATAAGAAAATATTGACCACACCAGGTCCAATTATCCATACTTTCACATCATGAGTTTATGCATTAACATAGTTAACACAAGTTCAAAATTATAATTCATGTACAAATATTACATGTCAATACATAGTTTGAACAAAAGTTTACAAAACAGTCATGGTTAAAGGCCACATGTCGGCCCCTCTTCACCCTTGAGGCCTCGAATGAGAGTCCTCCGCTAGTACGCACCCTATACCTGAAATATTTTCCGGTATAGGGTGAGCCAATGCTCAGTAAAAAAACTCCTACAGAGGCTACTCCCCACCTAAAATGCGTATGCAATGCACACATGCCACAAACAACTTCTTCCATTCCAAATAAGAATATGTTATTCAAGATAGAATCTCATGATGTCATGCCAAGTAATGAGACGAAACTCACTCATGCATGCTATCCCGAGCCCACACCAACTCGCACAACACAATGCGACACATATGTGTAAAACAAACGTTTTTAATGAAACACATCCAAAGATCATTTTGAAATCAACCATATGTCATAAAACCAATTCATTATTGGATGCTTCCCATCAAATGAATAATTTATATATTAAAATCATGTGCCTTTATTGGGTATCGGATTCAGGAATCGCACCTCCGACTCCGTACGCTGTTACACTTTTCTGGAATTTCACCGTCGGTAAGTGTAGAACCAAGTGGCCGAGTTTTTCACCCGAGGGAGTGTCTAGCCCTACTTACTATACCCGACACAAGTTTTCTTATGCATGTAACTGTGCCACACAATAGGATGTTCCATCCAACTTTTTCGAGCAAACCACCAACCACCAAGGATGATGATTGACCAACCATGCAACCACACACCCATGCTCATGGTTATGGATGTGTTTACCCCGTACATATGCAATGTAATGCATCATTTCAAACTACTGCCATGTTCAATATGTAATGAATGTCATATGAACAATTTCAACATATCTCATAATCAATTATATCCAAACATATAAATTCCATGATCATCATAATGCTAACATATCGTTAAACATACATCAACATAACATTAAATTGTAAATTACATCATAAGCATGTAATTTTGTTTTACCACATTTTTCAAGCATGTTATTTCATCAAACAACAACTTCAATAACTCAAGGCATTTTATTAAACACCTTCACGGCACCAATTATGTTATCACATAATTCACTCACATTCATCATATAACTCAAGAAATCATATTAAGTGACTTCTACCGTTAACCCCTCCGTCAATCCACGGAAAGATCCATGAATGTCGCACTAACCGACATCACATCATTATTATCCCTTTGTCCGAGATTTTAACTTGCACATATAACCCGCGTTCCTTTACTAATTTAATCCAATCGAGGTCCAACATACCCCAATATATCTCATTTAAAACCAAAGAACACATAGTGATGAGTGCAAAATATTGCATATTTGAAGGCCTCATTACATGCATTTTAACTCAACTTTTGCATGTAAGTACTTCAAGTGAGCCGAAATTATGAATAATATTGATATTTGGATGTTGCAAGTATTTATAGCATAAATCAAGTATTTTAGAACCTTGCAACTATCTTGGATGTGTGGTAAAGGTATGTCCACATTACATAAGGATTTTGAGGCTTAGAAGTTAAGAAATCAAAGAGGTATTGGTGTTTGGTAACAAAGGCACCAACACTAGCTCCCTCTAGTGGAAGTACCTCTATTTTTCTATATTTTGACCATGCTCCACTCATAATCTGGAACAATTCAAAACATTAAAGTTGTAGATCTAGATGTCTTTTGTATTGTGTCAAAATTTCAGCTCAATCCAACAGTTAGATCAAAAGTTATGGCAATTCTACGACAACTAGTCCAGAGCAGAAAAATGTACCGGCTTTTCTTCACCCAATTTCTATATCCATTGCAAGTCCTTTCTTACAAGATTTATTTAGAACATTTAGGCACCCTTTTCCCATACCTAACATACACTAATGGTGCATTCAACAAGATAATTTATCTCAAGTCATGCCCCCCATCCTCAATACCCCTTTTTAACTAAACCATCAATTTCAAACTAGAAATTGATTATATCCTTTCTACACCAACTCCATAACCATAGGCAAGTGAATTACATAGTTCCATATGCCTACCATTTTTCCATCCTACCAACTATGGTAGGAAAATTTTAAAATACACAAAACAATCCATGTAAACCCAATTTTCCAAGAGTTTACACTAATAGCTTCCACATATCAAATGTGAGCTAAAACTTGGTTTTTCTTCCTTCTCTTTTAATCTCCCTCACTTTAGGTTTCCAACAAGCAAGAACACACACACACACACTGATGTATGAGTTAAACACACTCACTTTACTACATATTAAAGCACACATAACTTCCATCCAAGAAATTACACAAGTACTTCCACATAGCAAAACAAAGTAGGATTTGAATCAAACCCATTCTACACCTACTTTCTCAAGGCATAAAAAAACATTTGCTATTTAATCACAATTCACAACACACATGTTATACATAGCTCATGCTACTAACACATTCAATTTTCAAGGGATTTCACAAGTGATTCCCACATATCACATACAACTAGAAATTGACCTAAGCCATTTCTATACCCTTTTTCATTCCCATTTTATCTATTTCACATGCATAGATGAGTGATATATACATATACTCTTTAATAACCTACACATTTCACATACACTATAAGTAGGAAATGAACCAAGGTAGGAAAACCCCTACCTGTTTGAAGTGTGGAGACTTCAAAAACACCAAAACAAGCCCCAAGTTCTTAATTTTCCAAAAATTTACCTTTGAATCTTCAGTGAAAATTGTTGTTTTTGGTACCCACGCATAGCCCTCGTCGCGTAGATGGACTTTAATTCTTGGCTTGTGTCGATTCGAGCACCGTAGATCGTAGAGAGAATGTGAATTTCTCTTCTTTTTCCCTCTCTTGCTCTCTCTTTTCTTTTAACGTGAAGACTAGACGACAATGGTGGAGAAGAAGTCTGATTTCTTCCCCTTTTTATAGTCTCAAAATCCTTGGCTCACAATGCGCCACACAACCCATTCTTTCCTGGTCCATTTTAACCCCGAAACGATTAAATTTCGTCCTGATTTAAGTTTAAAATATTTTTATTTCAAATTACCTCAAATTATTTCCCAAATTTTAAATTTTTTCCAAAATCCCATTTTTAGGTTACCCGAGACTCAACCGTCTCGAAAAACGTAAAAAATTTGACTATCTCAGAATTCGTTGAAATTTGACAGGGTAACTAAATTTCACGAAATGAATCCAACAGTGAAGTCCATTTCGTCATTCGAGTTCCAAAAAATTTTAGGTTTTTGACCTGTACTATAGCGACAAAATTACCACTTTGCCCTTATTTTCAAAAGTTTAAATTTTTCCCAGGTTTCACCACTTATGTTACAACCTTACTGGGAGGAGAGTGTCTTTCCTATGGGGGAAATGGGAAAATTGGGATCGATCATATAGACTAATGATCGATCATAAAAGGATATACATTTGCATTCATGAGATCAAAATAGTGAATGGTATGATCGATCTTAATTGTTTACGATCAATCTCACATATGTGTTCGATCGGAAATTATGTACGATAGATCTTAATATTTAATGTATATGGACATTAAAAGTAAGGTTACAATTTTGTAGCAAAGATTACAATTTTTATTAGTAGGTTTATTGATGTAATAGGCAAATGTATGAGTTTACAGGTGATGTGAGTTAAGTTATCTATTAATTGGTAAGATTATCTACAGTAGAGGAAAAGTTAGTACAAATAATGGTGGAATTACTCCAATCAGTGGCACTAGAGGTAATCGATATGGGTGAGGTTATAACATATTGATGAAAGGTTACTACATGTTGATGTAAGGTTACAATTTCTATAAGGAAGATGACAATATTAAAAATAAGGTTATCACCTAGTTAGGCTAAGTTACTAATTGAAAGATAATTGTATCCACTATTGATGGAAAGTTACAATGCATAAAGGTTAAATTATGGCTATTAGTGGCAAAGAGGTAACCTTTAGTGGTGAGGTTATAACATGGAGTGGTGAGGTTACTATGTTTATAGGTAGGATTACAATTTTAATAATAAGATTACCACCTATTGAGGTAAAGATACCCATTGAAAGAGAGGTAAGTTTATTGACTAAAAAGGAACACTTACAATGCATAAAGGTAAAATTACTCCTATATGTGGAAAAGAGGTAATCATTATGGTTGAGGTTATAACAAATTGTTGTCAAGTTACTACCTGGAGAGGTAATGTTATAATATTTAGGGGTGAAGTTAAAACATTTTGTAGTAAGGTTACAACAAGTTGATGTAAAGGTACTACATGTTGATGATAGGTTAGTACATGTTGAGGTTAGGTTAGTACGGTTAGAGGTAAAGTTACCCATTGAAATAAAGGTAAGTTTATCGACTAAAAAGGAACACTTACAATGCATTAAGGTAAAATTACTCCTATCATTGGGAAAGAGGAAACCTTTAGGGGTGAGGTTATAAGAAAGGATAATTACGATCGATCGTATATTCACATGATCGATCTAATTTTATTTTTTTTTGGCTTGTACTTATGTTACAACCTTACTGGGGGGAGCGTATTTCCTATGGGGGGAATGGGGAAATTGGGGTCGATCATACATAATAATGATCGATCGTGAAAAGATATACATTTGCATTCACGAGATCAAAATAGTGAACGATATGATTGATCTTAATTATTTACGATCGATCTCAAATATGTGTTCGATCAAAATTATGTACGATAGATCTTAATATTTAATGTATATGGACATTAAAAGTAAGGTTACAACTTTGTAGGGAAAATTAAAATTTTTATTAGTAGGTTTATTGATGTAATAGGCAAATGTATGAGTTTACAGGTGATGTGAGGTAAGTTATCTATTAATTGGTAAGGTTATCTATAATAAAGGGAAAGTTATTACAAATAATTGTGCAATTACTCCAATCAGTGGCACTAAAGGTAATCAGTATGGGTGAGGTTATAACATATTGATGAAAGGTTACTACATGCTGATATAAGGTTACATTTTTTTTTTTTACTTATAGAAAAAAGGGTTATAATTTTTATAGGGAATATGACAATATTAAAAATAAGGTTATCACCTAGTTAGGCTAAGTTATGGATTGAAAGGTAATTGTATCCACTATTGACAGAAAGTTACAATGCATAAAGGTTAAATTATAGCTGTTAGTGGTAAAGAGATAAACTTTAGGGGTGAGGTTACTATGTTTATAGGTAGGATTACAATGTTAATAATAAGATTACCACCTATTGAGGTAAAGTTACCCATTGAAAGACAGGTAAGTTTATCGACTAAAAAGGAACACTTACAATGCATAAAGGTAAAATTAATTATGTATGTGGCAAAGAGGTCATTGTTATGGGTGAGGTTATAATAAATTGTTGTCAGGTTACTACATAGAGATGTAATGTTGTAATAGCTAGGGTGAGGTTAAAACATTTTGTAGTAAGGTTTCAACAAGTTGATGTAAGGGTACTACATGCTGAGGATAGGTTAGTACATGTTGACATTAGGTTAGTACCGTTAGAGGTAGGATTACCACTCGTAAAAATTAGGTTAATACCTATAGAGATAAAGTTACCATTGAAATAAAGGTAAGTTTATCGATAAAAAAAGAACACTTACAATGCATTAAGGTAAACTTATTCCTGTTAGTGAGAAAGAGGTAAACTTTAGGGGTGAGGGTATAAGAAAGGATAATTAAGATCGATCATACATTCACATGATCGATCTAAATTTTTTTTTTTTTACAACCTTAGATCGAACGTCTTACCTTAGGGGGAAATTGTGATAGATCATATAGAATAATGATCGATCCTAAAAGGATATACATTTGCATTCACGAGATAAAAATAGTGAATGTTATGATCGATCTTAGATTGACTATAGGATTTTTATACTTCTATTGAGGGAAATGTGGACCCCATCATCATGTGCAATGAAATTATTAAATAATTGTTTCCCTCGCACATTGAACGTATCCCGCCCAGATGATCCTGCTACAAGCAGTCTTCCCTTCGTCACTACGCTATACTCCACCAACTCGTTCCAAACGAAGGGCGACGACTATAAGCGATGCCAGAGCACTCCATTGTTGTTGTTAGTCATATTTGACAATAGTTTGATACATTATAATCGTGTGTGCATTCGATTGAATCAATATCCATGTAAGTACTGATATCCTTATTTTTATGTTGTGTAACATTGGGACATATTTAAGTTGTAATAGGAGACATATTATATTCAGGGTAAAGAAGATGTACATCTAATGTAAAAGGGATGCAAATAAAATACCTTGGTCGTCAACCGCTTGGATTTATTACTAGTGAGTCATTGGATATTGGCCCTAATAATCGACCTGGATGTAGTACCGTCGATCTATGAATGTTAAAGATATAAGTTCAAACTTGAACATATCATTCGAGAATGTTAAAGATGTACGTTAAATCTTTAACAATTGTCCATATGCAGCAAAGATAATTTAAAGAGAATAGAAGGTGGCGATGAAGCGAAAACAAAAAATGAGGTATATAAATTTAAAGTGTTAGTATTTGTAATTCGGTGAAGTCATGTTTATCAAGTGTAATGGAAGTAACTTTAGGCAATGAAAGATTGTGTTGTGCGATGGCGTAAAATGACTGATGTTGAGAAAGGAAAATACATAGATTTAGCAAATTCATCAAAGTTGGAATATGAGCACTTGAAAGGAAACATGAAGAACTCCAATGGGGTAGTTTGAATTTTGTTTGAAAGGCATATATAAGTGCACTTATACTTAGAAAACAGTGCATAATATGTATATGTATTTTTTTGATATCACACTCCATCCCGAAAGATCTATTTGGTATTCCAAAGATGGAAGTATAACTCGACACATGATAATACCTATGCTTGTTATGCAATGAATCATTTAAAATCCAATAATACTGACCACTAATCTCATAAAAGATATAAATCATACAACTCTATAACAGAGTACACAACTCTGTAACTCAATACAATACAAAGAATGAAGAAATTCATCCGTTACATCAACAAGGAAATGAACACTCTAGTACAATATGTACACAACCAGTTTCCTTAACCTCTCATTTTAACTCCGCTAGTGATGTAGTGGACCCAACTCTAAACTTTAGTTCCCTGAAAACAAATATTTTCTTGAGTGTACAGCGCATCATAATAAATAAAAATATTGAAAAAATATGTTCACAATCTGAGGAGAACATCAAAATCAAAGTTCAACTCACTTTGAAATCTCATAATGACTGCCAATATAACAACATAATAAATAGTCCACATGTGCTATGAGTCAACAACAACAACATTTAAGCAATGTCAGGTTATCCACAACATTTAAGCAATGTCAAGCTATCTACAAACATTTACGCAATGTCAAGTTGTCTCAGGACAACTGTACAGTGTCCAAACCAATAATATGTAAGTCATGTCAAGCTATCAACAAGTCTAGCACAGTGGATACTACTCAAATCACAAGTTTTTCAATAAAACATATTTGATCTATCATTTTGTGACGCCCCAAAAATCGGGGTCCTTTTTACACCGTTGACCACCCGTCAACCCGCGGAAAGATTCGTGAATGTCGTATAACCCGACATCACGTTAACAGTATCCCTTTAACCGGAATAATAACTTACATGGGAAATCCGTATTTCTTTAATCATTTAATTCTATCGAGATTCAATACAGCCCAATATATCTCATTTAAGGTTCATTTGTATCATTGGAACCAAAAACCCTAAAGCCCATAAGTATGGCAACACAATAAAAAAAAAATCTGGTTTTTGGAAAGCATACCGGTACACGTATCGGTGTAGGTTACCTACTGGATCTCACCGTACCGGTACGCTATGCCCATTTTTCCTTGTTTCAACTGTTTCTCATTTCAAATCCAATCCAAACCATCTCACATACATCCAAAACATGCATAATGGAGTTTTTCACATAAAACCTCATTTATAAAAGTTCTTACAATTAATTTACATGAATTTACATGTCAAAACGTAGTTTTAACAAGAGTTTACAACAAAACCAAGGTTAAGAGCCGTCCACCGGCGTGTATCCCGCATCTGAAATATTTTTCCGTATAGGGTGAGCCAACGCCCAGTAGAATATTTCCTACAGAGGCTACTCTCCACCTAAATGCATATGCAATGTTTACATTCAATAGCCGCAATCATAAATCCATTTCATACAAGAACATGCTATTCAAGATGAAATTTCTATCATGCCATGTCATGATATGAGGTAAGACTCACTCATGCACTTTCACCCAAGCCTACTCCGGCTCCCACAACACAATGCAATGCGTGTGTGTAAAACATTTGTCCTTGATGAAATACATCCAAAGACCATTTTGAAATAAAATCATATGTTCATAAAACCAATTCATTCCTAGATGTTTCCCATCAAATGAATATTTCTATAACAAAATCATGTGTCTTTATTGGGTATCGGATTTTGGAATCACACCGCTGGCTCCGTACGCCATTACACTTTTTTAGAATTTCACATCAGAGGAGTTTATGGACCAAGTAGTCGGGTCTTTCACCCAAGGGAGTGTCTAGCCCTTCTTGCTATACCCAACACAAGTTTTTTTTTCATGCAACCATGCAACTCAGTTAGATTTTCAATCTAACTTTTCCTGAGCCCATCACCAATCACCAAGTATGATGATTGATCCAACCATGCACACACACACACCCATACTCATGGCCATGGATGTATTTACCCCATGCAATATGCAATGTAATGCACCATTGCAATGTCGATGTCATGCCCAATATGTAAAGAATATTAATGAGCAATTTAACCACATATGTCATGGCATTTACATCATAAGCATATAATTACCATTCTCTATCACAATGTCAACATACCAATGAACATATACTAAAATTTATATCCAATTAATTCACAAGTATGCTACCACATAATCCATGTCAATAACACACTTAAATCACAAGGCGTATTATAAACATATAGCATGCCCACATAAAACCCAATTTCATGGAATTTCACAAGCACTCCCATATAACCAAATCAAGCTAGAAATTGGTCTAGGCCACTCGTGTACCCCTTTTTTCTAATTTCCATGACTATTGATAAGTCATAAGTCATCCCATACATATACTCATTACATATGGACACCATAGGATAGAGATTAGTCCAACGTAGGAAGAAATTCTACCTCTTGGAGCATGATACGAAAGGTAAAAGGCTTCTAGGCACCTCCCTAGCCCCAAAAACCTTGATTTCTCAAAATCCTTCTTCGGATATTTGGTGAAATTTCTCGTTCTTGGTACGTACGTGTAGCCCTCGTCACGTAAACCAACTTTAATTCTTGGTTCGATGAATTCCGATCGACGGAACTCCTTGGATCATAAGAAGAAAGGTAGAATTTTTTATTTTTCTCTTCTCTCCTGTCTCTTTTCTTCCAACATGTGAGTGTGCTGACTTTGGGGTGAGAATATCTGATATTTCAGATATTTTTCCCTATTTATACTTTTTAATTGCGTGGTCCACATTGGCCTGCATGTTTACTACTTTCAGTTCCGTTTTTATCCCGAAACGACTTAATTAATTCTCGATTTCAATTCAAATTAATTTTATTTAAAATTTTATCTAATCATAAGAAAATTTTATAAATTTCATTTTTGGGATGTTTGTTAAGTCATTCGTCACTCAAATCGTCTCGTAAAATGTACAAAATTTGACTATCTCAGAATTTGACAAAATTTGACATGGTAGCTCGATTTCGCGACACAAATTCAACAGTGAGGTCCATTGTGTCATCCAAGCTCTAGAAAAATATTGATTTTAAACCTGCATTATAGTGACAAATTATCAATTTGCCCTTTTTCCGAAAAAGTTCAAATTTTCCCAGATTTTTACACATTTGCTCAACTCAGTATAAATCAAGTCATCAAAACTTCATTGCACGTAGTGAAATAACTCATAGTAGCCATATATTTTTATTTCCAAATATTATGAAGCAGTACACTTCACCTGTCACCACCAACCAACACACCACTTAGCTTTATGCTCGATCCCTAGGTGTAACTGATATAGTAGCCTCTAACCCTAACAATTCGCATATGCACAAATGCAAATAAGTATCGACTCAAAAATAACTTAATTTATGCAATTAAATGCATATGAATATGCTTCCTAATGTTTCATATTCACCACAATTTTACTTTAGTATCCAAGTCTGAAGATCAACTACTCACTCAAGCGTTTACGGACTTAATGAGTACCCTCTATACCTTAAACTAGAATGTAAATCCTTTTTGCCACTCAATCTATGTTCACTTATAATTAGTTTAAAAGAATTCTACAATCTCATTTTATATAATCAAAACCATCGTTTCGGACCACTATGTGTTACTGCTCTCAAAACTGTAATCCAGATCTATGATTTCCAGCCCTGATTCAAGAATTCAATCATGAGTTTTAAAATATGCTAAACATTTATAAATAATGTAAGACATGATTTCAAAATGAATTTGAAAAACTTCGATTGAACCGGAATTGAGAAATCCTACCCTGCGTTGCTTTTTGATCCGAAATAGCCAAAAATAAAATGATATTATTTTTCAATGAAATTTCATACACATACTCAATTTACCTACCTAAGAATGAATATAAAATTTATTTTCCAAAAACTAGGTTGAATTGACCCGAAGACCAAAACAGTCATTTTAATTCTCATTTTGATCGGCCGTTAGATTGACTTAAAATTTTATCGAGACTTCTACACAGACGTTACGGAACTTTTGGCATGAACCAAAGGTTGATCGGAGTTTAGACATGCCCGAAATTTCCATCGGAGTCCACTGATGTCCCCCACCTAACTTCATCTTCAACCTTTGATCAGTTTGACTTTTGCCCTAAGTGCAAAATTTTCTGCTCAACCACCTCACTTTGACCCCAAATTTGTCCCACTATAGTACACTACTTCCTTTGATTCCTTTGATTTCATTGGTTAAAGTTGGCAAAAAAATTATTTTTTAAACACAAAGGCAGACCTGCAACTGCCCGTTTCAGCTCCAAAATGACATCTAAATCCAATTCCAAGGCCAGAAATGGATTCCTTGACCCCAAATTAGCCAAACTCAATCCCCCTTTCAAAGCTTAATCAAGTTTATCAAAAATCAAATTTTTAAAAATTCAAACCCATGAGGGTTTCTTCATCCCATTACCACACACCACAGCAACCTGTAAAACCACTCCCCAACAACTCTACAACAACCCAAAAACACAACCCAAGACTCAATTGATGAAGAAAGGCTCATTTTCTACGAGACCCATTTCATAAAAACCTAAAATCTAAAACTTTAAAACACAAATCCGAGCATAATCACTTACCCAAATCAAAAATTAACAACACCAATGAATTTCTACATCCAAATTAGGCTAGAGGTATACCTTTGAATGTTCAAATAAGCCTCCAAAGCAAACCCAAAAATTCAAATTAAGGTTTTCTCTCTCTACCTTTTCTCCTCTGTTTCTCTTTATACAAACGACTTCTATCCATTTCAGGCTATGGAAGAAGTCTTCAGCACCTCGTCCAGCCTTCCAGAGTGTTGAAGAGAAACATGGAGCCTCCTCTTGCTGCCAAACAGCTGCTTGGAATAAATGCCATGCAATGGCATTTCTGTAAATACCTTGAATCCGAAAATTAATTTAATCTTTAATTTAATTTTTTTTTCATATATATTAAAACATGCACTATAAAAATATTTTACTAATTTTTTTATCCACGTATTATGCATGTATGCTCGGGTTTCATAGTTCCTTCCTCCTGAATAAAATTTTATCCCCGAAATTTACTTACATAATGAAAACAGAAGAGGATATTACTCTTTCATATTCTCCTCAATTTCCCATGTAGCATCCTCAAGTGAGTGACTCCTCCATAAGACCTTTACTAACAAATTGGTCTTTCTATGTAATACCTTCTCTTAACGAGTCAAAATTGGTACTGGCTCCTCAATGTAAGTCAAATCTTCTTTTAACTCTAAAAGTTGTTCAACCAATGCATGAGACGGGTTAAGTATATACTTTGAAACATGAAACACGTTATGTAAATGAGACAACTCCGAAGGTAAATAGAATTGATAAGTTGTAGCTTCAACCCTTCCTAGGATCTCATAGGGTCCAATGTTTCTTAGACTAAATTTTTCGTTCTTTCCAAATTTCAAAACATATTTTTCGTGTCATATTCTCACAAATGTCTGATCCCTCGTTCCAAATGTTCAAATGTTTCCATTACTTATCAATGTACCTTTTCTATCTGCTTTAAATAATCTTTAGTCTTACTTGAATCACTTCATCTTTTTCTATGATTATACATCTCAACTTAGGATTGCATATTTATGTCTCTCTCATATTACTGCAACACACCAAAGTCCTTTACTTCTTACCATAAAGTACCTTAGATGGTGTCATACAAATACTACTACAACAATTTTGATTAGAAGCAAACTCTATTCAAGACAAATAAATATCCCGTCTACCTTTGAATTTCTAGTAACCCAGTGTGAAGCATAACGTCAAAGTATGAATAACATGCTCAGACTTTTCGTCAAATTAGAATGATAAACTATGCTTCGCTTCAAATATTGTAAACTAGGCCAAATTTAGTTGTAACTCTTGAATCTCTATCTGCTTTACTAGATACAAGTGTTCCACACAATCCTACGCTCCTATGAAATAACTCCAAGTATACCTCAAGATGAATATGTATGTTTAATTACTAAAACTGACTAGCCTTTGTCAATCAACCTACAGTAACCCAAATAGATTCATGCTCAATTTGTATCCTATAAGTTCTTATAGAGAATTTATAGTATATGCTCCCATTTCCATTCAAAAATTAAAGGAAGTTGTAATAAACTTGTAGCATACTTATATCTAGTCTTTATCCATCAATGCATTACACATTGGCTACAAATTCAGCAATCTCTCTTTTCATTCCAGTCAACCAAAAGTAGTTTCTCAAATCTCTGTATAATTTCATACTCCTCGAATGCACAATATACCTAAAATGATAAGTTGCATCAATAATGTTTCTCTTCAATGTATTCTCGTTTGATACGCATAACTAAATGCGAAAATATAAACATAAGCTCACCGTAAATTACAAAATCCATCTTGCTACTATGTTACACCTCTTTTTTGATACTTTGCATATGTGTCTTGCAGCTAATGATACGATTTAACAATAAGGATCTAACTTGCAATTGAGCTAATAATACATTTGTACCAATCTAAATCATATCAAGCTAACTGTCACTTCCTACATAAATTGACTAACTGTACTCATGACATATGCAATGTCTTACGCCAGCCTTAATTTCAAATGAACGTCCAATGGCGTGTTAATCAATTATACCCCCATCAATCTCAAATCCATAATATTATTCATATAGGTAAATACAATGCAGTTTTCCAATACTTTTGCACTCAATGCATCAACAAGAACCTAAACTTTTCCTACATGATCATGTCGAGAATAATCATAATCCTTGATCATTTCCATCCATCTTCTTTGCATCAAATTGAATTTCTTTTGAGTAAATAAATATTTCAAACTTTGATAATCAGTTCAAATCCCACATGTCTCTTCGTCTAAATAAGGTCTCCATTACTTTAAAACAAACACAACAACAACTAACTTCCAAACATGAGTAATGTAATTCGTTTCAGGGGTTTTTAATAGTCTAAAGGCATAAATAATCATCTTACTGTGTTATATCAAATCATATGAGAAGCATCATCGTATATCACATATCCATCACTAGCACGCGTATAGTCAATTTTGGGGCTAAAAATTAATTCCTGCTTTCATATTTGAAACTATTGTTGTCCAAATTTGATATAGACAATTTACGTGCAAGTATACATGATCAACAAGTAATAAAGTGATAAGTAGAGTATCGTTCCCACGGAGAAATATTGCTAATAACTTCTAAGTACTAACTTTATATCAATTCAATTTTATTTAAACAATTGGAATTGAACTATGAAATTACTAAATTAAAACTAAATCCAAACTAAACAATCAAGGGTTGAATTTACCAGATAAAAGAACATAAGATTACAACTTTTTCAAACTCTTCGTATAAATCTTTCTAACTCTCTTTCCAGTCAATTAATCAAAATAAGTTGTTAACTGAGAACTAAAAGTTATTTATCAAACCTCTTCCGATAGTTAGATAAAATTATCTATCCCAATTAAATTACTATATTCCTATGCAAAATAAATTAGAATAGATTCACTAAGTTCAAACTCTCGTAAAAGTTACATATGGCATATAGGTATATTCCTATCCTATACACAAACCCAGCAATTCAATCCTAAGAAGAATTAACTAGACGCATGTCATCATATTCAAATCTAAACCTAGAATTCATCTCCTGATTTCATTTAGGTTATAAAATTAATTGCTGGCCACACAATCATATATTAAGCACAAAATATGACAAACAACTCAAGTATGATTAATAAAACTAGAAACGAGAGTAGATCAATTTAACTAGACATTAAGTTCCGTTGCAATCTTAATAAAGATTTAGTTCATAATGTAATTGAAAAACATCATTTTCAAATTAAACATCTCAGAAAATCAAGAAGTAAAAGTAAGAGAAAAGAAAAAAAAACTTAGTTACAATCTTCACTTTCTCTCTAGCCTTCGATTCCAATTTTCTTCGTGTTGCTTCCTTCGATTCTTGTCTTCAATTTTCTTTCAACCCCTTGGTTTTTCCAATGTTAGCAGCCCCCAAAATCAAAATATCTCTTCCCAACTAAAACCCTAGCTTATATGTAGCTTTAGAGTCCAATTTTGGGTCATAAACAAGTCAAAATTTGCGTCACGGACCAACACAAGCGCAGCTGTGCCAAAAATGGCGTAAGGGCACTGAAATACTGCCCTTGATGGCGCAAAGGCACGCGTCCCCCCCCCTTTTTTTGGCCTAAAATGCCATTTAAGCTTCCTCTTCAAAAATCTAACCTTTAGGCTCCAAATTGACCTTGTTTCCTCCCAAATGCTCATGATTTCTTCCAAATGATCATCCCTACACAATAGCATCAAAACACACAAAACAAATAAAAAGGAACATAAAATAATTGAAAACTTGCAATTTCATCAAGCCAAAAATATTCAATTCGTAGGTATAAAGCCCACTCATCAACTATTTTCACAAACATCATCCCAATCAAACTTTGTATCCTTCATGTGTCAAATATGTCAAAGACATTGTTAATGCTGAAAATTATTGTGCAAACCAATATTAATAGCCAACTAAACCCAAGAGATTGTCCATCATTGTAGTAAATCTTTCCCACTTACCATTTTATCAACTTTCTTATGATTAACAAAAATATCATCACCAGAAACTATATATCTCAACAATACAACTCAATCTAACCAACATTCACATCTACTCACCTTAGTAGGTAAATTTTTTTTCCTCATAGAGTCTGTTACACAATCCTCAAATGAAGTTTAAACTCTTCTTTACTACAAGGATACACAAGTATAACATCAACGAATATAGTAACATATGAATCATGTAAAAATTTAGATACCTAATTTATTCAATTCATAACACAAATGTAGCATTTGTCACCCTCAACATCACGAAAAATACAAAATGGTCATCCCAATTTGACAATTAATGTTCATAACATACCACTTATTTCTTTTAAATAAGGATAACCCAACCTAAGATCAATCTTACTAAATTATTGCCACATTATTTAGTCAGTAATAACCAATGTACCATTTCACAATCCCATCATTTTTTTTACAACCATGACATGAGCACCCCATGACAAATTATAAGGTTGAAAAAAATTCCTTGGTCTGAAATATTTCAATTGAATTCCAATTTCTTTTTTCCTATCACCGAAAATTTCATACTCTTTCATTTGGTAGCTGAAATATCATCTCATTTAACTCTACAATAGTATAATATTCCAACAATCAGTTCATCTCAAGAATCATATCAACGTCTAAGATATCCAAAGACATAAAATCAATAGATAAATCTCTAACTTCTGTAACGCCACAAATTCCCCTTGGACAGTATTACAATCTAAATCCATTCACATCATAAGAGCAACTAATAAAATCCATCAATAAAGAAATTTCATTCATCAAATGTAATATTTACAACATCATTCCCAAAAAAATATGTCAAAACATGACTATTATATCCCAAAAGGATCACATTTAAACTTGCAACGGAATATAACAAAAGATTAGTCTTTACATAATCTCAAAAGAAATTTCCTAGTCTAGCACCTAAGAGAGTATAACCCTAAGCATCCACCTCGGGATCCACGTGCCCATATAGCGAACCTTCCCAATGCACCTGCTCATCAACTCCGAGCTCCTCATCTAACATGTAATCTGAAAAATATATTGTTTGTAAGGGGTGAGCAATAAGCTCTGTAACAACATTCCTCCTAAACTCGAACAAGGTTTAGAAAACGTATAAAGCAAGTCGCCCTCATTTTGCAAATATCATATATCAATTTTTGAAATAAAATCGGGACATTTCAACGGATCTCAACGCAATAGCAATAATTTAAATGAACAACAAAATAAATTTTCCAACAATAAACCATTTTTAACCATAAACCATTTTTCACAATTTCTTGTAGAGTCTCATACCTCCACAAGCTTTTGTAGGAAACCAATTCCACATAATAACAATAATTGTTCAATAGTGTCATCCCATGTTCTCATGTATGTTGGTTGTTTCTCATTAATCTATTCCACGACTCTACCTCGTTCACCTGATCATAACCACACAAACCACTTTAGGAATGGCGTATTCAATCTCCCACGGCATTGACGAATCCTTTTCAGGAAAGGTATACCATCCCTCAGCCTTGAACTTACGTGAACAATAGTGGTTGTTCTCACAAACAACAAACAACTACAAGTTTTAGGAAACCATCTCATCCCCACTGAGATAGACTAACCTCTAACACTCTACGGCAGTGCTCGAATACAATTCAAGTTCATCACAACAACCATACAAGAGATGCAATTCCAACCAAATTCTCAAATCATAAGTAAATCATAACTCCCCAATTTCATCGACATTTTTCCAATAGAACAATTTAAGAAATTAAGAAAGAGATCATCACAAATACCATTTTATTACTCATCACAAAGCACTAGGGTTTCGAAATCAAGAATAAAGGAAGAATCAAGAGGAAAATCCATCTCTTTTGAAAACTAGGGTTTTATGACAAGAAAAGAAATCTCATGGTTATATAACCATAGCTTTGTTTAAAACATGGTAATGATTGCAAAAATCTCAAGGAATCATGATTTCATAGCATATACATGTGATTAAGAGTGAAAACATACATATACATACATTCCCTAGCCTCAATGGACAAGAATGGAAGGAACCCTTACCTTGGTGTTCTTGAAAAACTAGGGTTTTGATCTTCTTGAAGTGGAAATCCCCTTTGATCTTGTGTTTTTCTCTTCCTTTCTTCCTCTCTAAGGTTTTCTAGGGTTAGAAAGGTTACAATGGAGCTAATTGAGGTGTCATTATGTATTTATAGGGTGAAAAATGGACCCCAGATCGTGACTTAAAATGTCTGGAACTTACAGAGCATACCGGTACACAGTACTGGTACGGTATGCCCTCTGGACAGTAGCGTACCAATACGATTTGTCCAGTTTTACCCTCTTCCTCTGTTTTTCTTTTCAAATCCATTTCAAACCCTTTCAAAACCAACCCAAACTTTTACAACATACATTTGTACATCAAACATAGTTGGTATAAGTTCTATTGCAAATGATTTCATATATTTACAAGTCAAAACTAAGTTCGAACTAAATATTTACCCGATTCTACACTATTAACATTTTCTACAGTTATAACCTATACGGTTCATTCCTATGCCATCACGTATATTAAATTACCAACCAATTTGTATCATTATATTACTATAAACATGTGGGAGTTTACAATCCACCTCCCTTAAAGAAAGTTTCATCCTCGAAACTTACCTCAAGTAGCGAACAAATAAGGGTACTTCGCTCGTATCTCTAGCTCTGGTTCCCAAGTAGCTTCCTCCACTCTGTGATGTTGCCACAAGACTTTCACCAATTGGATGACCTTGTTGCGAAGCACTTTCTCCTTGGTGTCAAGAATCTTCACCAGTTGTTCTTCATATATAGCTCTGTCTTGTACTTCAATATCTTCCAAATCCACAATATGCGTTGTGTCTGATTGACACTTCCTCAACATTGAGACATGGAACACGTCATGTATCCCTGATAGCTGAGCTGGTAACCGAAGTTGATACGCCGCTTTGCCCACCATTTTGATCACTTCGAATGGTACGGTATATCTTGACACTAATTTTCCCTTCTTGCCGAATCCAAACACTCCATTTTTAGGTGACACCTTAAGGAACACATAGTCCCCCTCTTGAAATTTCAAGGGTCTTCGTCTTTGATCTGCATAGCTTTTCTGTCTACTTTGTGCCATGCGTAGTCTCTTCCGAATGAGTTGAATTTTCTCTGTAGTCTCCCGAACAATTTCTGGCCCCAACAAGCTACTCTCACCAACTTCCAACCAACAAGTCGGGGACCTACATGGTCTTCCATACAATGCCTCATAAGGTACCATGTCAATACTTGCCTGATAGCTGTTGTTATACGCAAATTCCACCAACAGCAAATGATCACTCCAACTCCCTTTGAAGTCCAACACACAAGCTCATAACATGTCCTCCAAAGTCTGTATCACCCTCTCAGATTGACCATCCGTTTGGGGATGAAAAGTTATGCTGAAGTGTAACTCTGTCCCCATGGCTTGTTGTAGACCTTTCCAAAATTGCGCCACAAATCAAGAATTGCAATCTAAAACAATCGAGAGCGGAACGCCATGTAATCGCACAATCTCACGGATATAAAGCTTGATCAAGGTCTCTAAAGTGTCTACGGTCTTCATTTCTAAGAAATGAGCAGGTTTGGTGAGTCTGTCCACAATGACCCATACTGCATTATGCCCTCGTGACGTCAATGGTAAACCCGACACGAAGTCCATGGTGATGTGATCCCACTTCCACTCTGGAATAAGTAAGGACTATAGTAATCCTCCGGGCTTTTGATGTTCAATCTTCACTTGTTGGCACACCGCACAACAGGCTATAAACCTTTCCACATCCTTCTTCATTCCCTTCCACCAAAATTGATGTTTCATGTCCCTATACATTTTGTGCCACCGAGGAGGATGGAAAACTTAGAGTGATGACACTCTCCTAGGATCTCCGCTTTTAGGGACGAATCATTGGGGACGCATAGCTTCTCCCCATATCTTAGTTTTCCATTTCTAAAAAACCAATTTTCCACTATTTCTCCATTTTCCAATTTAGCTCGAATCGACTCTAAGTCAGGATCCAAGTATTGTAACTCCACAACCCTACGTTGGAATGTAGGTTGGGCTACAAGGTTAAATAGGCATGGACGATTCTCCTGCCTATCCACCCATAGATCAAAGTCCTCCAATGCATCAATCATCTTCCACCTTTTAGCTGCAAGAATATTGATTTCACCTCAAGACTTTCTGCTAAGTGCATCGGCAACCACATTAGCCTTCCTCGGAAGGTAGTTGAGTGTGAAATCATAATCTTCTAGATACTTAACCCATCCTCTTTGCGGAAGATTCAAGTATTTCTATGTGAATACATACTTGAGGCTTTTATGATCAAAAAATACTTGAAACTTTTCCCCATATACGTAACACCTCCATAAATTAAGACCAAAAACCACAACGGCAAGCTCTAAGTCGTGAGTGGGATAGTTCTGCTCATGAATCTTGAGTTGCATCGAGTCATAAGCAACTACCTTACCTTCTTGCATTAGCACACATCTCAGGCCTCGTAGCGAAGCATCGGTGTAAACATCGTATCCTTTCCCACTGCTTGGAATAATGAGGACAAGAGCTGTTGTCAATCTCTCCTTTAAGGTGCGAAAAGCTAATTCACACACTTGAGTCCACAAAAATTTTTCTCCCTTCTTCGTAAGGCAAGTCATCGACATTACAAGCTTTGAGAACCCTGCTAAAAACCTCCAGTAGCAGCCTACTAAACCCAGGAAACTACGTACTTTGATCACATTCTTCGGTGGTTCCCACTTCATCACTGCTTCTATCTTGGCGGGGTCAACAGCTACCCCTTGTTCAGACACAACATGACTAAGGAATTTCACTTCCTTCATCCAAAACTTGCATTTACTCATCTTCACATACAACTTATGCTCTCTTAGTGTCTGTAGCACAATTGAGAGATGGCATTCATGTTTCCCTTGGGTTTGTGAATAAATCAATGTGTCATCAATAAACACAATGATAAACTGATCTAGATACGGCCGGAATACCCTGTGCATCAAATCCATGAAGGCTACTGGAGCATTAGTCAATTTTAACGACATTACCGTATATTCGAAATGACCATACCGTGTATGAAAAGCTATCTTAGGAATATCCTCCTCCTTGATCTGTAGTTTATGATACCCAGTGCGAAGATCAATCTTGGAGTAATACTTAGAACCTCTCAACTGATCAAATAAATCATCAATTCATGGCAATAGGTATTTATTCTTCACTGTCACTCGATTCAACCGTCGATAATCCGTGCATAACCGAAGCATTTCATCATGCTTCTTGACAAAAAAGGACCGGGACTCCCCAAGGTGAAGTGCTTAAACAAATAAACCCAATAGCCAACAGATAGTCCAATTGCTTCCTTAGCTCCTTCAACTCCAAAGGTGCCATTTTATAGTGAGCAATGGATATAGGTTTGATTCCCAGATAGAGATCAATCTTGAACTCAATCTCTCTTTGTGGGGGTAACCCGAGTAGTTCATCAGGGAAGACATCCAAAAAATCTGATACTATCAACACCACTTTTGCATGGAATTTCTCCCGATCATCTCCCATCAAACTAGCTAAGAAACTCAAATGGCTCCCCGCCTTAGCTTTCAAGAATTTACTACCCGTAGTAGGAAATGGATGGAAAGAACTTCAATCCTTATTGAAACTGAAAACTACACCTCCCGGTAAATGAAATGAAATCCGTTTACGAAAACAATCCATTATCGCATGGAAGATAGACCACCAGTTCATCCCAAAGATTATGTCATACCCCTTCATGTCTAGTGCAACCCATTTTATAATTAATTCTTGCTCCCCAATTCGAAGCCCACAACCTCTACACACCCTTCTGGTATCTAACCATTCTCCTGTAGGCATGTCAATACTCAAGGCATGTCAATACTCAGGAATGTGTAGCACTGGGATCAAATAAGATTTGGGCCCAAGAATTATAAAGAAGAACGATACCTTCCAATACGGCATTGAAAGCATCTTCCTCCGACTAAGTCAAAGCAAACACTCTCCCTTGATTGGCACCACCTGGGGCTAAAGCTCCTACCGGTCTATGATGTAGTGGCTTCGGTGGTGGTGGCTTGTTTGCTTGATTAGTCCTTGGTGGAAGCGATGGACAATTATTTCTGAGTGCCCAACACCTCCACATGCGAAGCATTGATGTGGGTCAGTGTCTACTCTCTCAAGTGCGCCTCCAGCTCCTTGGGCTGTCTGAAGTCTCTGTCCAACCACTTGGTCTGAGTGACGATAAGGTGCCGCTCTCTACCCTCCACTGCTGCTAGCACCCGTCCGGATCGGACCTCCTCTCGCGAAGTTTTGTCGCCGCTAGTTGTCCTCTATGTCTCTCTCCACCAGTGCAGCTCTATCAACTAGATTCTCATAGTCCTAGATCTTGAGAGGCACAAGCTTCTCCCTGATGATAGGCCTCAATCCCTGCTCAAAGCGTTTGGCCCTCTTGGCCTTGGTAGATATGAACTCTCTAGCATAGCGGGATAACTTGTCAAACCTCCTCTCATACTCGGCCACCGTCATGCTTCCCTGTCGTAGAGCTAGGAAATCTGCACTCATCTTGTCCCTAATGGATTCAGGAAAGTACTTGTCTTAGAATATTTGGTCGAACTCCTCCCAAGTGAGCGCATCGGTGTTCCTTCTTCTCTTTACTAAATCCCACCAATGGTCGGCCTCCCCCTCAAACAGATATATTGCCAAGCCGACCCAAAGATCCTCGACAACTCCCATGGTGTCACACATCTTTTTTATCTGGCAGATCCATTTATCCGTATCCAAGGGATAAGAGCTCCCTTGGACAGTAGGTGGATGTTGTCTCAGAAACTCTTAGAGAATAACCATCCTTTGATTTTTGTCCCGTTGCTTGGTACTTGGGCTAGTGTATGAACCCCACCGTTGTGGTTGTTATTCCCATTTTGGTGTTGCACCAAAGTGGTAAGCTCTCTTAAACATTCGTATATGTCGTTCATGGCATCGGGAGGTGGTGGTGGTGGTGATGGGTTTGCTTGGGCACCACGACCTCGTCCACGTCCACGTCTACCGTCCATCCTTCACATCAATTCACAATTTAGTTTTATTGATGTACAAGACATCCTAAATATCACTTTAGTCTAAAGTATAAAGTTTGGATAAAATTTCATCCAACAATTTCGTTCAACCTAGTCTTATTTCTCTAGTGGTGATCCATAACCTACAGCTCCCATGAAAAACCTAAAGCCTAGGCTCTGATACCAAAATCTATAACGCCCCAAATTCTCCCTTGGACGGCATTACAATCTAAATCCATTCACATCATAAGAGCAACTAATAAAATCCATCAATAAAGAAATTTCATTCATCAAATGTAATATTTACAACATTATTCCCAAAAGAATATGCCAAAACATGACTATTATATCCCAAAAGGATCACATTTAAACTTGCAGCGGAATATAACAAAAGATTAGTCTTTACATAATCTCAAAAGAAATTTATAACAAAATCCACCTCAGAATATAACAAAATATAACCCTAAGCATCCACCTCGGAATCCACGTGCCCGTCTAGCAGAGCTTCCCAATGCACCTGCTCATCTACTCCAAGTTCCTCATCTAACACGTAATCTGAAAAATATATTATTTGTAGGGGGTGAGCAATAAGCTCTATAGCAACATTCCTCCCAAACTCGAACAAGGTTTAGAAAACGTATAAAGCAAGTCAGCCTCATTTTGCAAATATCATATATCAATTTTTGAAATAAAACCGGGACATTTCAACGGATCTCAAGTTTACGCAATAGCAATAATCTAAATAAACAGTAAAATGAATTTTTCAACAATAAACCATTTATAACCATAAACCATTTCCCACAAGTTCTTGTAGAGTCTCATACCTCCACAAGCTCTTGTAGGAAACCAATTCCACATAATAACAATAATTGTTCAATAGTGTCATCCCATATTCTCATATTCTCATGAATATATATCATTACTCTACCTCGTTCACCCAATCATAACCACACAAACCACTTTAGAAAGGGCGTATTCTATCTCCAATGGCATTGATGAATCCTTTCCAGGAAAGGTATATCATCCCTCAGCCTTGAACTTACGTGAACAATAGTGGTTGTTCTCACAAACAACAAACCACTATAAGTTTTAGGAAACCATCTCATCCCCACTGAGATAGACTAACCTCTAACACTCTACGGCAGTGCTCGAATACAATTCAAGTCCATCACAACAACCATATAAGAGATGCAATTCCAACCAAATTCTCAAATCATAAGTAAATCATAACTCCCCAATTTCATCGACATTTTTCCAATAGAACAATTTAAGAAATTAAGAAAGAGATCATCACAAATACCATTTTATTACTCATCACAAAGCACTAGGGTTTCGAAATCAAGAATAAAGGAAGAATCAAGAGGAAAATTCATCTCTTTTGAAAACTAGGGTTTTTTGACAAGTAAAGAAATCTCATGGTTATATAACCATAACTTTGTTTAAAACATGGTAATGATTGCAAAAATCTCAAGGAATCATGATTTCATAGCATATACATATGATTAAGAGTGGAAACATACATATACATACATGCCCTAGCCTCAATGGATAAGAATGGAAGGAACTCCTACCTTGGTGTTCTTGAAAAACTAGGGTTTTGATTTTCTTGAAGTGGAAATCCCCTTTGATCTTGTGTTTTTCTCTTCCTTTCTTCCTCTCTAAGGTTTTCTAGGTTAGAAAGGTTGAAATGGAGCTAATGGAGGCGTCATTATGTATTTATAGGGTGAAAATTGGACCCCAGATCGCAACTTAAAATGTCTGGAACTTACAGAGCGTACCGGTACAGTATGCCCTCTAGACAGCAGCGTATCGGTACAGTTTGTTCAGTTTTGCCCTCTTCCTTTGTTTTTCTTTTCAAATCCTTTCCAAACCCTTCCAAAACCAACCCAAACTTTTACAACATACATTTGTACATCAAACATAGTTGGTATAAGTTATATTACAAATGATTTCATATATTTACAAGTCAAAACTAAGTTTCAACTAAATATTTACCCGATTCTACACTATTAACATTTTCTACGGTTATAACCTATACAGTTCATTCCTGTGCCATCACATATATTAAATTACCAACCAATTTGTATCATTATATTACTATAAACATGTGGGGGTTTACAACTTCCGTATTCAACACATAACCTGTATATATAGTCTCTGTTAACCATACCCCTCCTACTAAAGTAGAAACAAATAAATTAGTATGCAATAATGTCAATGTTCCATCCAATGGTATATTATACAAGGACTATGTGAATTTTAGGTATATCAAAGTCCATGCAATCTTAACTAGAATTGGAGAGTGTACTCGTGACAACCTCAATAGTAGCTTGAGTATCCTATCAAGTCATAGCAAATATGCTACATACAATAGTATTGGTAATTTTTCTCCCAAAACCAATGTTACCGATAATAATACCAGCACTACTCTTTGCATTACCCACTAAACATGTAAATAAATCAAGATACTCATCAACAAAAAGGGTCTATATGTCTTAGTGTATAATATTTCAAATACGCAAGACATTAGTCCAATTAAGAAAAATCATGTATTAAATAATACAATGCCCCTACACCGATTACGACGTCAAACTTCAATCTTCTTCAAATCCTCTACTTATCATGGCTGAAAATTTTCTCTATTATGTGTCACTCAAAATATCTTGTTCAATCAGTCTAGTGATACTTTCAATTACTTTTTACACCACCCTTAACTACTCATGTGCAAAATCAAATCCACTATGTATATTCCACAGTCTACTGAACCCTGTGTCACAGCTAAACTAGATGGATCAAATTATACCCCTTCAACAACATAGGGCGGTTTTTATTGAACTATATTAGTAAGAAAATGCCAATATATAACATAATATAGTGATGTATGAATACACTATACAATCGCTAGACATTTTGAAACTTGGCAAACGACTTATACACCACTTCCACAAGCTCAACAACATACTTCTTATGGTCCACTACAAACACTAGACCATGACATGTCTATAGAATCTATAAACACTACCTCTAATACCAAACACTGTCACACCCCATTCCAAAGGATCTATTTGGTATTCCAAAGATGGAAGTATAACTCGACACGTGGTAATACCTATGCTTGTAATACAAGGAATCATTTAAAATCCAATAATACCAATCACTAATCTCATAAAAGATATAAATCATACAACTCTATAACAGAGTACACAACTTTGTAACTCAATACAACATAAAGAATTAAGAAATTCATCGGTTACATCAACAAGGAAACGAACACTCTAGTACAATATGTATACAACCAGTTTCCTTAACCTCTCATCTTAACTCTACTAGTGATGTAGTGGACCCAACTCTAAACTTTAGATCTCTGTAAACAAATATTTTCTTGAGTGTACTGCGCATCATAATAAATAAAAATAATAAAAAAATATGAATCAAATATTATTCCAACAAAATATGTTCACAATCTGAGGAGAACGTCAAAATCAAAGTGTTTTCAGCTCACTTTGAAATCTCATAATGACTGCCAATATAACAACATAATAAATAGTTCACATGTGCTATGACTCAACAACAACAACATTTAAGCAATGTTAGGCTATCAACAACATTTAAGCAATGTCAAGCTATCTACAAACATTTAACCAATGTCAAGCTGTCTCACGACAATTGCGCAGTGTCCAAACCAACAACATGTAAGCCATGTCAAGCTATCAACAAGTCTAGCACAGTAGATACTACTCAAATCACAAGTTTTTCAATAAAACATATTTGATCTATCATTTGCTCAACTCAACATAAATAAAGTCATCAAAACTTTATTGCATGTAGTGAAATAACTCATAGTAGTCATATAATTTTATTTTCAATTATTATGAAGCAGTATACTTCACCTGTCACCGCCAACCAACACACCACTTAGCTTTATGCTCGATCCCTAGGTGGAACTGATGTAGTAGCCTCTGACCCTAACAATTTGCATATGCACAAATGAAAATAAGTATCGACTCAAAAATAACTTAATTTATGCAATTAAATGCATATGAATATGCTTCCTAACATTTCATATTCACCACAATTTTACTTTAGTATCCAAGTCCGAAGATCAACTAGTCACAAATTCGAGCATAACCACTTAGCCAAATCAAAAATTAACAACACCAATGAATTCCTAGCATCCAAATAGGCTAGAGGTATACCTTTGAATGTTCGAATAAGCCTCCAAAGCAAACCCAAAAATTCAAACGAAGGTTTTCTCTTTCTACCTTCTCTCCTATTTTTTTCTCTCTACAATTGAATTCTATCCATTCCAAGCTATGGAAGAAGTCTTCAGCATCTCCTCAAACCTTCCAGAGTTGAAGAGAGACGTGGAGCCTCCTCTTGCTACCAGGCAACTGCTTGGAAGAAATGTCATGCAATGACATTGTTGTAAACACCTTGAATCCAAAAATTAATTTAATCTTTAATTTAAATTTTTTTTCGTATATATTAAAACATGCACTATAAAATATTTTACTAATTTTTTTATCCACTTATTATGCATGTATGCTCGGGTTTCACATTATGAAGGTCAAGCTAGGCACAAGATGTTCACCAAGCATGGTCATCAAGATAATAGACAAGTTAAGTGAAGAACAAAGATGTGGCGTTGAAGAAATTGGTTTGGGGGAGTGTTAAACCTTAAATGTAAACAACTAAAGAGAGATTTGTGTGAATGGTTAGTGGAGTGCTTTGATTCGAAAGGCTGTGCACTCAATGTGTACGGAAAATCGTTGAAGTTCTCTCCTGTAGATGTTGAGTTGATAATGGGACTAAGAAATGAAGGTTATTCCTTTGAATGTTCTGCAGGGTAGATTATTTAAAATGAAAGGTGATTTTGTTGAGTTCAAACGTATATTTGCTTTATTTGTACTTGGGTATTTATTGCTCCCCACAATGAAGACTACGGTTAGCACATCTTCTATCCACTCAATAATAGATGTTAGAGGTTTAGGCAAGAAGAATTGGGTGAAGCTTGTGTATGATGGCATTATTACAGGAGTGCAGAAGTACAAGCTAAATAATCAGCACAATATCAATGGGTGCATACTTGTCCTAATGGTAATTAATTGTTTACTACACATTTGCATTCTATTATTAATAGTATAATTGGTTATCAACCAAAAGTTTGACAGATCTTATATTTTTTTGAAGCTATTTTTTCCTTGAGAGGGTGACACCATATGGAGTTGTGGATGTTCCATACAAGGGTCGAACCCTTCCCTGAATTGCAGCATGGGGTGATTAAGAAATTAATGATCGTATGATCCTTTTAAAGAAGTTAGGCTGGCTACAATATATGTGGGTATTATCTTATTTCAATTATGCAATGATCTTTTCGTACATATGTGACACCCCAAAATCCGGGGGTCCGTTGATTACCCATCAACCCGCGGAATACCCGTAAATACCGAGTGACTCGATATCACACCGTTATGTCCCATTTACCGAGGTCCATAACTTAAAAAAATTTGGGCAGAGTCTCCTTTGTACAGGGAACTCTACCCAATACCCAACCTGTGCAACATAACTCACATGACCCATCTGAGGCCCAATATAAACAATGACCGCACCGGGTCCATTTATAAGTAAACATTGACCACACCGGGTCCAATTATCCATATTTATAGCAAAACATGCAAGGTTACTTTAACATTAGTGCATATATGTAATAGTTATCATTTAAATCCACCAAGGTCTAATAAGCCTCAATATACCTCAATTAGTGTCCATTTGTATCCTTGGAACTAGAGAAATCCAAGTCCATTGGTGTTCTTTAAATCAAAGAAATCCAAGCCTGGAAGCTTAGTGCATAGTTTGAAAAATTTCAATTTTAGAGTCACCGTTCGAACAGCACTATTCACATTCGAACGTCCCTTGGTTTTGAAAAATAGGTAGCTCCCAGTACATTTGGTTCTCTGCTGGTTTTGCTGTTCAAAACTCGCACCATTCGAACGTCACTTTACGTTCTAACAGAAAATGCAGTTTCTGTTCTGCTGCAACTTCCAGTGCGGTTTTGACCTGTTTAGAAGTGGAATTGAGAAAATTTCATAAAAACACTTTTGTAGCCCTAGGTGTCTACTACCTACTGTAAACATTTCAGATCATTTGGACGTCACAATAAAAAGTTATGGCTCAGACACTAAGCAGTGTCTGAAATTTCTGTGTAAACTGTGTATGATTTCAACCCCAAATCAATCCATTCCAAAACCAATCCAAACCAATCCAAGGTTATCCAAAACTTATACAACATCTATTTGATACCAAATATAGTCAATACAAGTTCTAATACAACTATTTCCATACTTTTACATGCCAAAATGGAAATTAACCAAAAGTTTTACAAAAACTAAATTCAAAAGCCACAACCCGGCTTTTCTTCAACCAAGAGCCCCCGAATGAGAGCCATCCACCGGAACGTGTCCCGTACCTGAAATTGTTTCCCGTATAGGGTGAGCACAACGCCCAATAGAGATAAACCTATAGAGGTTACTCTTCCCCTAGATGCACATGCTCATGTAATCATCACACAAACACACAACCAAGCATTTCTCACACTTATGCATCCTATGATGGAATGCAACAATGCTATGCCATGGAATGAAGTGACACTCACCCATGCAACTTTATTCCGAGCTCTCTCCGGCTCCCCAACACATGCAAGTGGCAATTTAGTCGAAACCACCATTTATGTTACACACAATGGCGTTAATCACTCTAGGGTCTTGTATAGGGGTGGATGTTCATGGACTTACACCAAGGGCCTCCAACCCACACGAAATTTACGGACTTCGACCGAGGGTTCCGAATACACCCACACACTTTATGGGCCGAGCCAAGGGAGTGCGTAGCCCAATCACCGGGTCTTGCACCCGAGAGGTCGTCATGCCTCTTCTTGCTACCCCAACCCAATTCATCATGCAACCAAGCGGCTTAGCTAAGTCCTCGACCCAACTCTCCCAAGCCTTCCGTCAATCACCAAGTGTGGTATTGACGTCAAACATGCACTCACTCATGTAATGAGACACTTCCGTGCAAATGCAATGTGATGTTCCATTGCACACAAAATAATGCTCAATATGCTTATGACAAACATATAAACATTTTCATACATCAATGCAATTGTATCATAAGTATATAACTACCATATCTCATTATGCTCAATATGTCATTTCATGCATATGTCAATAACACTCTTCATCCAAAAACCATATCCTAAGCATATGATTTCACAATCACCCAAGCATGTTATAACATAGCATCATGCAAGTAACACACTCAATTTCACTAGGGCATTTTATCAAACATCTTATAGTCATTCAAGTCATGTATTCACATAACACATTCCAAGGCATAGTTTATAAAACACATAGCATGCCTTAAGTTTTCACCAAGTTACAAAATAATCACATGGAACCTCCATATACCAAATTCAAGCTAGAAGCTAGCCTAAGCTATTCCTATGCTAATTTTTTTTCACTTTCATACCCATAGACATATATGTATAACAATACATATGCATATACATAATTTTCACCCTTAGTCTAGCAACACCTAAGGTAAGAATAATCCAAAGTAGGAATAACCCCTACCTCTTAGGAGTGTAGAAAACCCCTAAAACACCAAAACCAACCCAAAAGCTTTGATCTCCAAAAATTCTTCCTTTGATTATTCGGTGAAATCACTTCCTTTTGGTACGTAGACGTAGCCCTTGACGAGGAGAACGATCTTTGTTCTTGGTCCAAGCGGATTTGAGCACTAGAATTATGTAGATCATAGAGAGAAGTTGAAGCTTTCCCTCTCCTTTCCCTCTCTTTTCTATCGGCTGAAGAGGATGCTGAACAATGGGGGAAAAATCTGATTTTTCCCCCTATTTATACTTTAGAACACTTGGCCCACAATTGGCCACATGTCCATTTTTAATTCCGGGTCCGTTTTTGTCCCGAACAATTAAATCTCGCCCCGGTTTAAATCTAAAATATTTTTATTTCAATTTATCTTATTTTATTGCCCAAAATTTAAAATTTTATAAAAAAATTCGTGTACAGGGTCACCCGAAGCCCGATCGCTCCGTAAAACGTGAAAAATTTGACTATCTCAGAATTCGACGAAAATTGACGTGGTAACTCGATTTCGCGAGACGAATCCAACGGTGAGGTCCGTTTTGTCATCCGAGTTACAAAAAATTTCAGATTTACAACCCGAATCATGGTGACAATTTACCATTTTACCCTTTATTCATAAAAGTTTAAATCTACCCGGATTTTACATTCTCCCCCCTTAGAAGAATTTCGTCCCCGAAATTCTCACACACATGCACACTTAGACACATGCATATGCAATAAGTAACCTCATACTTAAAATTTTAAACATGTACCTCCATCCTCGAACAAAAATGGGTAATTGGTACGGATGGTGTCCTCACGCTCCCATGTCGCCTCCTCCACTCCTCGGTGCTGCCACAGCACCTTTACTAGCCTTACAGTCTTGCCCGCAAAACCTGCTCCCTGCTATCCATGATGCGCACCGGTCCCTCCTCAAAGGTCCCATCCACATCAACAACAAGCTCGCCCCAATCTACCACATGAGTCGGATCTGGGATATACTTCCGGAGCATAGAGACATGGAATACCGCGTGAACACCCGATAGATTTGGCGGTAACGCCAACCGATAAGCAACTGCACCCACCCTCTCGAGTACTTCGAAGGGCCCAATGTACCTTGGCGACAGCTTTCCCCGCTTGCCGAACCTGACCACTCCTCTCGTAGGCATCACCTTCAAGAAGACATGATCTCCCACCTCAAACTCTAGAGGTCGTCGCCGTCTGTCAGCGTAGCTCTTTTGCCGGCTCTGAGCCGTGAGAAGACGCTTCCGTATCAAGCCCACCTTCTCTGAGGTGTCTCTAACCAAGTCCGGACCCGTAACAAGTCTCTCTCCAACTTCTGTCCAACAAATCGGAGATCGACATGGCCTCCCATATAGTGCCTCATAGGGTGCCATCTGTATACTCGCCTGATAACTATTGTTATAGGCGAACTCTACCAAGGGTAAATGATCTTCCCAGCTACCCTTAAGATCTAGGACACATGCCCGTAACATGTCTTCTAATGTCTGAATGGTTCTCTCAGACTGACCGTCCGTCTGGGGATGAAAAGCAGTGCTCATCATCAGTTGTGTCCCCATGGCTCGTTGAAAACTCTCCCAAAAATGAGCCGTAAACCTGGGATCCCGATCCGATACTATAGATACGGGTACCCCATGCAACCGGACAATCTCCCGTATATATAACCTACAAAATTCCTCCAGTGTGAAGGTCATCCGTACGGCCAAAAGGTGTGCCGACTTAGTAAGCCGGTCCACTATCACCCATACCGCGTCATGTCCCCGTGATGTCCGTGGCAAGTGAGTCACAAAATCCATCGTAACATGTTCCCACTTCCACTCAGCTACCTCCAATGGCTGGAGTAACCCTGCTGGTCTCTGGTGTTCAGCCTTCACTTGCTTGACACGTGAGACATCTACTAACAAAATTACCACTTGCCGCTTCATCCCATTCCAATAATACTGGCGACGAAGATCATGATACATCTTTGTGCCCCCTGGATGAACCGCAAAACGGGAGCAATGAAACTCCCTAAGGATCTCCTCTTTCAGATCCGCCAACTGAGGAACCGCAACCCTTCCTCGATACCGAAGACTACCATCCGAGTGAATGGCCCAGCCCTCGTCACCTGTACCTGCCTGTACACGTTCCCGGATAGACAATAGCTCTGTGTCCTGACTCTGGGACTCAATAACCCTGCTCAGTAGGGAAGGCGTAGCTATCAAACTCCCCAAAATACCCTGAGCCTGACCCATATAACATAGCCCAAACTGTCCCACAGTCTCGAGCATCTGCCACTCTCGGGAAGCCACTCTAGCCAGGATTCCCCGTGGTTTCCGACTGAGTGCATCAGCCACCACATTTGCCTTACCGGGATGGTAATGCAAGGTGAAGTCATAATCCTCCAGAAACTCCATCCACCTGCGTTGCCTCATGTTGAGGTCCCGCTGTGTAAAGATGTACTTCAAACTTTTGTGATCTGAAAATACCTCGAACTGCTCACCGTATAGATAATGGCGCCAAGCCTTCAAGGCAAAGACAATGGCTGCCAACTCCATATCATGTGTGGGGTAACTCTGCTCGTGGTTCTTTAACTGCCGAGAACCATAAGCTACCACTCTCCCGGACTGCATCAAGACGCATCCAAGTCCGTCCTTGGAGGCATCACAGTATACCGTATACTTCTGTCCCCTTTCCGGAACTATCAGAATAGGAGCTGATGTAAGCCTCCTCTTCAACTCTTGGAATGCCTTCTCACAAGCGTCATTCCACTCAAACTTGACCTCTTTTCGGGTCAACTTGGTCATAGGAGCAGCTAGTCGAGAGAAGTCCTCAATGAACCTCCGATAGTACCCTGCCAATCCCAAGAAACTGCGTATCTCGAAGACTGACTTCGGCCTCTCCCAATTCATAACTGCCTCAACCTTCTCCGGGTCCACAGATACACCCGAAGCCGACACCACGTGTCCCAAAATTTCACCTCCGTAAGCCAAAATTCACACTTGCTGAATTTAGCGTACAACTGATGGTCTCTCAAGGTCTGGAGAACAATCCTCAAGTGACCCTCATGCTCCTCCTCAGACTTGGAGTAGATCAGGATGTCGTCCACAAAAACCACAACAAACTGATCCAAATAGGGTTGAAAAACCCTATGCATGAGATCCATAAATGCCGCCGGGGCATTCGTCAATCCGAATGGCATCACTGTGAACTCGAAATGCCCATATCGCGTTCTGAACGCCGTCTTAGGGATATCTGCCTCCCTAACCCTCAACTGATGGTAAACCGTGCGAAGATCTATCTTGGAGTATACCCTTGCCCCTCTCAGCTGATCAAACAAGTCATCAATTCTCGGCAAAGGGTACCTATTCTTGATAGTAACCCGATTTAACTGCCGATAATCTACACACAATCGAAGGGTCTTGTCCTTCTTTCTTTGCAAATAACACCGGAGCGCCCCAAGGTGAGGTACTCGGTCTAATGAACCCCTTGTCCAACAATTCCTGCAATTGGACCTTGAGTTCTTGCAACTCGGCAGGCGCCATCCTATGCGGAGTCATGGAGATAGGCGATGTACCCGAATGTAATTCGATACTGAAGTCCATATCCCGATGGGAGGTAATCCCGGTAGTTCATCCGGAAATACATCCTCGTACTCACATACCACCCGAGGTAGACCCAACTCCTGTCTCACCTCATCCTCCAAAGTAAGGCTCGCAAGCCATCCCATCAACTGTCCGTGCCATCGTGAGTCCTACACGGCTTGGGGTAAAGCATCGTGCTTTTCCCCTTGGAACTTGAAACAAATACCATCAGGCGTATACGCCGTGACCCTCTTCCTATCACAATCAATGACAACCCGATGTGCTGCCAACCAATCCATCCCGAGGATCACATCAAACTCCGACATGTCCATGACCCTAAGGTCTACAGTGAGTAGAATCCCCGAGATCTCTAATTCACAGTCCCGACATATCTGATCAACTCTCACCCTAGCTCCTAGGGGAGAACTCACATGTACCGGTTCCTCTAAGGTCTCAACCTCTAAGCCCAAATCTTTCACACAAGATGCAGCAATAAAAGAATGAGATGCACCAGAGTCAAATAATACCCTTGCCCATAAGCGAGAGAGTAGAAATGTACCCTGTATTACCGACGGATCTGTCGACTCAGTCTGTGGCACCATGGCATAAACACGCCCTTGGGTCCCGATGTCCCGGCTTGTGAGCCTCGACCTCGACCCATGCCCTGGCCTATCTGGCCTGTTTGTGAAGTCCCTGCTCGTGAAGTAGTAGGCACTTGTGCAGCACCCTGAGATTGGTACTGACTCCTTTGACCCATAGTGGGGTAAGGAGGAACACTCTGTATCTGCGACTGGCCCACAGAAGGCTGGGATTGGGATGTCCCATAGCTCTGGGATCCCTGCCGTTGAGGACACTCCTTTCTGATGTGACCCGGCTGGTGACAAAAATAGCAAGTCTTCTGACCCGTCTGGAAGGTGGTCCTGAAGTTTCCCCCACCTTGAGAGAATCGGCCCTGGCCTTGGCCTTGATAGCCGCGGCTCTGCCCCTGAGACCCTTGTGGAATAGAAGTCCTTTGCCTCTTTCCTGCACCTGAAGAAGATGATTGACCCTCCTTCCTTTTGTCCTTAACACCCGCTTCCCGGATGTTGCGCGCGTCCTCCACCTCTCTCTCGATAGTCATTGCAGTCTTGACCATCAAATCAAGGTCTTGCAGGAGAAGTCCCACAATCTTGCCTCGAATAGACAACTTCAGTCCATCCTCAAACTTCTGTACTTTGGCCCTGTCTGGGCCACATAATCATCAGCAAAACGGGCCAACTCAGTGAATTTGGCCACGTATTCTAGCACACTCATAGTCCCCTGCTTCAATTCTAGGAACTCCTTGGCCTTAGCGTGTCGAGCGGTCGCCGGGAAATACTTTCCCATAAAGAGTTCCTTGAACTCTACCCAAGTCATTATCTCCAAGTTCTTTGAGGTCTTGACCCAATCCCACCATAGCTGGGACTCTCCCTCCAGCTGAAAAGTTGCCAAAGTTATCTTGGTGGCATCGGAAGTGATCTCCATAGCACTCAAGATCTTCTCCACTTGTCGAATCCAACGATCGGCTACCATTGGATCCGCCCCTCCCAAAAAGACCGGAGGATTATGGGCTTTGAACCTCTGGAGGTTACTCGAGCCTCCGTGTCCCATATTTGCACCAGTCTGTGCAATGGTAGCGGCTGTAGCACTAGCCTGTGCAATCGTCGCCGCTGCCTCACCAATAGCCTCTACAAAGGCTTGGTGATCAAAGGCCGGAAGTGGTTGGTTGTTGTTTCGGCCACCGCCTCGGCCTCGGCCACGTCCTCTTCCTCTTCCTCTATTTTCCATCTACACACACATAAGATAGCAATAGATCAGTTACTTAATATCCCAAGTTAGGCATCAAGTATTTAAACTTGACGATTTTTTTTTTCCTCCTTGTTTTACTAGTAGTGCGTGTGCCACCTACTAGTAAACATTTACACATTAAAACATAATCTTGAGTTTTCTAACCCTAGTGTTTCTCCTTTCCATATACATTCTACCATGCATATAATTCACATAACAAGTAGCACATAGCATATAGTAAGTAGAGAACTTAACATGAAATGCATATGGAATGTAATGGTCTAGACCCATGCCCAACCAAGCCCTAGGTAATTCGCATACCTAGGCTCTGATACCAAGCTGTGACACCCCAAAATCCGGGGGTCCGTTGATTACCCATCAACCCGCGGAATACCCGTAAATACCGAGTGACTCGATATCACACCGTTATGTCCCATTTACGCGAGGTCCATAACTTAACAAAATTTGGGCAGAGTCTCCTTTGTACAGGGAACTCTACCCAATACCCAACCTGTGCAACATAACTCACATGACCCATCTGAGGCCCAATATAAACAATGACCGCACCGGGTCCATTTATAAGTAAACATTGACCACACCGGGTCCAATTATCCATATTTATAGCAAAACATGCAAGGTTACTTTAACATTAGTGCATATATGTAATAGTTATCATTTAAATCCACCAAGGTCTAATAAGCCTCAATATACCTCAATTAGTGTCCATTTGTATCCTTGGAACTAGAGAAATCCAAGTCCATTGGTGTTCTTTAAATCAAAGAAATCCAAGCCTGGAAGCTTAGTGCATAGTTTGAAAAATTTCGGTTTTAGAGTCACCGTTCGAACAGCACTATTCACATTCGAACGTCCCTTGGTTTTGAAAAATAGGTAGCTCCCAGTACATTTGGTTCTCTGCTGGTTTTGCTGTTCAAAACTCGCACCATTCGAACGTCACTTTACGTTCGAACAGAAAATGCAGTTTCTGTTCTGCTGCAACTTCCAGTGCGGTTTTGACCTGTTTAGAAGTGGAATTGAGAAAATTTCATAAAAACACTTTTGTAGCCCTAGGTGTCTACTACCTACTGTAAAAATTTCAGATCATTTGGACGTCACAATAAAAAGTTATGGCTCAAACACTAAGCAGTGTCTGAAATTTCTGTGTAAACTGTGTATGATTTCAACCCCAAATCAATCCATTCCAAAACCAATCCAAACCAATCAAGTTATCCAAAACTTATACAACATCTATTTGATACCAAATATAGTCAATACAAGTTCTAATACAACTATTTCCATACTTTTACATGCCAAAATGGAAATTAACCAAAAGTTTTACAAAAACTAAATTCAAAAGCCACAACCCGGCTTTTCTTCAACCAAGAGCCCCCGAATGAGAGCCATCCACCGGAACGTGTCCCGTACCTGAAATTGTTTCCCGTATAGGGTGAGCACAACGCCCAATAGAGATAAACCTATAGAGGTTACTCTTCCCCTAGATGCACATGCTCATGTAATCATCACACAAACACACAACCAAGCATTTCTCACACTTATGCATCCTATGATGGAATGCAACAATGCTATGCCATGGAATGAAGTGACACTCACCCATGCAACTTTATTCCGAGCTCTCTCCGGCTCCCCAACACATGCAAGTGTCAATTTAGTCGAAACCACCATTTATGTTACACACAATGGCGTTAATCACTCTAGGGTCTTGTATAGGGGTGGATGTTCATGGACTTACACCAAGGGCCTCCAACCCACACGAAATTTACGGACTTCGACCGAGAGGGTTCCGAATACACCACACACTTTATGGGCCGAGCCAAGGGAGTGCGTAGCCCAATCACCGGGTCTTGCACCCGAGAGGTCGTCATGCCTCTTCTTGCTACCCCAACCCAATTCATCATGCAACCAAGCGGCTTAGCTAAGTCCTCGACCCAACTCTCCCAAGCCTTCCGTCAATCACCAAGTGTGGTATTGACGTCAAACATGCACTCACTCATGTAATGAGACACTTCCGTGCAAATGCAATGTGATGTTCCATTGCACACAAAATAATGCTCAATATGCTTATGACAAACATATAAACATTTTCATACATCAATGCAATTGTATCATAAGTATATAACTACCATATCTCATTATGCTCAATATATCATTTCATGCATATGTCAATAACACTCTTCATCCAAAAACCATATCCTAAGCAAGCATATGATTTCACAATCACCCAAGCATGTTATAACATAGCATCATGCAAGTAACACACTCAATTTCACTAGGGCATTTTATCAAACATCTTATAGTCATTCAAGTCATGTATTCACATAACACATTCCAAGGCATAGTTTATAAAACACATAGCATGCCTTAAGTTTTCACCAAGTTACAAAATAATCACATGGAACCTCCATATACCAAATTCAAGCTAGAAGCTAGCCTAAGCTATTCCTATGCTAATTTTTTCACTTTCATACCCATAGACATATATGTATAACAATACATATGCATATACATAATTTTCACCCTTAGTCTAGCAACACCTAAGGTAAGAATAATCCAAAGTAGGAATAACCCCTACCTCTTAGGAGTGTAGAAAACCCCTAAAACACCAAAACCAACCCCAAAAGCTTTGATCTCCAAAATTCTTCCTTTGATTATTCGGTGAAATCACTTCCTTTTGGTACGTAGACGTAGCCCTTGACGAGGAGAACGATCTTTGTTCTTGGTCCAAGCGGATTTGAGCACTAGAATTATGTAGATCATAGAGAGAAGTTGAAGCTTTCCCTCTCCTTTCCCTCTCTTTTCTATCGGCTGAAGAGGATGCTGAACAATGGGGAAAATCTGATTTTTCCCCCTATTTATACTTTAGAACACTTGGCCCACAATTGGCCACATGTCCATTTTTAATTCCGGGTCCGTTTTTGTCCCGAACAATTAAATCTCGCCCCGGTTTAAATCTAAAATATTTTTATTTCAATTTATCTTATTTTATTGCCCAAATTTAAAATTTTATAAAAAAATTCGTGTACAGGGTCACCCGAAGCCCGATCGCTCCGTAAAACGTGAAAAATTTGACTATCTCAGAATTCGACGAAAATTGACGTGGTAACTCGATTTCGCGAGACGAATCCAACGGTGAGGTCCGTTTTGTCATCCGAGTTACAAAAAATTTCAGATTTACAACCCGAATCATGGTGACAATTTACCATTTTACCCTTTATTCATAAAAGTTTAAATCTACCCGGATTTTACAACATAATAT